>PTEX01000085.1:640873-913179 GCA_003342815.1 Eudromia elegans | reverse complement strand
AAGGAAGGAAGGAAGGAAGGAAGGAAGGAAGGAAGGAAGGAAGGAAGGAAGGAAGGAAGGAAGGAAGGAAGGAAGGAAGGAAGGAAGGAAGGAAGAGATACTTTCCGCTTTGGTCAGAGCAGGATATTTTCACCAGGGATGGGGAAGTACACACTCATCTATCAGATGAGATGCCCTGTCTATCTATACAACAATATGGCAGATACTTCGTTATATAGATAGTCTCTATCGCTAGGTTGAGAGGTTGAGAGTAGATTTACTTACTGATACGATTCATTACACTTTAAAGTATTACACTTTCTAGTTGCTGCCTGGAAACATTGACTAAGTGGAAGTCTAGCATGCTGATTTATTGGAACTGGCAGCTTGAGTCCTGTGAAGAATCCAATGCAAAGAACTTTTTGCCAATACACAGTAACTTTGCTTACTCAATGGATGGTATATCCATCTTTCATTTGACGTTGATTGTTAATACATTTTTTTCAACGTGTCTGGACAGAGAAAGTAAATTATTTTGGTAGAATTGAGGGGAAAAAAAAGAAAAAAAAAAGCTAAAATTCTTCACCAAATAGGAGAGAAAAGAAAAATTCTTCTCTTCTGTAGCATAAGGATTTTAATTTGAAGCACTGCTCACACAAATGATTCCTCAGCTTGCAATAAAATCATTCAGACAGAAAAAAAGATAGTAGTTTTTCTGTTTCCCTAAAATGCATTCAGTTTGATAATGGAGGGAGGTGTGAGGTGGGCAGGATGTGGAGAAGTACATGATGCATCCTTGAAACATCATTAATGACACTAATAACTGCTTGCCGGTTGAGGTAAGAGGAAGGATGCAGTCATGAGGAATATCTAGTCAGCCTTTGGAGAAAAGGTTTGTGCTCATAGAGTAGGTAGACAGGTTTCAGGGAACAGCCAAGACCATTTTTCTATCTGCTGAAGTTTAATTCAGGTTATGACAGTACACATTTCATGTTTAAAAGCCTTTAATGACTTACAAGAAAAAAAAAAAAAAAACACCAAACCACAGAGATCTTTTGCAAGTAATCCAGAGATTTTAGGGAAGTATGAAACTTCAGCAAAATGTAGGGAAATGTTCCATGTTAGTCTACCATGAAATTGCTTCCATTTTTCATTGAACTCTACTAAACAACCATAGCAGCCTCCATCTGAAGAGCCGGGAATGTCACAGACGGTAAATAATGAACCCAAGATCATAGATTCAGTCATAAGATGAATGATATCCATTTAAGAGCTGTTCGAGGCTGCACGTTCAGTGACACTAAAATTATTTGAGTGTGTTTTGTTTTGGTTTGGGTTTGGTTTGGTTTTGGAGTTGTTTTGGTTTTGTTTCCAAAGAAAAAAAGTAAACTGCGACTGCACAGCCTTTCTGAAAATTGGGTTATATTTGCTTACATGACAAACTTCTATATAGAAGATATCTTAACACTAGAATACAAAGCAATATTTAAAAGAGTTTGCTATTAAAAGGTGTTAAGATATCTTCTGAGAAATATCAAGTGTCTTCAGACCTCAAAATGTACTGAATATCTCCCGAGTTCAGGTCAGATATATGAAAAAACAGTATTGCCACCAACAATTCATGTGAGTTCAGCTGAAACTGTTCCAAATGTCACATATACACATTTTTTGTTGGTAGTAGTGTTTTTTATTTTCTATATGTTAAAATGATTAAATCACAAAATTGCTCAGAACCCCTGGGGCTAAATCATAGAATCATAGAATGGCTAGGGTTGGAAGGGACCTCTAGAGGTCATCTAGTCCAACCCCCCTGCACACGCAGGGTCCCCTACAGCATGTGGCACAGGGTGATGTCCAGGCGGGTTTTGAAGATCTCCAGAGAAGGAGACTCCACCACCTCTCTGGGCAGCCTGTTCCAGGGCTCTGTCACCCTCACCGTTAAGAAATTCTTCCTCAAGTTCCTGTGGAACTTTTGGTGCCTCAATTTTTGGCCATTTCCCCTAGTTCTATCACTGGCCACCACTGAGAAGAGGCCAGCCCCCTCCTCCTCACTCCCTGTCTTGAGATATTTATATACATTGATCAGATCCCCTCTCAGTCTTCTCTTCTCCAGGCTGAAGAGGCCCAGCTCTCTCAGCCTTTGCTCATAGGGCAGATGTTCCAGACCCCTAATCATCTTTGTGGCCCTGCGCTGGACTCTCTCTAGCAGCTCCACATCCCTCCTGCACTGGGGAGCCCAGAACTGCACACAGTACTCGAGGTGCGGCCTCACCAGGGCTGAGTAAAGAGGGGCAGAATCACCTCCCTCGACCTGCTGGAGACGCTCTGCTTAATGCACCCCAGATCTCCTGTACAGACCCCACAAGGGAGGTCAGGGAGGTCTTTTTTTTCTTTTTAAACATAGCTAACTTAGCACGTGCTGTTTATAATGAAATTGGAGCTGAATGTGCTGTCCCTTCTGGAGAAAAAAGCTTAAAGTCATCTGTTTGGACATGATTTTTAGTGCAGTTTTGCCATTTGTTCAGAATTGCATGCCCTGGTTTGGGGGAACTTCTGCAAAGCTCTTTTGCAGAACCCTAATCTGTGCTCATATGCAACCTTTGCAACCTCTCCCCCATAAAAGGACTAAGATAAACCTCTCTCATTTTCTAATTCACCTGACACCAGAAGAGAAGTTTTCCATAGCTGATTCCTAACCACCTGTGAGCAAATTCCCAGAGGCCAGCAAGGGCAATTTTCAGACTCATCCAGACACTCTTTTTCATGTTCTTTATGTTAAACCAGATTAAAGCAGTACCATAATTCTTGACAAAGGAGCCTCCAGCCCCACACTTCCTTTTAGGTATTGTTTTGCTAATATTTCTCTCCGCAAGTGAAAAGCCCTCTCCAAGAACAAAGCGTAAAGAGTCTCTTGGCATTTGATGAACTTTTAGAAACCGTAAATACTTGTTGCAAAATTACACTCCCACCCGCTGCCCCCCCTACCCAGGCAGCAATAAACACTTAATGCCCCAAGAGTGCAAGGAGGCAATTCCTCTTAAATGTTAAGTGCCGCCTGTTGCTACCTTCCAAATGTCATTTCCAACAGTTGTGACTGAAAAAGCAAGAACTGATCCTTCCCTCCACCTTCCTCTATCATTATATGTTGCAATGAATTCATATGCTTCTGTAAATACGCTGCATTTGCAGTAGGAATGGGAGGAAACTGAAGAAAGTCCCTGTATGAATGCACAAAGAGGAGAAAGTTCATGTGTTTGGGCAAACTGCGTGAAAATTTTATGTTATTTCAGCATGAGGGAGGCAGGTAGGTTGTCAAAAACAGGTATGATGTGCCTATCCATTTCTCTACACTGCATTTAAGAGAGCATAGGCAACCAGCTTGAGGAAAGACATGTACACCATAAAATAAAAGCAAAGTTTGTCCTTAAAATTAAAAAAAAAATCTTTTTTTTAAAAATATTAACAATATATTTGCAATAGTGACTTTTAATTTAAAAAATAGCATTAGAAGGCATCTGTATAGAGGATAGATGCTGGAGGAAATAGAAATGTGCAAGGCAACACAGGCAGTTGTTTTCCTAGTGAAGGTATGTGGCAGCTCAGTGATGTCAAATCATCAAAGATCAGAAGGATCATGATAATGATGGGACTCCACTGGGACCCACTACCTCTCTGCAAATGTTGCTTGGCCTTGTGCTCTGAGCACACCATTAGAAATATTGCTTTGATATGAATATAATACAGCACAGCTTAGCTTCCCTACTACATTCAGACTGGTAGGAGCATATTCCCAAAGCACATTTTGGGTTTGGGGTTGTTTTTGCTCTGAGAACTTCAGATAAAAGGCATTATGAAAGCAGTAAAAACTGGTGTTGAGTAATATGATAAAGATTCCTTACTTCTCAATAACATTCTCATAGTGGTTTTTAAACCAACAGAAGGGGAGAGTCTGATCAAGTATGAGTAGTTCTGGACAACTTCTGGCTCTAGAAATTTCTAGTGAATTATGATTTTTTTCCTATGTCTCCTAAACTGTTATATATTGTTTCTGAGTACTTTCAAGCAGCTGCTGCCTCCAACACAAGAGATTTCTGCACATCAGTGAAGGATGAGACATACATTTTGAAAATGTTTGTGGAGCTTTCCTATATAAGAAGAAACAACCAATCTAGGCAGATCAGTGACCTATACAGTCCAGTATTTGCCTCCCAAACCACATGCATCGCAATTTCTTGTCATTGATTTGAATGCTTATGATCAAATGGTGCCTAGCGGCATTTCAGACGGTATTTAAATATCCATACAACTGCATTTACTGTTCTCCTTGGCTAGATGATTTCTGGTCTTTTTATGGGAAAATAATCATAAAGCTAAATTATATTTTAAAAAATGAACGAAATAGCACAGCTAATTGAAACAGATTAAGGAAGCTTAATTTGCCAGTTCCTTGAACATTTTAAATTGGCATGGCTGTCCTAAAGCCAACTGAAATACGGTGATTTTTAGCAGCTGAGGGTCTGGTGAACATCTGGAATGGACAAGGAAGGCCATGATATGCTAAACGTGCATGAATATTACAACAGTAATAGAACCAGAGGGGTTGTTTAAGATGGAGAAGGAGGCTACAGAGAGCAGTAATAATGGGAACAAGACAAAGGCTGAAACTGAATCTGGATTCTAGCAGTCAGTGTAATTAGTGTAAGACTCGACCAAAGCAGGCAGATTCACAGGCAGCATGCATGGGATCCCATAGCATGGTCCATGACATAAAAGTCAACTGTCATCAGTATGTTAATAATCCTGTGGTATGTAAACCTATAAGTAGTGTAAGGGTGGTGCAACAAGGCTGGAGAAGGTGCAATACGTGTGCTCTTTGGTCTGTGTGGTCTCAGGATGTGAACCCTGAGCTCTTCTCCAGGAGGGATCCTGCCCTTCTCTGCTCCTCAGAAACTCTCCACATCTGAAAGAAAGGTCAAAACAAAGGGCCAAACTCCTTCTGAAAGAGCAAAATAGCAGCAGTTCTCAAAAAAAACCCTCATAACACAGCGAAGGCAGTAACAAAACCAAACTGAATCACACCAAGAAACCCCAAAGTCCTGTTGCGAAGCACACACCTCTTTTTGACTTTAATTGCAGATCTCAGCAGGCACAGTGATATTACACCCTGTGGGATACTTGTTAATAAACTCAAATTGTCCCATTCTCATTTCTTTACCCGTTGAATAGATGATCACCTTTTGAAAGGAGAAGGACAAATCCCAGTGCAGAATAGCTCAGTAGTGATTTGCCCATCCTGGGTAGATCCTTTTTAAGGGAGGAGAAATGAGTCGTTATAAAAACAACTTCATTTTGTCCGACAATTATTATACTCAGAGAGACAGCTCAAGTCAGGAGGGACCTGAATTTGCATTTTAATTCCTATTAGGTTATTTCAAGATTCTGGTCAGACAGCATGTACTTTAGTGAAAGCCTCATTAAAGATTAATCCAGCAAAGCCTGGCCGTAAACATTTGCCACTGTAATACTATAAAAGTTAATGGTATCAGTAAATAGGACACTGGAACAAGCCAGACTACATGAGTCATCATGAGTCATGGTAGAGTTGAAACAAACCCTAAATTGGAATAGCAGTTTCCAACAAGACATCAGGACCTGTCCCACATATCTCATTCAGGATGTGAGAACTGATCTCAGTGGGAAAGAGTGAGGTAGATTCTCTCTCTCAAATTCCCCATCTGTCACTGTGCTGGGAGGGAAGGTCTACCCATGGAGAGAGCATCTAGCCCAAGCACCAAGCAGGCTCCTAGGAGGCATCTGAGAAGCAACAAAGTGGTGAGAGAATGATGGGTGATGTCGTTGATAAAGCAGCCCTACCTCATGAGTGGAAATTAATCCCTCCACCCCGTTTTTGGAGAGCAGATTGGAAAGGACACTCAACAAATATAATCTAGAAAGTGGCCCCAGTAACAGTATTTGACAGTAAGAAATTTCCTGCAGAACAACTTCCCATATTGAATTCCAATAGGTATTGTTGCAGTCCCATTCCTAAATAATATTTGTCTTCCCCTTTTGTTGCCAGGGCTGTTGATAACTCATCACATATGATTTATTACACAGTAGCTTTATATAGACACAGGGAGAGAATGTCACATTTCCCCTTAGAAAAAGAGTCAGTAGAGTAGATAATGTTATTATACATATTCATATCTAGGAGATGAATGCCAGAGCATTTAAAATGATTTATTAATCCAGAAGGAAGTCTGTAAGTTTTTAATGAAATGGTTATATTCTATTTAACTATCTAATAACAAAAAAATCAAAGTTGAGAATGGTAAATAATTATGTAATCCATCAAGACTTGTATATAATGAATATTGACTCTTTGGGGTTTTTTTGGGGGGTTTTTTTCTACTTTTTTATTTTTATTTGTGGATATTTCAAAATGATTCTCAATTATTTTCTCCTCCTAACACGTTCTATTAAAATCATGGGAAAATACCTCCAGTTAACTTACTAGCATGTTAAAAGACAACCCAGAAAATTTAAAATTCACAGAGAAGATTCCAGAGACGGTAATTACTTAACAGTGATACTAAAAGAACCTAAACTTCTTCAAATGCTACAGGAAAAGCAAAGCAGCATGAATTATATACTTATGTAAATAAAGCTAATAGGTGATAACATTAATTACTGGCATAAAACTTTTGCTCATCATTCTGCAGATAGCAGGTATTCAGTTGTGAGGATTAATTTATATTTTAATTAGAAATTTACATATTTAGCAGACGTGCCATGAACAATTAGCAATCCCAATGCATTTAAGGATTTTCAATTTAGACTGAACATGCTGACTTTCAAAGGGTCATTTTGGAGCAATCTGTCTCATCTCCTAGTACTGTGGAACCACATATTTCATTTTTTACCCACCCTTTTGCTTTGGATAAAAAAGTTCTGAAGGTAGTTTGTAGTACTTAGACCATGATTTGGAGTCTCCTTCCAATTTAGTTCTCATAAAACATTTATGTTAAATATTAATTGGTGAAGAAGGTCTCCATGGAGGTTTGAGAAGATAAAACTATTTGCAATGTAATAAACTTGGAGTGACAATAAATCAGCCATACGTGTGTTTGGTGAGTGGGAAGTGACAAGAATGGTTTCCATGAATAATTAAGTTTTAAATAAGATTAGTGAATCAGAGGTTAAATAAATTTCAAATAATTCTATAATGTTTTGGCCATATATATAGCATGAGATTTGATCTATGCAGAAACAGTAAGAGGATAATCCTAGGCTGGATGTCTCGCTTGATTTATTGCAGATGTACAGATGGAAAGACCCAGGCTCAGCTCATAACAACATGAATGTGAAGCCAGAGGAACTGCACCATGGACACAGCATGAGGTGTCTCCTAACCCACTAGGGCAGGAGGTGAGGGCTCAGTCTCACCAGCTGCACGACCAATAGTCATGGTCTTCAACCCAGCCCATGTATCGTCTTGTATAATCCAAGGCAGGAGACCTTGGATCATCTGATCTTTCTTTGATTCAGTTTCTCCAATTGGTTATTAAATATTTTTATATACATATATATATATATGTATATAATCAAAATTAAGGTGAAATTAATTCATCTGAAAGTTAGTAATGAAAATTAATTGGTGGTAATCTACCTCATGAGATTTTTCTCTAAGTCTTAGAGAAGGACTAGCTCTACCATCACTTATAACACCAGTTACTATGTCCCCATGCCTGTTTTTGTCCATTTATTCAGTACAGCTATGACATACTAAGCAGGGCTTCACAAATCTTCGTAGGCAAAACCCAATGATGTAGCTTGTGCTATCAAATGAGATGCACAGATATTAAGGATAGAGGAGACTGCAAGAGATGTTCTATTCCATCATTGCTGGTATCTCTCCAACCTTGTTCTTTCCCTGGCCACAGCCGCTTTTCTCATCGAAGTAGGGGGTGACACTGGTAGCCACAGTTGAAAACTCCCTTTTTCCTTTGAGAAAGTGAAGTTTTGCCAGCAATTAGAGAGCTAGCACTAACTGAAGTACTTTCAGCCACAGCAATCCTTATTGCCTTGCCATGAAGGATGGAGAACATTCCAGCCTTTTCAAGCATTTCACACACTCCTCTGAATCCCTGGGGTATTCCTGAGGATCCATCTCTCCTAGTTTTAGAAGCACAGGCCATTCTGCTACCCTCAGTCAGGTTTAGCTGAGATAGAAGTATTTCACTGAGCTGCAGGGGGGTGTTAAAACACAAGGTGTTAACTCTCTGCAGTTGGTGCGTAGCACTAATCCACTCTCCTGCCACTACTGACATCTGCACCATTTTTCAAGGTGCTTGATAACCTGTAGTTAAAAATCAGCAGTGATGGATAGTCCAGGATTTTCCTCTGCAGCTACTCAATTTGTTAGCTGTCCTTTCCAGAAGAAAGGTTTTTTTTCTAAAGACTAAATATCTTTTTGCTCCGGTCAGAGTAGATGAAGAGAACTGTCCTTTCCTTCGGTCCTCTCTTCCATAATTGAACCAATCCTGTTATTCCAACCCATTAGTCATGGCTATTTTTGCCTGTGTTCATTCTTGCCTCTTTGGCGAAATATTTGGGCTTTCTTTTTTCTTCACCTCTTTATCTGTCCTATAATAAAAGCCTGAGGTCCAAATAGCCATTCTTCCCTTCACAGCCATTAAGGGATCTAAAGAAAAGTGTCTGGCAACTGGTGGCAATTAGCAGGGACAGAGAGAGGGCAGAGAGAGGAGTCCTCCAATACAGGTGTGCTTCCCTTAAAAAAGGGCTACAGAGGTGAAAAAAAACTATCATTAAGATCCTGAAAACCCCTTCAGGTGTTTCCTGAAATGGCTGGCCAGAAGTATTTCAATTATTGATTCTGATTCCATTATATTTTTGCCTTGGAAGATATCAGATTTAGGTCTATATGATTTGTACTTCTGTATTTTTCTCCTCAGTTACAATACTGTCATTTCCCTGCCCTGAAAATTTCCAGTACTGATCTAACTGCATTTTGCATTCAAGAAAACAGTAAATCTCCCTGTTTCTGCTCCCTGTGCCACTGGCTCTTTTCAGAATACGATGATTTCCAAACACAAATTAAGATAAAAATTCCCAGGCAGAAAACACTGCTATTAAAAATAAGTAAATTAAAGCAATGCAGACCCACAGACACCTGCAGGATGGCATCTATTATCTATCTCTTTTAACACTGCAAATGTTAATAGAGTGTTTTAATACTTTCCAGACAAAGCAGCCAAATCCACTTCATTCAAGCAATCTTTCCACAGGAAACAATTACTCCATTCATTTGGTACAGCTGTCAGGTACTGCAGCTCTGCTAAATATTGCATGTGGTGCAGAGCTCAGGATGCTTAAACAACAAGCAAGCAGCACTTTGGTGTGTGATTAACTCTCGCGCCCACCATGGCAATTTGTTACTGATGCCTGTGGCGACCTGGGGCTGGATTAGCACCGCGTGCCAACGTTGATGAGTTACTGACTGTCACGGAGCGCTTGGATTTCAATATCTGCCTCTTGCTTCGTGAAATGCCATGAGCTTAACTAAAGGCTTTTGGCAAGGGGGAGGACAGGGACATGGTCTCATCCCCATCAAAGTGTGCGTTTGTGCCTCTCCTAAAAGATAAAATGGGACTGAACTGGGCAAAGCCACAGGCACATGGTGTCCAGCACTTAGCATCAGATCCCACCTTGACGAGAGACACACATTGAGTCCTCACAACTCAAGGATAATCCTGAATTTTTCTACCCTGTGGTAGAGGGTCCAGTTAAGCCAGTCCTGGCTCAACCTTCAACAAAGAGAAAGGAACAAGGCAAGTTGGGAATATTAAGACAAATAAGCTTCAGAGATTTGTATTTGCTGCTGTAATCAGCATAAAGTAGTACAAGAAATCTGTAATCTGTGCTCCGAACTGCATAGTAGACATGTCTAGACAGTTTAAACTTAAGGTACAACTTTGTCTTAAATATTTTAAACAAATACAAATAAGTTGAATATAAATGTGCTGAATATTAAAACAATTATATACAAAAACTCTCTTAAGGAGAGAGGTGGGTGTACACTGAAGCCAGGAAACAGGTAAGAGTCAACACGAAATGGAAAACTATGGGTCAAATCAAAGACAGAAAAATATAACATATATATTCTTCATTCCTCCTTTCTAATAAAAGGACAAATAAACTCTTTATGAAAAGTTCCTTTTCCTCCTGTCAGCAGCTGTATAGAATCAGGTTTTTCATTAGAAGATGCTGTGTCTGGTTTTCTCTTCTTAATTCAACCAGAACATTACAATTTGGGTACAGCTTTTCTTTCACTGAAACAGATTTCTTCTTTTCTTTTGCATCATGGAAGACTGAAAATCTTTTGTTTTTCATTTTTTAAAAAAAAAACTTAGTCTTTCTCTGTAGACTCTTGAATAGCAAAGGAACAAAAACATCCTACATATTAGTTATTCTCGTCAGGATTTTATTCAGAAATATAATTGTCTGTAAAACATCATGCATCCGTGGCTGTAAGCATACATAAATGACCAATCAGACAAAAAATGAGAGTGGAAGGCTTTTCAAGCGTCCTCAAGAAAAGCCTGAAATGCAATATATTTGTTTCCAAAATGCTAGAGTGATCTCCTGCTGCAGAGAGAGTTAACAGAGCAAATTATGAAGATATGGGGAGTAGTCCTGTCTGCATCGATGTCTTTCAAATTGATTTGAATGGGCCTGATTTGAAGTGAGGGTGACAGAGTCGTGGAACAGGTTGCCAAGAGAGGTTGTGGAGTCTCCTACTCCGGAGAGGTTCAAGACCCGTTTGGACACCACCCTGTGCCTTGTGCCCTAGGCGACTTTGCATGTGTAGGGGGTTGGACTAGATGATCCCTAAGAGCTCCTTCCAACCTTAGGGATTCCAAGATTCTGTGAAGTTGCTTTGAAATCACCACGCAGACAAAACAGATTGGAGCCCAGCAGAGCCACTCTGCATTCTCATCTTCGATATTTGAAGGCTATTTTCCGATTAGAAATGGCTATCATGACCATTTACCCCTGATAGGTGGGATATACCACATAACTTTTTCCTTCCAGATGCTAGATGTCCTGTCCTAAGAGGTCAGACCAAATCTTGTTCTGGCAAAAGGAGAGAGAGGCACCTTACCACACGGTACCTTTAACCTTTCTTGGAACAGGAGGAATCACTCTGTTTTTGTTTTTTGTTTTTTGTTTTTTTTTTTTTTTTCATTATAAATGTAGCCTGGACTTCCATCTGCTCTCTTGATGCTCCCTGACACCAACTAGCTCCCTGATATGAGCCAGCTCTGGATCTCATTATAGCCCTTGCAGATCTGGTCCGTATGCCCAAGGGCTTCAGTTCATCTAACCAGACACAGATGTTTACTTTATCTCTAGATAAAGATCACAAACTATAGTGATTTTTCAACTTGACACCAGAATTTTGTTTTCAAGATAGATGAAGAGGAAAGGATCTTTTACTATGTGACATTTTTCATGTGAGTGATCTTTATGAAGTGCCGTATTTTTTATATGCGTGAAACACCACAGTTTGGGGCACTATCAAATATATATTTAGAATAAATGTTAACAATGGTTTCAATTTCCATTGAAAAACTTCATGTTTATCTCACAAAACATGGCATAAAAACAAATTAATGAAACTCAGCAAATTACTATGTTTAAATTTATATCCAAAGCAAAAGAGCAACATGGGTCGAGTTTAAATCTTGGATGAGCTTTGCAAATAGTGGTGCAGAAACTCTGTAAGTTTCTTATGATGAATTTATGATTTAGATGGACAGATGATTCTAAATTATTTTCTTTGTCATCCAATAGACCCATTCCTAACACCAGCTACCTCAAATGTTGTCCATCTCTCTCTCTTTCATCTAAGCAACCTGCTTGAAAAATTGTGTCAATGCCACCTGTGGGAATTTTCCACATGGAATATTGGAAGAAGGACTAAACAGGAGGTAGCAGGGGAAGCCAGAATAGATATCAGGGGAAATCTTGGTTCCACTGAAGTCTGGAAATTTACCATTGCATGCTTTCACTCCTAGGTGTTCTGAATTTAGTTACTGATGTTGTGTGTGACTTTGGAATAACCCTTGGCCTCTTTAACCTTAGAGCACATGTCTGTAAAGGGTAATAACCCCTCCAGGTAATGCTGGGTTGTATATCCAGCTCACAAACTGCTACAACTGTTTCTATTATGTTCTACTTTTTGGGATATACTAGCATCCTGCTTCCCACAAAACCATTGCCTCCTCAATGCATTTTGCATGCAGCTGTGTGGTGACTCACAGCCTTCACCTAATACAACTAAATTCTTCCTATTCATTTCCAGATGTTGTCTCCACTGGCCACACGCCAGTGCACTTTCTACAATCTATAGTATTATTCAGTTCACAATATTTCTCTCCACAACATGCTGCTGGGAAGTTTACTTGTGAATTTCAATGGGACAGTGAAGAGAAACAATCAGAAAAGAAGACAGCTTGCCAGAGTAGCGTGTCAACAGCAGCTGTAGGAGAGCCCTGGATTTTTGTACCACTGAGATGAAATTATTGGGGTTGATGGAAGAAAGATAACTTCACAGTAGAAAAAGCATTCTGCAATCTCAGGCTTAACAGCTCTTGTTTTGGTCATTACATACAGCTGCTTTTGTCATTATGTACAGCTAGCGATGTGAAAGGAACATCCAAAAGGTTTGGCAACAGCACAAAACAATTGCTGGCATCTGTCTTTGCTCAACACCAGGGTACACTCAATACATTTAATTATTCTTTGGGAAAGGTCTTTTCCTCTTTCATACTGTGCTGCCTGGCAAAAGAGTGCAGTTCCTGCCATCATGGCTAGACTTTCACATTGCATCTATTGACCAATCACGTTAAGAACCATGATGCAATGGATCATATAAGCAAGCATTAAATGGCTAATCCCAGTTCACTGTGTGAGGCAACTGGGGATTGTAAGCAGTTTAACGACCCATACTCCTGCACTCCTTCATAGATACTAACTTGGTTGCTTACAGGTGGGCAACCCCGTCAAGTCCCTCATGCTTAGTCAGTCGACTCGTTGATGCTAGGCATTCACTGACTAGAGTGAAATCTTACGCACTCAGGACAAAGGTAGACATATAGATCTAGTCATTCAGATTTAGTTATCTTCATCTCAAACTTGCGGCCCCTTTTCTGCATGCTGCTTTTCTCAAAGCAGATCTTGCAAATATTTGTGTCAAAGTACAGCCAGAAGGTACAGAAATGTCAAACTATAGATTTAACAAGCCTCCCTTCCTCAGTGTGCCACTTGTCATCCCGTAGCACCTCAACAGTAGGTGATACACCTGGAAGTTTGGGACCAAAGGCTGTTTTCTATGCCATCTTCAGTACATTAGACTCAATATCAGAACTGATACTTGAGTTTCTTTTATTTGGTCATCCTGAAAAGCTGCAATACACCTGAGAATGAAGGAAGTGAGTAAGCAGGGAAGGAGTTATTGGTAGTATGAAGGCAGCGGCTGTTTAACAGAGCTGCCTTTACAGACAATATTGCTGCTGTTATAGCGGGAAATTAAATATACTAGGGATCATTCTCCATCACCACATCCATGAAAAGCTGTATTATCTTCCAAAACAGCTTGGCAACATCCAGCTGCCTATTCTATATGATCCTTTGACCACGCTAATGGTTTCAGTAACTTTTTGAACAGTAACTCATTGCCTCAGGCCCAAGCTAGTTTCAGTCCACAAGAATATTACTTTGCGTTGCTCCATTTACTAGTATGGAAAAGTTTATATACTCCAGTATCTCTTATTAAATATTGTCAAAGTTACTACAAACCTTGTTCACGCACTGCGTATATACATATATGCATACACATAGGTCATTATTCTTAGCAAGACCCAAATCATTGGTTGTACATGTTTGCTCTTGCTTTCTGCTATTATACTTCAGATTATGTCCCATTACTAAAGATACAACTTTGCTTAGATAAAGGAAGTGTCTGAGCATCCTTTCTCTTTCTATTATTTACCAGACCGATTAACACTGTTAGGGTCTAGCTCTGGTACAGCCCCATGCTTTGTCCTACTCAGTTTTATGCAGTTTCACTAAAACTCATCAGCAGTCACAGTGGGATAGATCAAATAAAAAGAGATTTCTACCAATAGGGAGTAATAGCTCTCTTGTCTGACAGTCATCTCATTCTGAGGTAGATAAATTTCTCTCTAAACATGTCTGCTTGCTGTTACAAAAAAATGTCAAAGGAATTGAGTTGAATGAAGTCTATATGGTACATATCTGAAGTTAGACAGGCATCAGACCTAAACATACACTACATAGTAACTTACAACCCCGTAGGACATGCAAGGTTATGTGATCACCAGGAAAAACCTATACTAGCACCGGTGGTCCTCCCATGGTGGAGGTAACCACTCGTCACAGTGGGCTGTCAGAAGATGGCACCCACGTTCCCACTTGAGGCATCATGATTTCCGGTCCGACGTACCAGCAATGAAGATGGATTAACACCAACATGCCTGATGCAAAGTGGATAAGAAGTGGGGACATATTTGGTGCAACTTGCTCTAGGCAAAAGCAAAGCCAGTCTTTTTGTTCATGTCAGCCATGCACAACTTCCTTGTACCTGCCGAATGGGCAGTACAAGTCCACACTAAGTTTCCTGATGTACTGTTTTTAGTGCTTTCTGCGCAGTGCTCTCTGGGACTTTGTTCAGAAAAGATCTGCTTTCACACATGGAAACTGGGTGTCAATCACAGAGCCTTTTACATCACTTATCCTGCTTCATTATGCTAATATTTCTCTCCATCCTCCTATTTGTTCTGGTCAATGAAAACCTTCCAAAGGTACATCCAATGTTGAATCGCAGGGCTTGAGTGTTGAAAAGGTGTCTGTTGCAGATGCTGCTTATTAAATAGTTTAGCAAGTCATTATCCCTTAGGATGCATCTTCTTGCTTACACTGGAGCAAGCTAGGGAGTAGAAGGGATCTCTGGGAATTTGGTTAATTAATCCAACTGCAAACAGTAATTAGACTTTATCGTAATAAACTAATTAATTCTTCCAACTGAGTAGTTAATGTAATGAGCAAAAGAAACATAACGAACTCTTGCAAGACATGAACCTGAGCTTAGAAAATAAAGGAGCAAAGGCCATTCAAACCAATTAAAGGAGAGTATATAGACAGAGTTACACAGAGAAGAGGTGGTTGGGGGATACATGATGCAATCTAGTTGGTATTTTTCCTTTGCTTTGGAAGTGATTTCTAATCAACCTCAAATGTCCTCCACCATTTCTCAGTTATTTGCTAAACTTACCATGCCTCTCCTTCCTCACATCCTCATTTATAGCCATCTTGGAATTCTTTTGGAGTTTCATAGAGAGAAGATTTTATTTTTATTCCCAAACTAATTGTATTAAAATCACCCAACAGAAGGAGAAAGATGATCTTCCATGAATATAACAGTACCTTGTCCTTGCATAAGCACTTTGCTGTTGGAGAAATATCAATAGGATCACAATGGTTTACCTATGCATTTTCCAATGTATTGTCACGTAGACATCCTAGCTGGCCAATTCCAGTTTCCAAAGCCAGTTTTAGGAAACATGACATCAGTGTCATATTTCACCAGAGTATACTTGAAAGATCAGGTTTGGAAGTGATATGCTAAGACTTATTTGAGAATTTAAACCAGGCTTCATTAGAACCTGTTCAGAACTGTTGGACTCGAAAGGTTGCGACCATCTGATACACAAGATGGTTGTGCTACCATTCAGAGGGACCTTCCGGGCTGCAGAGAAATGTCAGGAATCTCACAGAGCTCAGAAAGGGAAATACTGGATCCTGCCCCTGAGGATCTTTAGCCTCAATGATTTAATAATTGTGCGACTCAGTTAATCTAAAATACAAACCTCTTATCAGTAGAGTATTTTTCTCTGGGAAAACTTTATGCTTTATGCTTATGGTAGAGATCTGGTGCATATATATCATTAGGAAAGGAATAAAAGGTAGAGGAGAAGAAATTAACAGAAATAAGAACACCCAAGCCTCCCGTTAGCATTATCCCATGTGAAATACAACCTTCAGTTTCTGTTATATGATCTTTAACTCCCACTATCCAAATCAGGATTGCAGGATCTGGGAGCTTTGCTGATATCGCTCTACCACCAGAAATGATTAAGGGTAAGCGAAAGCTAAAGTTTTCTTGATAAAAGTGACCTCTAGATTTATATCATCAAATGAAAAGATCCTGTTTGCTGTAAGTACCAAGGAAAACATTTTGCAGCTGTAGGAGCCAAAACTTTTCATTCTGCACTCGCAGCAGGTTACGCTCATTCAGTGACTTTCAATGCTCAGCTAACGAGAAAGAACTTGCAAAGCTAAGGTAACCCAATTGCTTGCACATGTCCACACATTGCCCATCCACCTAAATTTTACCATGGTTACTGACACAGCCATTCTTAACAAACATCACATCTTTGCCAAACAGGATATCTATTAAAATGATTCTGCACAGTACTCGTTTTCTTGCTGTGTCCTTGCATGCCCTTCGTAGAGCCAATTCAGTGAATTTCTGAGCTGCAGCAAATCCTCTCGACCTCCCTGAGGCCCATACTAACCCCCATCTCTTCTCTGTCATCTCTTGGTCTCTTTGTGTGACCCATATGGTTACTGCTCTATGTTACAGCTTCCTAAACTGCTGCAGTCTGTGTTCAGCTGTGTCTGCCAAAAAAACTGCTCAGGGTTCAGTAGCTGTTGAAAGAAGGGGCAGTGTCCCTTCCTTCCAGACCAACCTTCAACACATTCCTTTTAAAGAGCATAACCTACTTGAACAAATAAAACATTTTCTCCATCACAGTAAACCAAGAATTCCTTTCTGCTATCTCTAACAACTCAAATCCTCTTTGACAGGTCAATTATCCCTGATTTCACTTCCTCTAAGATCCCTGATGCATATGTGCTGAAGTCACTTTTGGTGTTCCTACCTTCACGGTCATCGCTGTGTAATAAATCCTGAAGGTCACTACCTGGTGGTGAAGCCATCTGGCCTGTGCGCTGGCCTTGATGGTTTACAAATATAGATGCAACCCAGGCATGCACCCTGCACCTTTTCTCACTGCTCAGAGTCATTGCTCATCAACTGAGCAGCAGCATGCCAAAAATCAATCAATCCAGGCAAGGTTTTTGTGCATCTTCATGACACTTTAGTTAAATAAGTCGAGTTGTGAGCTCAATGACCAAAGTCCAAATATCTGCATCCATCTGCTTCCTCACATCCTGAAACTGTGATAGTCTCTGGCAGCAGGTGGCTGTATCTTATTCCATTGCTTCAAGATTTATCTCAACTTGTCTGTCACAGTCTTATATCATCTGGCAGCTGTGTAGGTGGCTAAAGGAACAGAAGCACAAAAGCAATAAAAAATAGCTTCCTATAGTACTTAACTATTTTACATTGGAGAATGAGATGAGAGAATGTCTCAGTATTGCTTTCCCCCTCAGAGAGTGCTGTAAGTCAGCCACCGCTGCTGTGCAGTAGAAAAGGGAAAAAATAAAGATTACCTCAAAACAGCAACACTGCTGTGAATATTCAGTAACTAATGGCACTGTTCAGTAGGCACTGAGTGCCTGTGCAGGGCGGGGAGCAGATAGAGGAGGTTATAAGGGATAAGTAATCATGCATGATGTTTATAGATGAGGGACACTTAGATTCAGTGGTGATGGATGAATTATAAAGGAAGAGGGTAGGGAGAGAGTGCACATTATAGAACTGTGAATAAAAGGAAAGTAAAGGTGGAAGTTAGGCACCAAGGAGCTGTAAGAAGGTAGAAAAAGAGTGGGAAAAGGAGCGTTGCTTCCAGCCTCCTCTCTCTGCCTGTGTAGACATCAGTAATGATAATTTAAAATTCAATTATCAAAAATTAGGTTTGGCAGGACATCAAGAAATAATGTAGACTAATTCCCTGTCCCTAGGTCATTCTTTCCAGATGTTTATTCATCCCATTTATAAAGCCCTCTGGGACAGAGTCCATGCTTAATTTCAGCAATTTATTCTAGCATTTCTTCATACTTACTGCCAGAATATTCTTTCAGAGTGTGTAATCTGAAACTTCAAAACTTGTTGTATTAATGCTTCTTATTTCATGACCTATTCATGAGGAACATGGAAAACAAATTATTCCCTCCCTTCAACTTTTGCACTACAGTGTTTTTATCATGTCTGCCCTATCCTAAGAGAACCTTATTCTCTCAGTCTTTCATTATAAGTAATGGTGTTGAAGTCTCCCGCTTAACATCACGACAACTCACTTGTATTTGAATACAATCATTTTTTCCTTCCTGAGGATTAGAATCATAGAATCCTGAAGGTTGGAAGGGATCTTAGAGATCATCTAGTCCAACACACATCTAGTCCCTGCACACGCAGGGTCGCCTAAAGCACCCTCACTTCTCCAACAAGTCCTTCTCTATTTGTTAGGACAAGGTCCAGTAGCCCACCTCTCCTCGTTGGCTCTTCCACTGTCTGTGTCAAAAAGTTATCATCAACGTCGTGTCAGGTGAGCCTGAATAGAGACCTCTGATACCCTGAGGTTTCTAAAATGTACTAAATTCTTCTGTCTAAGCGACTGACTTACATTCACGACTTGAGATCACAATTCCTAATGTTGGTGTTGCAACATGTACTAGGTGCCCAGATTCCTCTTATGGCCCCTGGAGATATGGGCAATGCAGTCAGCAGAGCCCAGAGAAGGAGTTAGCAGACCACACATAGGGTGCCACACACCTACATATAAGTTTGGATGTGTCTTGAGGGTACCTTGCCCATCCTCTAGCTGCTACCCAGAAAGGTCTTCCGTTAATGCCTCCACAGATGTATGGAATAACCTAGACCATTAGATACCTACATGATGGCAGGAAAATTATACAAATATAGCTAAAATAAAAGATATGCAAAATGCATATTAGAGTATCAAGTCAAACACTCACATTACCATGAATTTCCCACCTGGAATGTGAGTTTTTCTTAGTTGTTTATTATGAAATTTTAGGCTCTTTCTTTGCTGTGCATGAACTGTGTTAGTATCGAAGATAAGATCCCAGATTAGATGGGACATAGCTGTAAAGCTATCTGATATGGACCCACACACCTCTGTAGAAGAGCAGTATTTAATACTGGTTAAGTCACACCAGCTGTGTCCTTCCCTTCCAGGTCCTGACTCTATGGAGCAGAGACCTGAACCAGGGCCTTCTAAAATAACAGCAAATAACAAGTGGTAGTCCTACACTTGCAGAAAATTCACATCTAGACAAGGTTGTTGGTTGCTCTGCATAACCAAAGCATAACTTTTGCACTATTCTTTGGTTTGTGTTTGGTCCTAAATCCATTCACTCCTGACTTTCCCTTTTATTTTGGAATTTTGCTGTTCGTGTTGTAAAATCAGAAAACTTTCTCATTGCATTTCTCTGAGCCTTTAACAAGGAGGCTTCATAAATAATAATAATGACCATGCAAAAGATGCAATTCAGTTAACAATATAATGACTACAGGGATTAGTGCTGCTGTGTGTTTTTATGGGTGTAATATATCGTTTTCATTCTGTTGCCATAATGAAAATAACAAATTAACAGAAGCATTATGCAAATTCTACATTAAAAATGCCATGTTTATTAGTCTATCTTAGTAAAAGACAAGCTACAGCAATAGCACTCTTAACTGTGTAATTTCCATATATCTGCAAAAAAAATAGAAGAAACACAGTTCAGCATGCATGGATTTGGTTGTAGGGTCATTGTCCGTGACTTCAGTGATTTCAGACTATACAGTCATATATGCATATTTTTAAATACTTGACTGAAGAATTTCAATTTCAACTGAAGGATAACTGTTTTCAATTAATTTGTCTAATGCACCTGTCTTTGAACCAGATTCCTCAGAAAATATCCTACTCTTTTTTTCCTGCAAAACAGTTCTGTACAACTTCTACAGGAAGTTCCTCCAAAAACGGGCCTTAAGTCAGAAGAAGCTGTGAGTATGTACCTAAACAACAAAATCTTTATTTTTTTCTGCAAGAGGTTGTTTTGTCCTGCTCCTTCGGATTTTAAGAGATGTAAGGAATTTCTCTTTTGGCATACCCTGTACTTATTTTGGCTTCCTAATCAGAAGGCAGTTTGTTATTGAAAATCCAGCACTGATTGTTTTCTAAAAACCTTCAGTGATTAACCCTCAATCATAAGAATTTCCTTGCCTTTGTATAGAAAATTTGTTATTCACAAGAGAAGAGGATTAACAATAATCAGGGGATTTGTGCTTTGCTTTTGTATTAAATGCCAAGGCAGTAATATAACATATCTTTGAGATTTCCTTAATATAACAGACTTTTGAAACCCATTGGATAATACAAAAGCAAAAGGACGTTCATTATCTGAAAAAATATCTTCAGGAGGACATTCATTATCACAAAACCCTGGTTCAAAAAGATAGGATGAGCAGCTGCACTTTTTTCAAGAGAAACAATCTTTTCTTTGAGGATTTAAGATACAAAACCAGAGATATGTTGGCAAACGGCAAGTTTGGCATGGTAAGACAGGACAGTATCTTGTCTCAGAAGGGACGAGTGAAGGAAAAGTTGGGATGACTTAGCTGCATTTCAAGGTCTTTAGGTTTCACATTCTAAAATGATATTGCCTTACTTTCTTATGGCTGCATATCTACCATATCTGCTGGAGACTCTACTTGTCATCCTTGTGAGCCTGAGCACTGCCCACTCTCCTACCCAAGGAGAGCAGATGCTTTGAGATCCAGGACTATGTTAAAAAAAATACAAATATATATAAATATAATTAAAAAGAGAGGGGGAAAGAAAGAAAAAATGCCACTATAAAAGTTGAAGAACAAGCCAAATTCATCACAAGCAGAAAGAAATATATTTATTTCACGATCACTATATTGAGAAAAATATGTGAAGCCATTTTCAAGGGATTTTAAAAACCAATAACAATAAATGTGAAGCTGGTAGAAATTTGAGATTTCCATTCAGTGGAAATTATGATATCTTCAGAATAAACTTGTACTGAAACAAAGCCAGTTTTTGGCATTTGTCACAAAATTTAATTGCCTGAAACATTTCTTAATTGTTTCAGTTCAATCAAGACATTCCATTTTGCTCTGATGCATTGGCATATTTCTAGTTAATTTCATTCCTAAAATTCATACATATATGTATATATATATAAAAGCACTTTTTTGAATTAGGATTTGATTACACTTCTTAAATTAAAATGTAAAACCAAATGAATATACATTGGTACTATAACAGGCAATTGGTGTTCTAACTGTACTGGTAATTAGAAGTTAGTCTGGTCATCACTGGCAGTCAACTCCCAGTGGCAATTCTTCTCTGGCTTTCTAACTGTAATTGCAGAACCAAGCAATCTTCATTTATCTGAATTCTGGGTGAGAGTCTACCCCAATGATTAACGTCTTTTCATGTAGCATAGTCAAGAGGCTGCATTTGGGTCAGGATCCGAAGTCTCTTGCAGGACTCAGGCAGTTCAGGAAATTATTGTCTGGAATAGACCTCTGCTGAGGACTGTACCTGAGAGGAAGACTGGTTAAGATAGAAAAGTTAGCACTAGTAATGCAATTGCAATAGTAATACAAGTAGTAACAGTAATTATTAATTTTTCCCTCTACTAGGAGTAAGGTTTGAGCTGGGGTATCATTTCTTCTTTTGGGGCAGCGCAGTAAAAGGGAGACATGATCTGGATAAGAGCGCAGGGGAGTAATCAGTGCTTTTAATAAAGACTGGAAGACAAGGGGCTCTGGATTTCCTTTCTGGAAAGGGAAAAACAAGAAGAAACAGGACAGTGGCTGGAAGAGTTCATCACTCTGTACTCTTAAGACAGAAAACCACATGCTCTTGAATTGGAGAAAAAAAAAAAGGAATTTATGCAATTTATGCATTGCATGTTTTTAAGAATGTGCTTGACAAACACCCATCATGGAAAAATGCAAATAGTTGATCCTGTGTGTTTTCTCACAGTCCCTTGCAGCTGTTTTCTGAGCTTCTCTGGAATATATAGAAAAGGAAAGGCACTAATAAGTATTCAGAACATGCTAATTTTACAGTGGCTAGTTCTGATTAAGAAACACAAAGGTAAAGGTCTTTCTCAGACGGGTTCCCATCCAGGGCAGCATGTTCCCGTGGATGCTCCAATTCCCTGGGTGGTTTGCTGTGTCCCTGGGAATTTTTGCTCTGCATGTTGTGGGTGATGGGAGAAGAGGAAATCCCTTCTGCCCACCACCACCAATCTCTCTCACAGAGCCTTATCAAATGCTTCTGATTTCTAGGAGGGGGAGAAGAAAGAAACGCAGTCCTGATGATTCTCAGCGTGCCAGCTTCCTTGCTGAACCAATGCATTATTCATGCATTTATGACAGAGAGCAGTGAGTCTAATGCACAGAAATGAGCTTGGAGAACTGCAGGGTTGTTGCTGGAGATTGGGACATGCCCTGCTGTTGCTGCACAGACTTTTATTGTGCTGGCCACGACTGCTGTGCTCATACTCCTATGAAAAATGCAATTCAACTCCATAAAGTCTATCAATTGCCTTCCTTTGTGTTGGTTTTCGGTCTGCAGATCCCAACATTGCTTCACATTTGTGAGGTTCTCACAAATTCTCACACATTCTTTTGTGGAGAAAGCAGCTTGATGAGGCTCAAAAATGTTAACTAATTCCATTTGTAAGAAATCCTAATGAAATAAATTCACAGCAACCCTTCTGTTGTCCTAATCAAAGAAAACAAGTTAGGTGGGCTGAAACTATCTTGCAAACTGACAGTGAAAATAAATCCTTATGTATATTCAGTATAAGAAATTGCAGATATCACGGGCACAAGCCACAGAGTCATCAAACCACAAACACTGAAGGAACTGAGAGATCCAACTCATCGTGATATTGCAGAAGTGCTGAAACAAGACAGAATTTATATATGAGACAAAGATTTCCCACAGTTAGGCACCAGAAACATGTAATGGGGAGAGACCCTCTTCTAATTGCTGGCAAGGGTTATCGTCCAGAAGACCTTCTGCACCTTTATCCAGTCAAGGCTGGGGAAATGGTAGTCATTTAATCTTTCAACTTTTAAACAAAAACTACTATTAAAAAAAAAAAAAAGGTAAAAATAGCCTCAATGTAAAAATGACCAAAAACTTAGTTTTGAGTTGATTTTTTTAAAAAAATAGACCAAAAAGCCCTTTTATTTAGCAAAAGTATCCCTTTAAATTAGCAGCTGTTCCTAATCTCCCCAGAATTACATGTTATATTTGACTTAAGGAGAGCTTTTGAAATTTTTTTTCCATTATTCTGTCCAGTTGCAGGGAGACATGCTGCTTTTCCGGGTGCAGATGATATTCAGGAGTGAATTTTCCTTCCACATTTAGATCTAGCTGGTGCATATAGCCCCACACAGATGTTGATGAAGCCAGAAAGACAGCAGTGTAACTGAGCTAGTTGTAAATAAAAAACAAGTGTCTGCTGAACAGCAGGGTAACTACCAAGACAGCAAGTGCTGCCACACCAACATGGCAAATATGGAGAATTTTCATGTGAAATGGGGCAAGCGTCTCTTCCCAACACAGCTTCTGCAGTGTCCTTCATATCTGCTGGGATACAAAGTAAAAGTCATCAGAAAAAAAGTTTTGCTGTTTTTGCCTATACAAAATGAAGACACAACTAAAAATTGCTCATCCAACATCCATGACCTGTCCCATAACTCATAAACATTGAGCCAGAGGCTGATGCCACCATTTTAAAGGAAGTTTTCCTACACTGTGTCATGTAGTGCCACCAAAGTCATTAGTTTCTTAGGAGTAAAGTGATATTTAGTCTAACTTGCAATTCATTGCAATCTATTATTGCATGCTACAGCTGAAAGGAGTAATAAAGACTTTGATTGTACAAACCACAGTATATCAGAAAGACAGGTTGAGATTATTTTGCCTTTGTTTAGTTCCAGTGTCCTTAATGAAAAAGGAGCTGTGCAAATGACACAATGATCAAAAATGAATATTTGAATGAAAAAAAAAAAAAAGCCAGAAAGCTTGACCAGTTTTGATTAGCAAAAAGAAAGAAAAGGAGACTATAAATATCAGACTCCATAAATTTATATGACGGGGAAATAAATTGAATTCAATTTCACAGAGCACTAAGTCAGAATATAAAAATGATTGTACCAAGCAGTCAAAGGACAACTTGGTTCCTATATCTCTTTCTAACAGTATTCACAGTGATAGTGGATGGGATGGGTAGGGAAGAATGTGATACAAACTATGCTAAGGTCGTGTTAACTTGGGTCTTCCCTTGCTGCATCTCCTATTGGATTTGCAAGAATGGGGAGAGAGTGCCACAAGACATGTAGGGACTGCTGAGAAAAGACAGTTTGTGCTTGCTCTGTAGATAGGCGAAATACCCAGACTAGTTAATAAGAGTAGATGTCACATTATAGCACTATGGCTGGAACTGCAAGATCTTAGATAAACAATGCAAGTAAGCAAACAGAGAAGTCCATGTTCCCGAAACTAGGAGAAGCATCTACTTCATCTCCAACCGTACCAGATCACTGTCAAATGCATAGTATTTGACTTAAGCAGAGCAGGTAGATTTATTGCCAAATACCCTTTATCTTTTGCTAAAACCTTACCCACCCCCAAAATAAAAATAATAATTTCAAATCACAATGGCTTAATTCCCATCAATTTTTCTAGTACTTACCATAATGTCATTAATCCTGATGCGCTAATGCATGTCTAAAGATCCTAGAGATCAGGGTTGCTACACCTTGTTCCATCTCTAGGACAGCTTACAGGACTGGTCGAATGTTCCTGATATCTACCAAGAAGACACAGTACAAGGTCATGAGACAATTCTGTTTAACACAGATTTTACTGTTGCTCCAATTTGAAAATTAGGACATCAATTTTCATCCAAGACACGACATCCTCACTTATGTAAGTCCTAGAATTAAAGATTTAGTTCTGTGATGGTGTAAATTCTGCCATCACAGTCTTAGATCCTAAAATGTGAAAAAAGAAGCACCCTTCCAGCTCTTGTTCCCATGCCAGGTATGCTTCCATAGGCAGAACACACTGGCTCAACACAGAGAATCCACGTTGTGAATTCTTTAAAAGAATATCCCCCAAAATCAGTAATGTGAGTCTAGTTAAGATTTTCCTTGTGCTGCCTGATAAAGTGAGTGTGAAAACTATGGTTTTTTCTTCATGCTCTCAGGACACAACATTAACTGAGTTCTGCTCTTAAACCAACTGCTTCCTGCTTGACATTTATCTCTAGCTTTGGCTCGAAAAGTCTATTTGCACCGTCTGTTCTGTTTTCCTGGAGGGAAATCACCATCTGTATTTGCAGTTGCTCGATGATTAGCTACAAGTAGCATCACGCATTGCTTTATCAGGTGTTTGCTCTGGATAAGGATTCACCTGCTTTTGCTGTTCAACTTATTCTAACTAATCCAAAACTTTCTGTTCTAAATACACTTCTTTTTTTTTTCCCCTCGACACAGAGGCACTGGTTTCCACACATGTTACCGTTTAGCCTTGGGATGCCACTAGCAGGAGTGCCTGTGCAAAACATATCAAGGTTCATTATTCTTGCCCCATATTTGTTAACTGCCCTTGGCATTAGAAAAACCGCAAAAATACACATGGAAATAAAACATGGCAAATTTCCATGCTGAGAAAAGAATTCACAGTAACACTCTCATGAGTGGTTTTGGTATCTATATAGGAAAAAAAAAAGGAGAAATGAGAAATGGATCATGAAAGAGGAAGGCTTTTGAAAATTTAAAGGCAAATATATACATTTATGCATATATACATGCACAGGGAGAGAAAGAGAGAGAGAGAGAGAGAGATTCTGATCATTTTTTTCCTTGTCTGGCAAAATTTTCCTGATTTGAAAGTTCTTTCCATACGAAGCTATTAAAATGCGATATAGCACATTTTTTCCTCCGTAGGCAGGAAAGTGCTGGCCAAGTTCTTGCTTCAAATAGCAAGAGATTGTGTTGGTGGCATAGTGAAGGATTTCAGATGAGTAAAGAATGACTTTATTAAACATGCAAAAGGGATTTTAGTAAGGCCCTAGCCACAAATCTCCTGCTTGTTAACACATTTTGCAAGTTCTGCCCTGATCTCCCATAGCACAGATTAGGCGTACGTTTTCAGCTAAGCACAAGTACAAAGACACTCTCAAATCCCAGCTCTAAAAGACAAGCACACGCTTTGACTGAGGTTGAGCTTTCTTGGAGAGGGAAGGTTCAGTTCACTCAATGCGTTTGCATGGTTACAAACTCAGTTACATATAGCAAGCTGGACAACATGGACACAGAATCACACAAATCAAGGAAGGGATGAGGTTGGAAGGGACTTCTAGATATCTAGTCCAACTCCCCTGCTCTAGCAGAGACACCCAGAGCATGGGGCACAAGGTGGCATCCAGGTCGGGTCTGAAGATCTCCAGAGAAGGAGACTCCACAGCCACTCTGGGCAGCCTGTGCCAGCGCTCTGTCACCCTCAAAGCATAGAAGTTCTTCCTCACATGGAGATGGAACTGCCTATGTCTCAACTTGCACCCATTACCCCTTGTCCTGTCAGTGGCCACCACCGAGAAGTGTTTGGCCCCCTCCTTCCTACATTCTCCTCTCAGGTATCTGTATGTATTGATCAGATCCCCTCTCAATCTTCTCTTCTCCAGGCTAAACAGGCCCAGCTCGCTCAGTCTTTCTTACGATAGATGCTTCAGTCCCTTAATCATCTTTGGCACTCAGTGCTGGACTCTCTCTAGAAGCTCCATGTCTCTCTTGTCCTGAGGAGCCCAGAACTGCACACAATACTCCAGGTGTGGCCTCCCCAGAGCTGAGCAGAGGGGCAGGATCCCCTCCCTCGACCTGTTGGCAACGCTCCTCTTGATGCAGCCAGGAGCCCATTGGCCTTCTTGGCCATGAGGGCACACTGCTGCCTCATGGGTAACTTGGTGTCAACCAGGACTCCCAAATCCCTGTCCACGGAGCGCCTTTCCAGCAGATCAGCCTCTAATCTGTGCTGGTGCCTGGGGTTATTCCTGCCCAGGCGCAGGACCCTGCCCTTGTCCTTGTTGAACCTCATGAGGTTCCTCTCTGCCCAACTCTCCATCCCGTCCAGGTCCCTCTGGATGGCAGCACAGCCCTCTGGAGTGTCAGCCACTCCACCCAGCTTGGTGAACTTGCTCAGGGTGCCCTCTGTGCCCTCATTGAAGTCATTGATGAACAAGTTGAACAGTACTGTGCCCAGCATTGATCCCTGGGGACACCACTGGCCACAGGACTCCAACTAGACTCAGCCCCATTTATCACCACCCTCTGAGATTTGCCATCCAGCCAGTTCTCAATACATCTCACTGTCCATATGTCTAATCCACACTTCCCCACATTGAGCCTATGCAGATATGAAGTACTTAGTCCAGAGACATTGGTACATGGAATATGTTAATCTTCATCACCTATCTCAGCTACATCCCTGGCACTAGAAGTTGTTTCACATCTCCCTTTTGATATAGCATTGACTTTTAAACATCACTTACCCACATTTGTGAATTTGTTCCCTTTCTTGTGCATGTGTTGCACTCATCATGCTGATAGCACATGCCTCTTGAATACGTTTGGAGTTCTAATAACCTGAAAATTGCCTCTAAGCTAAATTAGTTAATTAGAAACATCCTGGTTTTGTTAGTTCTGGTCCCTCAGGCCATCAACACTACCTGTTTCCTCATTCTCACTATCACATTCTAGCACAAGCTCTTTGTGACTGATTTGCACGACTTCAAATTTCTTAAATTTCCTGCCAATGAAAATGTGGGATACAATTTTAATGCCTTAAAATTACCCAGAGTGGAATCTCCTTCTCTGGAGATATTCAAAACCCACCTGGACACGTGCTGTAGGTGCCCTTGCTTGAGCAGAAAGATTGGACTAAACGATCTCAAGAGGTGCCTTCCAAATTCAGCCATACTGTGACTCTGTAAACACGAGCAACTAGTTTCATTTGAGACATTTTTTGGTGTCTAAGACATCTGCATGGGGCTGATAGCTATGACAGAAAACCTACCAGCGATGCAAACCTTTCTGCAGACCCAGCTGGATGCCAAGAGAAATACTCAAGGGCATCTCAAATGGCACAAGGCGCCTGCAATAATCATTTATAGTCAATCAGACATAGTCTTCACAGAAAAAAAAAATATGCATTAGAAGAGAAGTTTTTGCCTTGTATTTTGTTTGCATAGTCACTTTATCAGAATTTCATGCCCCACTTCGAGTTGAGACCTTGTGAGTCAAAGTAATCACAAGAAACCAGAACGCCCACCTCTGCAACAAGGGATGTAATGTATGTTTGAGCACAGTTCATCAAAACTGTCACTATGTTTTAACGCGTCCCTTTGCAGAAAACCAGAGCATGGCAAAAGGAAATGAAAATAATAAAATAAAAATATGGATAAACATATAGCAGAAATAAAAAAAAAAGGAAATTATGTGAGGTTTTATGTTTCCTAATAATTTTCTTTTAATACTCAAATCTTGTCTGCCTCAAGAAGAACATAAGTCACTCCATGATTTATATTTCTTTAACAGAAGTTATTAATCTGTTTAAACCATTCCAGTCTGTAATTATCACCCTTTACTGTGACAATAAAACTTGAAAAATTTTGATCTTTGGAATTATTCATTGGAGCTGCCCCTGACTCAATAGCAATCTCGTAAGAAAAACTGTAATCAATATCTTATTATGGATTTTTTTTTCAGCAAACTGGCTTTTTCTTCCACAGAAACCTATGCATTTTCTTGTCTTTGGAACCTGTTTGTCTCTGGCTATCCACTCCCTTTTCATTTAATTTCACATTAAAAAAAAAAAAAAACCACGACAGACCTAACGATTTATTTTCAAAGAAACCAAGGCAAGTAGAATTTTTAGATGAAGAGAAATGTCTATCCAGCAGAAGGAGCGGGACCTCAGGAGACCTGAGTATTCCCTCCCACCTGCCTCTGAAATCAGGTTTCACATCAGGTTCTACCCACCTTTTCTTATGTCCCAGCTATTCTGTGCATTTTAGCACGGAGAAGGAGAATCTTTCCTGCAGCTCAAATGGGGCACAGAAAAGAGGATCAGGAAAGAATATGCAGAGCAATGCAAAAAAATGCAAAAAGATCTGCAGAGCAATGCTGACTTTTGTCCACCCCAAGTCCTGCACACAACACTCCAGACAGGGAAAGCTCACCACTCCTGATCCTAAATCCCTATAAAACTGAAAACAAATCAAACTGCAGAGCACACCCTTCGCTTTCAATCTGGCTCTTGTGAATCTTCATCTTCAATTAAAGAAAATATTTTCCCCTTTTCTTCTGTGTTCCCCTGAAGCTAGATAAAAAGAATTGTAGTGGGCAGCTAAAATGAAAGACTAATATTTAGGAGAGAACCTGAAGCAAGGCAAAAGTCGATAAGTTATTATTTTTATAATTGACGGGCCATAAGATTACACTAAAAATATTATAAAAGCTCTGAAGAAGTCTTTATTATGACCTTTATTAAATAAAATATATTTACAGCTAAAAAGTGTCAACAAAGTGTGTTAAGACTATTGTGTAACATGGAAAAATAATGGAAATGAAATTGAGAAGCTGCTAGTAGCAATATAAGCCCAAGTTGAAGCATGATAGATGGGAAATGAAATCAGTTGGAATAGAAGAGGTAAAAGTGTAAAAGGACAACAAGAAGCAGTTCAGAATCGTAAATAAGTTTGATGGCAGAAAGAAACAGGAAAGGCACCCCCTGAAACTAGAAGCAAGATGCATCTTTACTGTCCTGTTGATGCTTTCTTGAGATCATATTCAAGTCTGAAGGTTGCTGTGCACCCCAGGTCTCCTCTGACATACACGAGTGGGATTTGCCTAGGGAAATCAAAGGCAAAGAAGTCTTCATACATTCGAGTGTCTCATCTCTTTCGTGGGCCACTGTTAAGTATAGATAATATTGATCTAGGTCTGACTTCCACCTGAGTTGTCTTCTGAAGGTGTCCTGCCAGGTCATGCAGCCTCAGCTATCTGCCAGTGCCCACATGTCATGCATTCGTGCCAAAATGCCACCCTCTAACACACCGTGACAAAACAGCCTTCTCTGAGAGGCTTACACAACGGCCCAATGTAAGGCACTTAAAAAAAAAGTGTGCCTTTTAGAAGAAAAGGGGAAAAGAGTAATGAGCAATACAAGGAACGAGTTTGCTTGCCAACCAACTGGTTGCTTTCAGGAATAAGTCAAGTTCAAGCTGATGAAGATGCCTTATTTTTGGAAGGTCAACTGAACTCTCCTTCAAGCACACCTTGCTACATCCACTCTTCTGACAGAGTCTGAGCTTTGAAAAACAGAGTTTTTCTCACAGGTGTGTGGAAAAAAATCCATAATAAAACACCTCAGGACTCCCTGCCACCCACCTTCTCCTGTGTTATCAACAGCATTTCATGCATCTCTTCTGACCAGGTATAGCAGACCCACCTTGCCTTGTTTTTTCTTATTCTACTGCCTAGGGACGATGGTCGGGGCAAGGTGCTTCTCTCCTTGCACAAACTCACAACTGAATTACTTCTTAATCAAAGGGGCTTACAATCCGCATGAGACTTCTTAAGATCTTTTTCATGGAGAAGATGAGATTTACTGTGTGCTTAGCAGTGTGTTTTGTGGGGAAAAAAAAAAAAAAAAAAAGGAGACTGAAAATTTAACAAATCCTTCCCACCCTGCAGTGTCCAGGACATTTGCAAATGTCTGGAAGTGCTCAGCACTTCAGGGAAACATGCTCTGAAGGCATCTCGGTGCCGCAGCCAACATTTGCTTAACGTTCTGTTAATATTTAAACAACAAATCTGTCAACAGATTAATTGGCACTGTCGCTTTCCAGCAGTTTTATGGGTACTTCAAGCCACCAGCAGTTTATTCCTGAAAGGAAGCAAGCAGCATTTAAATATGCATGCATATCAGATAACAGGAATATTAAGCATCCTGAGGAAAAAGCTGTAATTGCTATCGTGCAGTTCTTGTGCTGAATTCCCAATGTTTCCTGCTTTCCCTAGTGAGGTTTTGGCAGAAAGAAGAAACCAAAAGTATTTATAAATTACTTTGATGCTTCTTCCCATGGCAGAAACGCCATAGATATCAAGGCTAAACTGGAACGAGCAAGACAGGGGAGAGAGGAATAAAACATGGATAATCTAATAAACATTTTTTGGACAGTTTTGCTCTGTCAGGTGTATCTAACTACAGATCATCCACTGCAATACTCTGGCCTATCCATCACCTGAAGCAGGATTTGTTTCAACTTATTTACCATCCCACACTTAGGCATCTTTCCATTGAATTAATGAGGCTCCCTGAGGAGCCACTGTAATAAAAGACTCTCCAGAAGAAGATGATTCCTGGATAACTGTTTTAGGATGGGATGGATCGCTTTCTGAAGGCTCCCCTCTGCTTTTTTCACACTGACTATTGAGGGAACTTGGACAATCAGCTTCAAACTGATGCCTTTAGCTGATGATGAATTTAGCTGAGAGGAACCTTATCACAGGTATTTGGCACCACCTAAACCCCACTTATTAAAATACTCAGTGGCTTTGCACCCTCTGCTCTGGTGGGCACTTCTCATTTAATTATAGAAGGAATTCAGAGAAACAGAGATTAATACATGGATGCATCCAAATATGTGACCAGAACTGGCAGATCTGGGGAAATCTTGCAAAGGCTACTGGTGCATAAATCCCTTGCTCTGCCCCATTTGCCAAGCATGGGAAAGTTCCACTTTCAAGAGAAACAATGCAATGTTCTTTGTCCTGCAGAGTGCTAAAAATAGACTGGGATAGAGAGAAAAGCCATCAAAAAAAGAGACAATGGCCCCAAACTGCTCCATCACCAAAGTTGTTTACTCTATTCTCATTGCCTGGTGAATTCGCTCGCACTTTGCACCACCCTTTGGTCAAGCGTTCATTAGCAAAATACATTGCAGCAATTTATTTGAGAGTTCATAAAATATTGTTTTAATCCCAACTTTCAACTTCGCAAGTTTGTAAAAGAGGTTGCACTTCCAAAGAGGACTGCAGAGTTGCTTAAGAAGCAAATCACAGGAATATCGCTGCAGGGACTTTGGAGACTCGTAGCTTCTCAAAGCTACAAAGCTTTGAGAGCCCTCCCAATGCTTTCCCTAGAGCGTGTCTCGCTGACGTGGTCTAGCTGTGGATAATCAAGCCCTCTGTTTCTCCATCTCTTTTCCTTGATCAGCAAGAATAAATGAGACATAGTTACATTTACCTTGCACAGCATCATAGCACCTAATTTTACTTCTGAACACTCAGGTAATATTTGTGTTCATGCAGCATCTGTTCATTGCCTTTTAAGTGAGGCAAGTATCTTCACGCTTGGGGGTGAAGTCTATATTTCTTCAGTATATAAACTACAAAGGTTTTGATATTTACCATTGAGAAGACTTTTAATTTACCAAATTACCTAGTTACCTTACCAACCCATCACTCCTCATTTAATGACTGTTTTCGGGCTCCATTTTGGGTCTATTTCTTGGCCAGGGAATTTTGTAATTAACATTTCTTTTAATAGGTAACATGATTATGACTTTACATTTGGCACTCTAACAGAAAACTATATGAAACAAAAGGCAGATTTTGAGATATTTGCTGCTTAGTTTTGCTTCTTTTGTTGCACTGTTATTGAACACATTCCTTTCTCCTCTAGCACTGTGTCCCAAATGCTACAGGTGTTTGTCCACTATCTGGACTTTAGAAGAGGGCAGCATCTGAACTTCCAAAACAGTCTCTTTGGGAAGCTACCTTGAAGCTCCCCCAGAACACAGCACCCAGTTTCTGCAATCAGTCACCCACTTATTTTATGATGTCCTTGGCTAGTAAATGCATAAGATGACACAACTCCTGGAGCTGGTCTTATAGAATAAGAGGATAATAAGAGAATAATAGGACAACTGGTTTTAACAAAGCAACTAGTAAGACTACAGTTTTTGTTAGTGTTTGCTGTATAGCTGTAAATTGACTGCCTCTGAGTCATGCCCAAATTTTTTAGAGACAAACAATCAACATGAGCTCTTGCAGCTCCACCTGGACAGAATCTTGGCATCACTCACCTTTGCCCAAGAGTCTTACCAAAGGAAGAGAGAAGCATTACTTCACAAGTGTTAAATGTCTGTGAGACTCATTACAGACACTTTATTTGCTATTTTCCTTCATCCTGTATATCAGAGGAGAGAATCATTGATTGCAGATGTTTTGTCTTCAAAGGAAAGATATCAGTATTGAGGAGGAGGTATAAATGCCAAGGATAAACCAGAGTTATAATTAACATTTCCAGTATGTCCATTCTCATTTCTCTCTCATGAATGTTACAGCTTTAAGCATTAGCAGAACAGCCTTGAATTTTGGCAGATACAGCTTCCTCTCCAAAAGTATTGGAGTTTAAAATACAGTTTTAAATCATGTATTAAATTACATTACAGCCTCTTTGTATATATAGAATACTCCAGTTTGCAAAATCAACATGAACGCCAGAGATGGCTTTGGCACGAGCTTCGAAATCTTGAATCCGGGAGCTAATTCACCCAACGCAAGCAGTCCAGCCAAAACAGTGCTCCTCAAGTACCAGCTGCTGCAATGAACTTCTTGAGAAACAATTTATCCTCGGAACATTTGCCTCTCAAATTTGGCAGGTGATAGATTTAGGGTTTAAGCAAAGCAACAAAATGAATGAGGACATGAATTTCATCATCTTAGGAAATTACTGCTCATTTCGCCGTCGCAGATCTGGTGGGCATGCTTCCCCATACTTCCGTGAAGGACTAAGCGTGCTCCTTTCAACCAGATTCTTGGAGGTTGACACGTCCTTGAGTAATCATACAGCTGTCATGCAATAAAAACTTATACACAGTTGGTTTTAATGGATCAAGTGATGAGCAGCAACCTGTTAAAACAAATCCATTCAGTGTATTTTGCCCTTATTTGAGGAGAGCATATGAGAGAGAATGGACCACATGTAAAAGCATCAGTCTTCTACTAATAAAGAATAGAAAGGAAGGAAAAAAAAAAGGAGAAAAAATTAGGAATTAGTTCTAAGAGGGTAATTCTTAATATTCTCTTAAGACAATTTTAAGACAAAAGTATATAGAGGGAGTTTTCCCAATTTTCCAGTATTTTCAAAGAGATCCTCAAAGGAAAATTAGCAGAATTGTAAAAAGATGTAAGCAGAACCTGCAGACAGAATATTGCATTTTCAGGACAAGCAGCTATTTTATTAATAACAGGTAGGAAGAAGCAAGACAAAGAAATAAAAGTTAAATAACAAAAGAATTAACCTTAATTTACTCTAATTAACCTAGAGATAAATTGGTCTCTGCCACTATATTCTGCCACCGCGTTATGGTTTGTATAAGTTATTTTTATTGGCCAATTCATCTTCAATTCGACTTTCTTTCTCAAGTACTCATTACTATTCCACAGCTCAATAGCTTTTTTTTTTTTTACTGGGCTTTTTAAACGGTGGAAAAATAAAATGGATCAATACAGTGACTCAATTAATTCCTCATCTTTGATTCTAATAAAATCAATTTGGAGAAGCGGCGTATCGTTAAGCTTACATCATAATGCAGTAATTAGAAACAACTTTCATCTTGCCAATTCCTTTGAAGATTTTAATGGCAATCCATTAAACATGCCTTGCTTCTCCATTAAAGAGTTTCAAAATGGGAACTGGGTGAGAATTTAAAGATAATGTGGCTGATTACACTATCACACCACCCACTCCCGTTTCAAATATTCCCCCCAAAATGTGCAAAGTCACCATTAAAAAGTTAGTATTAGTTAAATCTCCTTCCCTTAGAAATCAAAAGTAAGTTTTTGGTTAATATATCATGTGTGAATATTCATAATAGTGTAAAACTTTTTGACTTTTACCTGTGATGTTCTGTATACTCCATGGACTTACACCCTTTATTTCACTGGTGAGATGCTTTGACCCAGAGCACTGGCAGAATATGAAAAGCACAGGGACACATGCAGAGCTGTAACACAGATATGAGTGAAAAGTGTGAAAGGGTGAAAATGAGTGAAAAATCTGACCATTCACTCATTATTTAAAATGTTCCCGATACAACCTGTGCATCTATGATTCTATGATAAGCAGAGCACACCAACATGACAAGGACTCCTACTTCTCCATCTGAATAAAACAACTCTTCGCATTGGACTTGCCAGCCCTTAGCTGGCAGACCGCAAACACTGTGCTGAGCCCTGAGAAGAGGAAGGCAGGATGATCCAATGAGAAACACGAGTGAATGATGTCAGCAGAACAAAATTTAAATGTTTGAAAATGAGCCTGCCTATCTCCCAAGTATGCCAAGGACTTATTTTTTTCAGAAATGAAATTACATCCCACTGCATAAACGCAAAGAATGGAGTACAGCTGCAGCCAGCCTGTGAGGAAGACAAAGAACTATTCAGATGCTACCACAGTCCTTGCAGCACTCTTGAGAGGTCTCTTATTTGGGGCTCAACCAGCTCCAAATCCTATTTAGACTATGAGAAATACAGCCCGGAGAGTCTGATTTAAAGACTATCTATAGCAGTTGTATAGTGAAGTGAGAAGGACCTCTCCATTAAGAGTAGGCTGAAGCTTCTCTAAAGGGCCATGCTTATGGTCTTGGTATGAAAACCATCATAGGAGAGGTGTCTAAGCAGAAACCAGGCTGAAAATGCGTGTAGCAACCTCAGAGGAAGAAAAAGAGCTCAGAGGATTATTTTGGAGAGTGAAGTAAAACTGGCATACCATTTGATACCCCAAGGGATAACTGAAATAACCATTTGGTTTAGGGTTTTGTTTGATGGTATGTGTTCAGGATGGGAGCTAGTATCTTTTCTCACCTTAAAAAAAATGGGTATCAGAGGCAGTGCCTTTGGGAAAAAAAAAATGGCAATAGTTCCACAACCTGGATACCACTTGTTCTCCATTTTGTTTCATGGTCCTGTTATGTTTATGCTTTTGATTAACTATATGCCCTTTCCACAGTGAGAAAATAAGGGGATAAAGAAATGAGTATTTAAGTAAAAACTCTTGCAATAATTGAATAATACTCATTCTTTAGTTCATGTTCATAGAGTTTTTATAGACAAAACTATTATTGGAAGTATCACAAAAGAGAGCTAATTGTGTCTACATTTACAGTCAGCCTTGATGCACATATGAAATGCTATAATTAGAATTCATTAGAATTATATTTCATGTAAAGTATTCCTTTTCCATTAAAAATATAAAACCAACTTTTGTCTGGCAATTTTTAAGATTTTTGCTTGAAAGTTTTTACTAAAAAAATAGGATGTGAAAACAAATCTGATGCCAAGTTTTCCTAGATTTTCTTAAATTTTGAAAAGCAGGGAAATAAAAAGTGTAAAAACTATTCTAATACATAGGGTTGGAATGCAGCAATAAGAGGGGGGAAAGAAAAACACAGGACAGACAGGAAATATCAAAAAATGGAAAATAGAAAGATTTTATATTTCGAAACAGAGAATCTTCAGGGAAAGTAGACTAAAAATATTGATTTAGAACATTTCCACATAAGATTACATTCTTATGTAAAAAGGACAACGAAAGAGATTTCTTCTGACATATTTTTTTCATAAGAAGATCAATTTTTTAAGTGGTGGTCCAAGAGTCTCAGCACTCATTTCTAACCCTAGGAGTAATCTATTGCTCCTGCTCCAGGTCCCTAAACTTACAGCACATAGATAACAATCTTAGATAAAGAAGAGTGGAGTGAAATTTTAGGGAGCAAAAGAAAATGGCTCCAGGGCTCCCTTTCAGACTTGTATAGGTGCAGTTATCTTATGGAAAGCTCTCTAAAATGTAGACATTTGACATCTGGACTAGCTATCGAGGATTTTAGGGTGAATGGAAAGAAACAGTCATTCATAGGATGCAATTTATCTCATTCTAACCTGGGGTTTCTCAGATGTTGGACCTCAAACCAAGTGGGGAAAAGAAGTCCAAAATCCATAGAAGTCCAGGGTCAAGAGACCGAGAACTTAGGAAATTCAGCAGACTTGAGGTCTCGGCAGCAAGATACCCTTGCATATGTGGGGAGAGCTGGGTTTGTGCGAATCAATGCCGAACCCTTCCTGGGTACAGCACAATATAACTGGAGCTATTATTACCTGTGCATTTTTCAGAAACTGATATTGGCACTAACCTGCCCTAGACTCCATCTAGATTTTGTCAACGCCCTTGATTTTTTCAATGCAAGAAAAATTGCTGGAAATTCACCTCCTAGATTTTCTGAATACTAGTCTTTGCTCTCAAGGGAATACTGTATTTTTACTAGTGCACCTTTTTTTCCCCAGATTTACAGGAAAGCAAGTTGTGCTGAGGTGAAGTAGATATTGGAAGGAAGCAACAGGCAGGAAGATCCCATGGAACATCACTGCAGGTCTGCACAAAGTGACTCAGAAATCAGAAGAGTCTCTACCAGAAACCATCTGCTAGCTGGAAGATAAGGCCAAATATTCACCAGGGGAAAAGATCAGAATATTAATGGTTTGTCAGAACAAAGCTATTTTCAAAATATAAAGTGTGCCACCAGCTAGAGACCTCCAAAACATTTAAAAGAAACCTGCATTAACAGATGCATCCTGTAGGCTACTGTCTGTACATCAGCAGTGTTTAATGAAGATGCAGTGGGACAAGGGAATTAATCTATTACAAATGAGGGAAAATAGAGTTCCTGTGCACTCCTTTAAGAATCACCATCCCTATGGCAGCTCCACAGCTGAGTTAGTAGTTTCAGGACAGAGGATAGATAGCTGTTTACTCCAAAACTTCTGGAAAAATCAATTAGACAGAGTTAGCCACTGCATTCTGTTCAATTAAACCTGCTACACAATCTGCACTAGAGGGACGGCAATTGCATTGGGTATTTGTCAGTCCTGACAGCTCCCTACTATTTATTCTTTTTGCAGAGTTTGGTGAAAATTCAGCTGCCAGAAGCATGGCTTCCTACCTCACTGCTGGCTCTCTGGCCAGCCAATAAATCCAATTTAAACATGGAAGAGCGCAGAACTGGTGTGAATTCCCTCTCGGAATGTCCTTTGCATGTCCTTTCTTGGAAGCCTTTTCCGCAGCTCTGCCTGACTAATGCGTATTTTGGCAGGGCGCAATACGTCAACCGCGCGCAGAGTTCACGCAGCCCAGCTCTCTGCCCGTCCTTCAGGATAATGAAGCTGTTTAAGAAATGACACCAATTGATTGCTTTGCCATTGCCACGCGTAGCGACTTCTCCTCCCCGCTCAACCGCAATATTCCTCTGAGGCGGTAGGGATCAGTGCACATCAAATTTGCACTTGCTCTCCAGCATTGACATTAAGGCCTGGAACCACTACAGGTTCATGGTGCAAAGCATATTAACATGCTAATGAATCATGTCTGTCACTCCTTCTAGGTTTTCAGTGCTTTTTAAAAGGACTGAGGAGCCCAAAAGATACAGAAAAGGGGCTTTATTTTTTTCATGCCAGCCACTTACTTCATGCACGAGTTCCACTGTGTTTTGATGAATATTGTAGTTACCCGTGGCTCTATTCTGAAGGTAGCAAAGGAATAGATTTGTCAAATCCACTCTGCACTCAGGAGGGATGGAAGCTGAAAAATCCCATGGTTGGGATGCAGACAAGAATAGTGTGACTATTTCCACAGCAAACAAGGGAATTTGCTGGCCTTGAGGATTCACACTGAACGTTGTATCGACAGTATAGCTGGACAACATAAGTAACATATTTAGGAAGGGCCAGATTAAAAATTAATTCACAGAAAAGATAATTGGAGTTATGATACGCACTTTCATACATCTATTCAAGAACTGTAATCTTATTGACCTCCATGGTATCATGAGTCATTGCAGACACTAAGAGGGAAGGCAAGGGAAGGCTGATTGAAAAAACAGAGCCATAAATATCTGAGCAATGCTTACCTTTCAAATACCCACTGTGGGATACTTATCGGAGTCAGAATTTCATGCAGACATCCCTTAAGGATTTTGTAATGGGGCTCCTGGACCATTGGCAGAGTTTTTGTTATGCCTTGGGGAGAAATCAAACATGAAGGAAAGATTATTTGAAACTGGAAAGGAAACAGCATTATTTCTTACTGAGTGCTCTGAAATCCCACAGAGTAGCAAAGTACTGCGCAAGTACTTGGAAAGTATGTGCGATTCCCAACCAATTTTCAGGGATTTCACCAGTAAAGCTGTGTAGCAAGTCTTCTAAGAACCTTGTTATCATTCATTAGCAGCACGAGGCACTTCAAATTTTGAAACAGAAGTTTTACAGGCAATTAATTATCTAGTGTTTGCAAGTCCCTCGGGTGCTGTTTTACACCATTAACCAAAAGGCATATGACAGTCTCTGATTAGAAGATGAATTCTCATCCATGTAATGACCCTAACTGCCAAAAAACTTAGTTGAAAATTATGTCTGCTTGTCTGAATCTACCTTTTGATAAATATACAAGGCTCTTAAAATAGTCATAGTCACACTATCAAGTTGACACCACACAAAGGAGATAGTCTTTCTAAAGAAATAATGATACAGGTGGAACAGGAAAGATTTCATAAAGCCAAACAAGAAAAAAAGAAGTGGATCTTTTGAGAGATAAAAGCTCAAAAATGCTAGAACATTTAGCTTCATAATGCAATGAGAAAAATTGGAATATAAAAAATGTTTACAAAATATTATGCTGTCAAGAGGTACACTGCAAAATTTCTGTTGTCAGAGATATTCAAGTTTAGATCGGCATGATTTAGATCCAAGTCAACACCCTCTTGTGGAAACAGATTGACCAGCCAATCCCTCTGAATCTCTTCCAGGCCAGCATTTCTAGAGCACTCCACTCTGCGACTGAAAAGGCTGCAGCCACATGATAGGAACCTTACGAGGCTGCTCTCCACCAGGTCAACGTGTTTCAACAGAGGATATTTGCGGAGGAACCATTTGGTGCCCAGAGCATTGCTCGTGTCCAACAAGACATTCCGAGCAAGACTAAGGCCAGCATCACAGCCCAGATGGGTGTCCATAACACGGGCACCCTGAGTCATCTAAATTTTGTCTATGAATTCCTGGCTTGTGGTGAAATCCCATATAGCTACATTCACGCAGGGAACACTGTCGCATCCATGCTGTAAGAAGAGACTTTATTCTGCTCTAAGAGCAAGACATAAAGATAAAATTTTTGTTTTGTTTTGGTTTAGACAGAACAAAAAATGCTCTTCATATATAGTTCTGCACTTGGAGGAATTCTCTTCTGATCTGGAGGCTGAGATAGCAGTCAGAGCCCATGCTTTTTGAGAAGGGGTCTTACAATTCATGTAGTTGTCCCTTTGGTCAGGTTTATTGGACTAGATTCTGGTTTGAGGTGCTCACACTCAAAACCAGAGGTGCTCAGGCTCATGTTCCTTTTCAGTGGTGGCCTATTCGTGTCCCGTCTATCTTGTTATCTACTTAAAAACAAGTTGTGTTAAACAACAGATCATTAATATTATTAGATTCTCTTCTTTTATGAAGGCACTCTCGTCTATGCCTAACCTGTTTATGAAGCCTTGATAGGCTCACATAAGGATTTAGCTGTGGCTAAGCAGAAGTAGCTCTATCTGCCCTTGCTCAGCTGTTTTCTGACTTCACTCTCACACTTTCTCCACTCTGCCTAGTTTTAGCTCCTGTTGCATGTTGCTTATTCCCTCATTTGGGAGCTCAGCTGTTATTTATTCATACTGAATTTCACCAAGATGAGCCCTGATCCTTCCCTGGGAATCCCTGGCTCTGCAGCAATGCAAATTCATCACACAGATGTCAAGAGCTCTCCTCCTGTGCTCTTTCATGATTTCCAGGAGTGATTTAGTAGAGCAGTACGAGTTTGGGAATGGAAATAGCTCTGATATACATGGAACACACAACTTACTGCTTAGCAGGGCATTTCGTCCAGGACCTCTACTCACTCATCTGTCAAATCCCAGGTTAGCCTTTAGAGCCTGGTCTTCCACAAAACTTGATGAGCTCAGGACTAATTTTCCCCCAGTGGACATTCCTCATGGAAAAGAAATGCAGATGGGGAAGAAAGGACATCAGAGGTCTAGGTAGCAAGTGTGAAATTTGTGACCATGGGGCTATAACATTCCTACAACCCCAGTGGCAATTAGGACTTCAGGATACCTGTCTCTACTTCTCCCATAATTGCAGTATCTCAGGGAGATCAGGAATAGAGCATGAATGTGGAAGAGATCTGCTACTGCCCTGTGTCTATCCCTCCTATTACCGCACTTGTCCATGTTCTCCTGTGCCTAGTAAACAGTTTGGGACCTAAGGAGTTATCGACTGCCTTTGTAATTATTTATATATCATTCAGAGACAATTTTTGCCAATTGGCAAAAATACAGATTTTTATCATTTTTTTTTTAGAAAATTGGCAAATTTTTTTTAGAAATTGGCAAAAATACAGATTTTTATCAGCTCCTGCCTCACAAGCTGGTACAGTCATAGGAACTCAAATATGTCTTGAAATGACAGGAAAAATAAAGAGACATTTCATTGTGTGCACTGATTTTGTTGTGCTGGTGCAATTACTCTTGTCAATGAAAATGTCTTGTTGTGTGTTTACTAAATAATCAACATCTTTCCTTGCCTGACGCCAAATTTCCTTCTCCTTTCTTTAATCTGTAGTTGACAATAATATTTGTGATTTTCTCAGGGAGGTTTTATATTGATTGGAATCAAGGGTCTGTGTCAGAAGAGGCATAGAATAGAGGAATGAAAAGCAGTACAAACGTCACAGCCGATCCTACTGCTTTACTCTTCCATGCTGTAATCTCAGAGAGCCTCAAATAAACAGATAGGTCCATCACTCATCTTTAGAGGATCAAATAGGAGAGTCTAAAACCTGAAAGGAACTATCTCCTTGCTCCACCTCACATGAAAGCAAAATGGATTGAAACAGTGAAGAAATCAGGAGAATTAAGTTTGATATTTTTTATAGCATAGAAACTTAAAACTCTGTGCAGTTTTCAGAAGCACTCAAATCTCATCTTTCTCACCGTCTTTGCCAGAGACAAGTTCTACTTAAATTAGGGAGACGCAATTATGCTAAAATGTGCAGAGGTAAATGAGACTCAGTCATGCATGAGGGTCTTAGAGGAAGAAAATGGGGCAGATTTTGTGGTTTCCATGGAATTAGTCTTCACATCAGTCAATTTGATCTGAAAAGCAGGACTGAGCAGTTGCTCCAGAATTTATTATTATAGCATTAGGAAATTACAGTGACTTGAGGCTATCCACAAGCCACAAACACTCTCCTTACAAATGCATTTTGCTGCCTTTCTTCAAAATTTAGGGACTAAAACTGCCTGCATTTTGGTGGGCTAGCCATTTTCTTGGTTTTCTTCTAAATGATGCCGATTGATTAAGTGAGTTGCTTTAATTCAGTCTTTAAGAGTTGTCAGAAGTCCGGACTTTTTACCATCATCACTGCTTACATTTTCTTTGATTGTGAATAAATAGAAAATTGGAGACATCTTCTATATGGTTGGAAGCTTAGAGGTGTAGGAGGAAGTATGAAACACAAGTGCATCCCTAGGGAGTGGAGTTCAGTACAGGGAATAGTGCTGTGGGTGACCATCAGAAACAAGCCCTGTAGATAGCAGAGAAGTTGTAAAACAACCAAGTGCAAGTATAACATAAAAAAAAAAAAAAAAAAAGGCAACATTGACAGGATTCTAGGGATATCCTTGGAGAAAACCACTAGATAGGGAGGCAAGGGAGGCGAAGAAAGGAGCAGAAAGGTCATTTTTCTGAGTGCTCATCTCTACTGTCTATATTGATATTTTATTCAATTTAATCTTTGCAGGCAAATGAAAATAACTCCTTGTGGTCTTTATTTGGAGGAAGGGGAACTTTCTCCTCTCTACACGCACAAATGCACGTTTGCAAGCACAAAAGCACGGATTCGCCATTCAGCACATCACAGGCTCTGCCTGGAGTGTGAAGCTACTGGACCTAAGCAGGAGATGGGCAGCTCTCTGTGTCTCATTTCCTCCCTGTAGGCTCATCTCATGTCTCCCAGGCTGCCCTGAACTACTGTCTCAGAAAGAAATAAACGTCCCTGTGACTTTGCATGTTACAAAGGAAGGCAAATGTGTAAAAACAGATTTTTAGTCCCCAGAAACCTGAAAATGGCAAAATTGCCCAATTTAGGGAGAGTGGTGAAGCTCTGTTCAGTCATTTTTTTGGAGTTTAATGACTTTCATGAGAAAGAAGAACTGCAAAGATGCAAAGTATTGTCATGCCTGAACCAAATGCTGCTGGGGAAGCACAGGGACAAGGCACAGGTTCAGATCACTGCAGTGATGCTATAGTAGATACTGTGGGTTACCTACAGACTGAAAATGGGGGAAAGTTCTTGTGGTGATAGATCAAGAGAATATGCAGACGGTTATCATCACTTAGCCAATGCAGGGGGACCACATCTGAACATGGGAGCTCCATTTCCTGACATGGCCTCCAGGATGAGCATTTTACCAAATTATTTAAACTACCAGTAGAACGAAGATTTTTCCCATGGTGACTTTTTAAAAATCAGAGCAAGATGTAGTAGCAATGCCAGGAAGATAACCTAAATCCTCAGTCTCATGTTTTTGTTTCTCTTAGCAACCCAGCCAGGGCTAAATAGAAAGGTTTGATGCAGAAAGACCTAATTAAATGCTGCTTCAGACCCTTCTCACTTAAACTATATCCAGTCTGTGATGGACTTTAAATACTTTCTGCCTTCTTAAGCATCTCCATGCATCTCATACTTGTGGAAAGTGTTTCTGTGGTCTAGGTTCATTTGGCTGGTTGTGCAGCTCAGATCAAAGATTGTTTTAGATGAATAAAGCCTGTCACTTTTAAAGCAACAGCTGTTACTCACAAATTTGGACGTTTTCCAGCTAGCCACTGGTATGAACGGAAGGCTAAATAGGATTCATTTAGCAGTGGCTGCTGGAGGACCGCGACTGTCGCAGGTGACAGCTGTCCTCTGAATGGGAAGTAAGGTCAGCTAGCAAAGCGTCCTTCCATCTGCTCAGTCTTCAAAGGCAATTATCAACCTTATGCTTTGCCTTGGCGATCGCCTCAGGCAAACCAGGCATTGGGGTTTCTTGAAGCAAACTCACTGAGAAATGGCATAGCTGTCTGCAGGTTGTTTGTTCGGGTAGGCAGAGGTGTGCTGAAGTTGAAGTTTTCCCAGGGAAAAGTAGAAACCTTCACTAGAAGGAGTTTTAAGCTTAAACTTCTACATCGAATGGTGACAACTATTTTGACACACAGAGCAGGGCGATATATTTAATACTGCGCTATGGAGTCTTACCAGACGTTTTGCTATGATGATATGAAACCTATGACATAAGCAGCCTGCTAAGAGATGTAGGTGTCCTGAAACGGTTAGCAGATTAAGGGGCCAGTGCCCAGTGCTCAGGAATACATGGCATTTTGGAGATGTAAGCAAGACAGCAACCTCCAACTGAGAACTGACAAATATAGACAACTATATTTGAACATGAAATTAATCATGTTTCTATAGTGTTTATTAACTAGCTCCCACTGACTAAAAAGGGGGTCTAAGGTGATTTGCTTTGACACAGATACCAACATTTTAAAAGCTCACATCCAGTTATATAAATTCTGCTCTATGCATAGGAGGGCAACACAAGCTGTGGTCATCAAAATCTGGATGAAGAACCACCATTCCCCACCCCAGTTTTCTCCTGGGAGGGCTCTGCAAGCTGCTGTTCACAGCTGGGGAACCCAGTCCAGCTGCGTTTCCTACAGCAAGACTCTACTGGTCTGAGTCCTCCCACTGGAACCAACATGGGAAGAGCATCTCCAAGAGATGGGACACAGAGCAACGTAACAGCAAGCCCTGCAAGGTGTATTTTCCTCTGGGAGAGCCATGCACATCCTGTGATCCCTTCTCTTGGCTTGGTTGTCTCACAGCACTGACGTTACCCTGAGTTTTCTGCTGTGACCACCAAGTAGAAATGTTTTATCCTGTGTCCTATGCTCTAGGATGTGACAGAGGTCTTGGTCACATACTTTGCTGACTCCCAAATCTTATTGTGTTTATTACCCTGTACTTTGTTCTTAGCGCCATTTATAAATAAATCTATGCTAGCCAGGATGTGTTTTGAATACAACATTTAGCAAGTTAAGGAACTTCGTAGGAAAGAGTATGCATGAAACAGTTGTTTGCCACCTCAGTCTGTCATCAATTGATCCATAAAACTGCCCTACCCAAAATGTTCCAGCTCTTTCACTACAAGTGTCCTATATCTCAGATAAGGAACTGAAGCTAAACAGCATGTCCAAAGTGACGTGATCAATCTCCAAGTCCTCCTGTAATGTCTCATCTACAAAGCCATCAACCAAACCCATCTCTTTTTAATTCTTTCTATATCCCAGAATAGCATTCCCAGCTCGTGAGCCTGTTCTTGGACAACCACTTATCCCACAGTGGTCTCCTGGTCTTCACGTATGAGTATGTCCTTTTAAAGGTTTCACAGCAGAGGAAAGATTCATGAGCTCTGTTTTGAAAGGACACATCAGCCTTGTGTGCTGTAAAACAGTGCTCAGATTTCGGGGTTGGTTTTGAAAGAACCAAATGAAGGAAACTATTGGAAAGGAGGAGTATTCTCATGCATTTCCTTAGATTTTATTCCTCAGTTAATGCAGAGATGAAGAGAGTAGATATTCTCCTTCCCAGCATATATGGATGCAAGTGAAACAGGCCCAGGAAATGTACAGAGTTTTGGTATATAATTGCTGCTACGTCTTTACAGAATAATACCACACCATGAAAAGATCCTTAAGTACAGGTAACAACTTAAGAAAGGCCAACAGAGTTACAATTCGCTCACAGCCATGCAGTGAGATGGGGATCTCAGACGGCTCCTTGCATTTGATCTTAAAAGTCACGTATTGGTAGAAAAGAAAACTTTTATTTCATTGCACCAAGGTTTGTTTGACTGCCTCCCTGAAGAGGTCAGAGACGATGTGTGAAGGGTCCACACTCCTTGCATACCCAGAGTAATGCGCTTCTTCTATTCACAGCAGGCAAGCACGGGTAGCTCTTTTTCTTTCCAGAACAAATGCCTTTTATCCTTTCAAGAAAGCATTATTAGCGATAGAACACAATGAAATGGATTTCATGGCCTCTTTTTTCCCAATGAGTGAACTATCATGCTAGCTAATTCAGAAGGAAAATGCACTGCAAAAGAAGAGAGCTAAACAAATGATTTTCCTTTCACTTCAGGTTACTTCCAATTTCTCAGTTTAAATCATGTCCAGATCATGCAAGACATTCCAGCTCTCTGCAAAATCTTATGGCCACATTTGCTGGAGAAGGTTGAGAGTGGGAGAGACCTCACCAGGACACCCGCTCCATCACCCCTGCAGCCAACGCTTTGGACTCAGAGCTGTTCACTCCCTAAGGACACATGAGGAATTGGTCTTTGCTTTTTCTGTGACCTGCCATACCCTTGGAGGTCTTATATTAAGCTTGTAGACTGTCTCCTAACAGGTAATGGGGTATCATATGGGTAACAGTAAATACTACAGAGCCATAAGGTAGCACAACGGACACTGGAAATAGAAAATTCCAGTTAAATTAAGCATGCCACTAAACTGTTGCCTTTCATGCTCAGTCTACAGAGCTATCAATTTCCCAAGTTAACAGACCTTGACCACTGCTTACACCACCAAGGAAAACGAAGGAATATTGCCTTGAAGATGGCAAGGGTGATGAGCTACACAGCACAGGGAGAAGAGAAATTTTCCCTTGTTGATGCTGTTGATCACTGCATTGCAATGGTGAGCAACCACACCACACTAGTATTTGTGCTGTTGTCCTCGCTTCAGTGTGTAATGATCAGGAACTCCAGGGAAAAGCAGGGCGAAGGAGCAGCAGGGGAAAGGAAACAATGGTGGATTCAGCTGGAGAAAGAATGCTAATGTACAGCTGGAGAGCAAATGTGTCTCAAATAAAACAATGAGGGAAAAAGAACAAAAGGTGGAGGAGAACAAACTGCATATGCTTTTCGGTATTTAACCAGGGAAATCTGAGTACTCTGATAATGATGTTGTTTTATCTTCCTCAGGTTTATATCCATCAGGAAGTGAAGGAAAGCAAGCAGATCCTTTCATAAAGGCCATGCACAGCGCTGCAAACCGTTGACATTGAAAGGCTCACTGGGAATTTAAACCCTAAAAATCACAGTTTCTGGAGATGTGTGATCTTGTCAAGATTTTTCCTTCCTCACTTTTTTTTAAAAAAAGTAAGTGTAGCAAATTTCTGGGTAGTGAAAAAGATGTTGGAAGCGCTAAGTCTAAAGCTTTGAAAATATGAAAGCAAATACAAAGAAGATGGACAAAGACAACCCTCCTCTCCTGTGTGATCTTTCACGGTATGCTCTGCCTGTAGACATAAGACAGCAGTGATCTCCAGTGTCAGCACCAAGCGTGATGCATTTGCAGTCTAAAGAATAGAGATGAAAAAAGAAAAAAAGATAACTAAATTATCATATAAAGCTTGTGAAAAAATATAATCTCCTTTTTTTCTTTTTTCATCTCTATTCTTCTCTTGTGGCTCCATCCCTCCTCATCATCACCTCTTCATACTTCCAACCTCTCTGGAGAAGAAGTCAACATCTGTGCTGGGGGTTTCCTCACTCATTAGCCCATGCTAAGTTGATTGTCAGCATCATGGTCTTGAAGACTTGCAAGAAACTGTACGCAATGAAAGCCAGTATCTCTGCAACAACATGTACCTCCTTTCACACAGCATTGCTGGGTTTCTATTTCTAAAAATATCTCTCTAATAAGCCTCCAAGATCCTGAAACCCAGTCAAGGTTGCGTGCATTTTGACAAGACCCAGCAGCCACTTTGATTAATAGGACAACGATGAATTGTGTGTGTGACACTGACCGTTGTTCATGCCTTTTGCAGCTCAAATTTGAGGGCTGCCACAGCACATCAGCCATGCAGGCAGGATGCTGAGGAGTCACAAGGTGCTGAAAGGTGTACTTTTATGTGCAAAAAAAAAGAAAAAAAAAGTAATTTTTAATCCTTCTGGTATTTCAGAGCTAAGACCCTGCTGAGCACCTGCCGGCTGTGGTGAGATTACAAGTAGGTCCGTGCTCAGAATATTTATCAAGCAGGACAAGATTGAGAAGAGATGATGCATGACATGCAGATCAAATATCAGTCATAGAGCTGACAGTGGGCTCAGCAACGTGTTTAACAGCTTCCTGGCCAGATCAGACTGCAGACGTGCCCTTGTTCTGCATCCAGCTTTTTGACCGTGTGGATGACATCCTCACTAGCAAGATAAGCAGGGCACAGGTTGGAGCACTGATCCACAACTATCCTGATGCTTTGCTGTCAACTGAAGTCGTTTTGGCCCATGTCAGGTCGTTTCTCAGGCCATGTGTGGATATCATTCAAGCAATAGCATAGGCTGCTCCAGAAGGCAGAATGAATTGCCCTTCTCAGGCAGGAGAGTTTAATGATACACGTGAAGTGTCCTCTGGACTAAAGAATGGGTTTTCACCCTTGTTTACCAGCAAAGCATTGCCAGAGTCTCATCTGAATTTATTTCACAAGGAAAAAAAGAACTCAGATCATATTATTTCTTATTTCTTAATTCTTAAAGCTCCTGTTCTCAGTCCCCACCATTCCTCATCTTGAATATCTGTGGAACTGTGTCGCTACCTCTTGCCTCGTCCTTCAGATTGTGGCATCCCATGGCTTCCCTAGGTCCCCTCCTCAACTTCAGTGCCTTTTTTTTTTTTCTGCACTCTTTTTCACTGATTTCTTTTTCCAAAATTAGCTCCAGCAAGGCAGATATCATGGCTTTTATAGGGTCTTCAGCCCAGGAGGAGACCTAACTTTTAGTATTGCCTTTGTTGTACTGCAATAGCAGGAATTCAATTGCTGCAGTTCTTCACACAGAAAGCTCTGGGATCTGCAAAATATTACTTCCTCATCAAAAACAGCTGTTTATATGAATTAATTAGAACTGTAGAACTTGACTGCATCTCACAGAGAAAAAAAACCTACTTGGGAAAGGATTTCTGCTGTGAAGAGTGTCCCAGGTTCCAGCCTTTGCTGGAGGAAGGCAGTCAAATGACTTGCTGAGTCCTACACCAAGTTAACTGAGGGAATGGGAATATTGCCTTTGCTGATGCAAACCCTAATTGTTAGTTTCTGTAAGACAGAGGACTCTCCTGGACTGTCCAATCCTGTCCTGCTCTGGCATTGGTTTATTTGTAAATATAGGTTTTCCTTAGAAGAGCCCTATATCCCTAAATCCCTGCAAGAGTAGGATTTGTGTTAGCAGGACTCACTAGCAACTGGGAGATGCCATTTCAGGAGAATCACAGTAGTCCTAATTTACTTTTAATATACATGTTAATCAGGGCAAGGAGGGATGAGAGCAACACCAAGCTATATCTGCAAGCCAGCTTTAAGGGAAAGGGTTGCTGTGTTGCAGAGCATCCATGTAAAATACCGATAAAAAGCAATTGAAGAAGGTGATTTCCAATTCCAAAGGCTTGGATAAAGGAAACATATCCAGTTTGTCCAATACCCCATGGGTCTCTGCCATATACCAGGATCATTCCTGAGCACTTTTAAGTTCTGGGTTAACTCTGGGTTAACCAAGAACTCATTGAGGCCTGATGAGCCAGGAAAGGGCCTTCTATCCCGTCAAGTGATTTTCAAGCTAGTAAGCTGAAGTACTTCCAAAAAAAAAAGGCAATTGGCACATCCTTCTTTATGAGCTTTGTGTTTCTCTGGTTTCCTTGTATGCATTCAGATATATGTATACAGTGAAGAGCTGCAATAACTACAGTTAAGTGGACGACTCATGCTTAACTTTACACAAGACTGAGATATATGTTAGCAGGAATTTGTGATTTTTTAGTGGGCTGTGTTCTCCTAATACATCAGACATAATATACACTTCTGACCAGTGTTTAGTTTTCATTCAAATTTTGTGTATGTTAATAAAAAGGCTGGAGTTCTGCTGACATAAAGAGAAGCTTCCACAACATTAAATCCAGTCCACAAACTTGATCTCAGAAAAAGGAATAAATAATAAATATATTTTCCCTATATGAGGAAGCAAACAGATAGGAAGAAAAGCAGAAACTTAAAAGGGAACAATCACTAAGCCATGCTCCAAAGTGAAAAGGTGCAAGGTCCATTCTGATCCCTCTCACTGGCTCAATAGTGGCAATCCAATGAGCTGAGTGAAATCCTACTTTTCTAGAGGGAGTTTGGTTTTCCTTAGCTTGATCTTTTATCCTCTTTCCTGATTTTCCTGCAGGAAGAAGGGGAGTCCAGGATGGCCCCTCCTTTCCACATCAGAGCTGCAGAGCTGGATGTGCTCTAGAATAAAATGAAATCCAGCAGATTTCACCTTAGTCCTGGAGCTTGCCAGACTCTGAGTCATTTTTGCTTTTTCTGTAATTATCATGGAGGTCTGTGGGTAGAGTATCCAGCAGCATAAGAGTGTAAACTGATAGTGTGCAGCCTTGTTCTTGGGTCTTCGCTGCTCCTTGCATGGGCAAGTGGCACTTCAGTCTCTTCTGCCTAGAGAGGAAGCAATGGATGTTCACCAGTTGAGCCCAGTGAAGATGGTGGAAATGAGAAAGAATATGCAATTTTGTACATCTGCACTGAACTCCTTTTCCTCTCCTCCTGGCAATGAACTTCTGCCTTTGCAGAGCTTATCAGCAAGTGCAATATGAAAATATAGGACTGAATGTAATAATCCCTCAGCCTTTTCAGATTTTAGGTTGTTTTGTTTTGTTTTGTTGTTTGTTCTTTCTTTAAGATGCATACACACTCTTTCTTGCTCTTCATAATTCAATGGGGGTTTGCAGTCTTCAAGACAGCCCACAGTCTGTGATGTGGAGTCTTCAGAGCAAAAACCTTTCCCAGACATGGGAAACTTCCTCAGCAACTAAATGAGTGGAGTTTTTTCCAGAACCAGCAGTAATTCACCTCAGAAACAAGAGTTAAAAAGTGCAGGAATGTATAACTCACATCCTCAGTAGTGCCTCCTCCTCGAAAGTTTTGGTTTCATGGACAGTAACCATTTTCAAGCTGATTGCCCATAGTACCTTCTTATTCAACTTTTGATCGAAAGCATAATAATAACAAAAACAACAAAAACAACAAGAACAATGATAATAAACACAGATTGTGTGATATGCTTCTGTAGAACAATTTCAGGTTATTTATTAGGGTCTTTATAGGCAACAATTTGGAAATCACTTTTTGCAGATATTATGCCTCTCGATGCGCTTTTTTATTATTGCCATAGAATTAAGGAAAAAAGAAAAGTTGATAGAGCAAACTGACCAGCTGAAGACATATCCTTCATTTCTTTCTATCTGGATAGCTGGTAAAGTGGGGAAAAGTGTTGATACCTTCTTGCTTTTCTTTTTTTGCTTTTTTTTAAAAACCTTATTTATCAACATTTGAAAAAATACTCTGCTTTCAGGTTTCCAGATGGCCTCAGTTCTATGATTATTTATTGTGTGGACATGAGGAGGCTGGTTGGCAGTAAACAAAGGTCCACAGATTTTCAAAGGAATTCATACCACTTGTTGAAAAACTAATTAAGTATCATACAGACTTGATGCATGCTACAGTGATTGCAAATGCTTTGTGTCTCAAGTGCTATCTTAGCACAGACATCAACTTTATAATTTTAATTTCCTTACACTCACCCTCTCTTCAGTTCCGCCCGAGTGATTTATTTGGGCTTTTCAAGTGGTATAAATTAGCATAAATTGAAATGTCAATATCAGGCAAGAGAAAAAAAAATAAAATAGAAAGACCAAAAGCTCAAAAACTAATCACTGTTGGGAAAACTGAAAGTCTTTTTTCAGTTGCCTGAAGAGCCCTTATTTTTAACTGAGGAAGCATTACCACTTCAAAATGCTACAACCCCAAGAAGGGAGCTTAGTTAGTCTCACAAAGGAGAAGGAAGTGCTGGTCATAGCTGAGAAGACTCTGTCTAGCCAGTTTGTCATTCTCAAATTCCTATTCCGTGAGGAAGCAGATGAGAATTAGCTGAATTATCAAGCCTTCAAGTCTCATCATTTATACGGATACAACAGATCATGTGCAACAGATCATGCACAACACATGCCATGGAGCCTCCCCTGGGGAATTGCTATCCTGAGTTCAGATGATGGACCGTGACCATTGACAGTGCTATGAGTCAGCTGAGTGAGTCTCTTGTGACCACTTTGCAATAGATGTGTTACCTCTCACATTAGTCACTCACAAGTCCAACTCTGCCATGAAAGTCGTCTCTGTTCCGCTGGACTGAAGCCTGAGAGCCATCCAAGTTGCATCCCAAAGGGAGAGCAGAGAATATGTCTATTTGAAGTAGCCAGAGGCTCATGCAGAAATCTGTGAAGGCCATGAAAGAACTGGAAATATCTCTATTTGGGGTAGTTATAGGCTCATGCAGAAGCCCCTGACCATGAAAGGACTGGCCACTGCTTTGATGTCCTATGGAAGATGTTTGGGTGGTTTCACACTGGATGGAAGCAAGACTTAGAATTTAACTGCATTATGAGAAACTCACTGCACCAGAAACAGCCAAATAGCTAAGCAATGCACAAACCCCAAAGAAAAAGATGATCCCTCGCACAGTAAACTTTCCAGCTAAAAAGACAGGGATTAGAGACACAACTCATGATGATGTGCTCAAGGATCCTGTTTGACTCCAGGCTTTTAAAAGCAATGGGCACTTAGTGCCGTTTCTACATCCTCTTGTCCCTTCTCTCATCTTTAGGAAATCTTGTACTTATCATTGTCTTCCGTGGTGTGAAATCAAACCTAGAAGCAACCGCAAGAGAAGTCATAAGCCACCAGCTGAAAAGCAATGAATTGCCTGTAGTTACAATTAAGAAAAGAAGAGTAGCTGTGTTTCTTTAATTCATCAAATATGCTAACATTTTTCTACTGGAAGTGATAAATGAAAGCCAAGTGTTACAATGTGTGGCGATCATTTTACAAATGAACTAGGAACAACCAGGAAACAAATGATGTGTCTGGAATCAGTTCTCATTTCAAAGTTGCATCACTTCGGGTTAGCTGCAGCACTTTGACAACAGTTTTGCAGCCTGAATACTGTTTTTTATTGTTTTCATGACTGTTATTGCATCATTCCGACCTTCTGCGCTTCGTGTGCCCATTCTTCTGTGTCCATCTCCAGACCTTCACCAAGTGCTCAGACCTTTGACACAAGGGTTGTAAGTGCTGATCTTCGATTATATGGGCATGCAGCCTCCTGCTGTGAAGCCCCGTGTTTCCTTCTTGCTTTTATTCTATGATGGATGGACGAGCAGACATCCAGAGGTACAAGGAATCAAATGTTTCAGGTCATGATGCATTGCAGGGAGCTCTGTAATTTGAATATCAAGGGTGCATTATTGCTCTTAAAGGCTTATTACTTCCCTTGCCTTTAACGAAATCTGAGACCTTGAAGGGATCAATAAATACATTATTTCTCTTGTTCAACTACATCCTGCCCAATCCCGTGCCATTTCAAGAAAGCCGTTCACTGGATCCAGCTTTCACAAGCTGGTTGCTACATGGGCAGGCTGCTCAGCTCCGCGGTGAGGCCAGGTCTCCCCTTCTCGTGCAAGGTACAAGGGTAATCAACGCGTGCCTGATTCTATCTGAAAGGTAGTAAGGGATCTATTAGGGCTGAGGAGCAAAGACAGTAAAACTGCTGAACGTCCCTTTTGACAAGCTGTGAGCTCTCCTATTGCTCAGCTGTAGAATACAGCAGCACTTAGGGCAAGAGATATTTCACAGCTTATTGGTCGCAGTGAAAGTAAAGTAAAAAGTAAAACTTTTCCTTCAAATAGGAAATCTGTTCACTTCACATGTAGAGCAAACTCACTAAGCCACTTTTCTGCATGGAGACACTAAACCCTAGGACCAGGTCCTCACCTCAATTAAATTGGCACCACCCCATATATTTTCCTTGGTTGGCCAGCTCGTGTCCCCTTTGCAGCTGAGATACAACTACCCTTGGCAAAACTTTCTGTCATTAATGTCAAATTCATTGGCTTTTATTATTATTATTATTATTATTATTATTATTATTATTATTATTATTATTATTATTATTATTATAGTAGAAAATGAGACTCTATGACAATCTGCAACCCTTTCAATGAAGGAAGGTTGCTTAATCACACAAAGATCTAAACATTAGTTTGAATCTGAAAGTCTGCAAAGTTTGAACTGGAAATCAGCTGCCTGTTTTAATAGAGGATAATTAACTATTAGACCTTATTCTGTCAAGTTGAAGTCAAATTCTCTCCTGTCCGAGACCTTTAATCAACGTTGGGTATCTTCATAAAATAGTGGCCATAAATCGTTAAGCAGCAATCTGAATGAGATTAAAAAACTATCTAAGTCGACTTTCTGGTAAGCTTTTCCTTAAAAAAAAATATGGTACTCCCATTAAAAAAATGGGGATTTTTAACAAGAATTCAGTAGGTAGGTGGGTGGTTTTCATTTGAGGAAAAATATAGATAGCAGTAGGACATAGTGATGCTCTGTGCTGCAGGGCCTGAAGAAACAGATACTGCCAGAGTCGCACTATCCCTTGCAGTTCACTCTACCCCCAGTCTCTTCCCACTCTGGAGTTTCATCACTGTCAGGAGACAAGTACTTCATTTTTAGCAGCTCAGGGAGAGATGACTTCAGAATCTGTTTGCTCTATAGATTGAGAAGTCGCAGTTCAAGTAAAATAGTCTTTCTAAAGCATCTTTATGAGGTGGGAAAAAACTGACACTGCCATTCAAGGACTTAGTTAAAAACTTCATTTTCAAGGTATTTTTACCTGACATTGAACTTCAGGAGATTGCAGGGGAGTGGAACCACTGTCCACCTCTTAGGATCACATGGGAATTTACAGCCCATGTACTCCTGGCTTTGACAGCGACCAAAGACACTGGAAAAGCCTTTAATCCTCTACACTTGCTGTAGAATATCATTGTTACCTAGTGTTTTGCTAATAAAAGCCTTAAATTTGCTCGAAAACGATGACAAATATTTCCAAATAGAGAGATCTAGAACAGATACCCTTATACCCATTTCTGGACCTTCTGTCTACTACATGGCCAGGTCAAGAGCTACATGTCATGACTTCAGTCAATCACTACTGACCTATGTAAAGATCTAATAAGAAGACCTAATGAAATGCCAAGTATTCCAAAACTTTGGCCAGTCCCAATTAAAAGTGACAACCCAATGTTTCTTCTCCACCAAAGGAGTATGGAAACCAGGGTTTCTGGCTGCCTCACTGCTTAGAAGCTGGGATGGGGGACTCCGGAGCATGTAAGATATACTGGAAATATCTTTCTGGAAATCATTGATGTAGCATGCTGTGGATATTGCACTGACACACAACCTGCAAGTAAAGTGCACATATAGTGCAAGTAGATCCCACCTTTAAGGACTGCTAATAACAGCATTTTCATAAGAGGAAATGTCTCTCTTAGCTCCAAATCCTTCCATTTCTCCTGAAATTTAAAGCAGGGAATAATTTCTTAAGCAAAGATTTCTGCCAATGACTGATGTTAATGTTGGGTATGGTTAATATTTAATAAAATGTTGAGTACACATGCTATCTTTCAAATCAAGCAGCAAGACAACCTGCTCTACTTGCAGGTTCTTGAGTATTCTAAAAAGTAATAAATAAATAAATATTCCTCAAGGTGTCTTAAGCATAATGTGTCTACAAATTCCAGGATCAGATGTATTTTCTCAGCATTTTCTCTACCACTTCTGCTTACAAGTTGAATATTCTTTAACTGTCTTGTAGTTTTGTTTGTTTGCTGCATGTCAAAGAGAGGACCATTTCAAGTCCTCCACTGCAGTTCAACACTACAGTAATATGAGAAAATCCCAACACTAGTTTTGGTTAATTTAAACTTCCTTTGGGACTTCTCTGCATGACTGTTTGGCCTAGCAACTATGTGGCTTTGTAGACAATTTTATGTTTTATAAATGGCAAAATTATCTTTTAGTAGAGAAGGAAGAAGGAGAAAGTTATCCTTGACAGTATGAGAACTGCAGCCTTGCATGGTGCACTGAAAATGTAGAGATTGTGGTCTGTATGAATGTCTTGGAACGAGGCCTATCTTTCTTCTGCACAAGATCCTTTTCTGATTATGAGCAACATAAGAGCAGCCCTTAATAAATGTGCTAATTAATCAATTTTCTTTAGTAGCATATACAGTGAATGGTTCCCAGACACTTCCCCTGGGTAAATGTTTCTGAGATCAGAGGAAGGTTGTATTTAACAGGTTAAAGAAGCAAAGGCACAGAGACAAACTAGGTGTCTGCAAAATTGCTCCCTAGATTTACCCTCTCTTTTTCAAAACACTGCTCTAAAATACCCCTCTGGGGCAGATTCATATGATGGGGAGAGATTTACGGTAGCACTTTCCACTTGCACGTACCCATTCCATTCCAAAGGAGCTCCAATCCTGAGCAGCAATAAAAAGCAAATTACATTTATTAAATCCCTTGATCCTACCTTTAAGGACTGCCAATAACAGCATTTTCATAAGAGGAAATGTCTCTCTCAGCTCCAAATCTTCCCATTTCTCCTGAAATTTAAAGCGGGGAATAATTTCTTAAGCAAAGATTTCTGCAAACGACTGATGTTAGTGTTAGGCATGGTTAATATTTAATAAAATGTTGGGCACACATGCTATATTTCAAACATTATAAACAGCAGATGAATATCATATGAGCAACTTTTCAATTTGCCAGCTGTTCATTGCTGTCACCCAGGAGATCTGAAGTTTCAGATCACTCTGGTTTTGTCAAGGTTTACAGTGGGATACCTGTCACTGGACAGGTCGTGTTGGAGGACATAAAGTTCCTCCCAGAGGCAGGAGGGATCTAGATGCTGGTCACATATCAGAAAAGCTCTGCACTTTGATGCTTCTTGGTCATCACTGCACAGCCTGGGAAGGGCACACCATTTTCACAGGCCCAGGTCAGAGATCCTGGTATCCCATCGCGAGTACAGCCAGCACAGGACAATTAAGAAGGGGTATACGGACAGATCAGACAGAAAAAATGGTCTTTCTCTGATATACCTTCCCATCATTTGCTTTAGTTATTTCCACGATTTAGGAATTTCCCTGTTTTATTAACAGAAAAGTCAGAAAACTAATGATGTGCTTGATGGGTGCGTCTCTACTGTACCAGCCACAGAGGTAGCAGGGAACAGCAATGGATGGACAGGGCACAGGAAACGTGCTTTGCTCCTCACGATGCACAGAGATGTGCAGAGAAGTCATCAGGTCCTCATTCCTCCTGTTCATCGCTTCCCACAAGGACCGGTTTTACTTCATGGACAGTCAAAAAACAAGACCTTGTTTAAATAACCTGACGTTGCTGTGGACCTTCTTCTTCTCCATATAGGAGCAGGATTCTCAATGACCACCTCACAGGAGCTCCCTATTTGAGCCTTCTGCTCTTTTGTGGTGCCACAGCTTCTGGTTCTGTTTTTAGACTCCCATCTTCATCTTTAAGGCTCTTAGCAAGATAGGTGTAACCTCCTCAGCAAGCTCATATTTCTTCTGCTCAGCTACAAGAGCTGCAGCTAACAGAGATGTAAGGGCTGACACTTTCCAGGATGACTGATGGCTGTTGACTGTAGAATTCCCTGAAAGTAGTTGCATGATGCAATTCATCTCCAGCAATGGCAGCACATTCGCCATCAATGATAGAGAGACTTACACTCCAGATTTATGCTGGAAAAAGCACTGTCATCACGGATAAATTAATTCAGGACATAACAGAAGGCAAAGGAAGAGGAACAGACTCTGAACAACAGTTCTTCATCCTGTTTGTGTTCCCACTACACTGATGATGAATGAAAGGAGCATTTACAACTAAAGATGCAGAAAACCTGACTCCAGAACTTCCTAAATATTGTCTATTTTTACACAAATTATCTCCCTAGAATACTTTCACTTCCAAATAAAGAGACATGTTAGCTTTTTGGCAGCCTGTATGAGAAAGTGCATATATGTGCTTGAAGACAAGGAAGGCTACTAGCCAACTGTGTGGGTTTTTGTTTGTTTCCTTGTTTACTTTTGGAGAGTCTTGCTGGAACTTGACCAGAAAATATTTGTTGACATGCCAATATTACCTAAAAGACTTCAAAATCTCTTTGGGGCCTCATCCAAAACATAGTCTAGCCTGTTAGAGAGTACACAGGCTCACACACAATGCTGCTGATTTCCATCTGACTCCAAAGGAAGAGTAGCAGGGGGTTGGAGTGTTTAAGCTGCCATGGATTCACTGAGGGAAATGCCTTAAGGGTATTTATCTCTGAAGACCAACTTGTATTCACTGGATACAAGAGAACACCAGCAATATTGTTCCATTACTATGCTCCTAACTCAATTCATATCTTACTAAGCAAGAGAAAGAAAAACAATGCAACTTTTAGAAAACAAAGAGTATTGAATGAATCCCCTATTTTAAGTTTCCCTATTTCCAAGGCTGAACAGTCCCAGTTCTCTCAGCCTCTCCTCATATGTCTAATGACATATGTCTTAATCTGCTTTGTGACCCTTCTCTGGACTCGTTTCAGTATGACCAAATTTAGATAATTTTGCTGTCGCTGAATCCTGATCCCACTTGTCTCACGACAAGCTGAAGAGACACTCAGGAAGAAAGATGACAAAAAAAGAGAGAGGAGTGCAGCTTTAGTCTGTAAGTCCTTCTCATTTGTAGCCTCAAATAGAGTGGGCTTTTCTCCTTTGTGAAACAGGAGGAAATATTTTCAAACTACTCAACAAATACCCACAGATACCAAGAAGTTGGCAGAGATCCCACAGAAATTCGAGGTGTCCTTCACTCCCATTCCTTCCCATCTACCCTATCTGTTGTGCAGCTGGGCTGGACAGCATCAGTTTCTTAGGGAATAAAATCATCACTATGCACAGAAGCACTTTCAACTTCTGCATCTTTCAGGAGTCTTTTGGTTCAACTTTGCATCATCTTGTCTATGACACCCTCATTACCATTTCCATTTATGTACATAGCCCTGGTAGCTTCTGTCTCCCAAATGTAGGTGTCTAAAGGGAGTGTCTACATATGAGTAGGTTTTACCAAGCCCCAACAATCAGGAGAGAGCTCCCCAATAGACTCAGTGGATTCCTGAAAAAAACAATGGTGACATAGCAAGTCGGGTTCAGGTAGATGGAGAGGAGCAGATGTGGAAAGTGAAGTGGAAAGTGAAGCAATGCTATCGATCAGTATGACAGCAAAATAAGTTTTAAAGGGGATGTAATGAGGCTTGTACATTAAGGATTTCTTTTGTGTGTAAGGACAGTGGCTATCAGCTTGCTACTACACCTTTACAGGATAAAAGCTTATTTCTTCTGAAATCTACTTTGGTCATAAAAACAGCCACACTTATCGCTTGATCTGGCTGTCTTTCTTTCAGCATTGGACAGTCAATGAAGATCTGGCATCTCCTCTGGAAAGCATGAAGATAAATTTACAGAATGGTATGATAAAATGTTACGCTATTGAAATATAATCTCCATCTCCCAAATCTTCAGATTAAATGCTTTGATAACATTCAACTTGCTGAATGTTTCCTTCCTCTCATCCCCTTTTTATTTTTAAATGAATATACACATTCCCCCCTAAACTAAAAGATTATCTTCAGATAGATGCGCATCTTTGGTCTAAATGTTTTTTCTCATTAGCAGCTCAACACTCAAACTGATGTCTGGGGCCTCTGCCAAGCTTCCTTCGCTTCTGGTTGGGAAGAAATGCTCTCTGTCATTTAGATAGAGAGGGTTCGTTTTTCTTTTTGGCATTTCTATGACTTTTTTTTTTTTCCCCACAAGTTGAACATTTCCAAAAGATTTTGAAATAATCTGAAGTATAATATATGAATTGAGGGGAACAAGGCATAAAGTCTCTTGCTGGGAATCTAAGCTGAAGTTGTTGTGCCGGTAGATTCTTGCTCACAGTCTGCTCCTGGTGAAAAGTCACAATTTTGATAACTGTGGTTGCTGTGGCTTTGGGAAGAGATACAGGGTTTGATGATTCCCCTGGCTGCTTGAGCTCCCGTTGGAGCCCCCTCCCTCACTGACATCTATGACAATTTCATGATAACAATAATCTGTTGTAATAGGCATGGATGTGAGAAATGGATGTGGGAAATAGGAAAATGCAGCTGAAAACACACTCGATGAGATGATAGGTGGATTTTCACAGAATCACAGAGTGTTTGAGGTTGGAAGGGACCTCTAGAGATCATCTAGTCCAACCATCCTGCTCCAGCAGGGACCCCTAGAGCACGTGGCACAGGGTGGCATCCAGGCGAACCTTGATTTTCGGGATTTTCCAAGCCTGAGTCTCTGTGTTTTAACACCAAAATGCATTTTGTAACTTTTCTCTGTAAAATAACTTTGGAGTTATTACTGCAGAAGAATATACAGAGCAAACCTTATTTTTGTGTATGTTCATCCATTCCTCTGAAGACAAGATAGAGGAAATTTAGAGGAAGTTTCTGTTCATCTCTTTATTGACCAGCATGTCATGATTTTCATATATCATCTTGCCACTTGTATGCCAATTAGCTGGTCTTTAATAATTACAGAATTTTGAAGAAGCAAAGTGGTAGAGAAGCATTCTGAATCATTCCTGTAGTCTTAATTAACAGAGCAAAGATACCCTGAGATCATCCATGCCAGTTCTTTAGCAGAACAAAAGCCTTGAGCAACAAAACAATATTTGTCTTCTTCTAGATCCCTGACTGAAAATGATAGTGGAATGCATCAAAACACAATGTGAGAATATGAGATATCCTCTATTGCAATTATACATGGCAGCCACGTTAATTAGTCATCTCAGCATAGATTGTGGAGAGGTGAGATTATAAATTAAAGTTGCCTGGATCACAACTGAAACAAAACCAGAATAAAAACCAAAAAGACTTCTGGGAAAGAGATAATATTTTAACTATCTCTATTTTGGAAAAGTTCATCAATTGTGAAATGCCACAGGAGTTAAGAAAACATTTTATCTGCTAAAACTGATTGACTGTTGTTTCTCTGCAGAGAGGAAATTCTTGCATGTTGCTATTTTTTATTTCTTCAGAAAAATTTTGTCTCCAGAGACTGTACCAGGATTCAAGACCTCTTGAACCATTGCTACCAGCCATAAGCTTGAATATTTTATTCTGTTTTGTTTGCTAAGGCATAAGCTTGTTATTCTGTCTCAGTCTGTTAATTTAACTTTCCTTTCTGCATTGATCCCACAAACCCAGCAGAAAATATCAGCATTTATTAGTTAAAAAAGAGTAAAGAAGAACTGGCAGCTGGATTTTGCTGTTTCTAACAAGAGATTTTCTTGCCTTTGCAAATATAAAGGAAACCAGCTTACTTACCTACACCTTGTTTTATGTCTGCCTTGCAGAAACATCAGTGCATGATGTTTACTCTTGGGATGTGCATTGGGGCAACTATGTAAAGGACTGAACTTTGGCTACTTGATCTGGGGAAAATTTGCAACCAACCCGTTTGTAGAGCCATGGCAGTCCCCCAGCCCTCAGCCCATGCCCAGATCCAGGTCTCCAACTGCTGCAATGGGGCAGCAGGTCCAGCTGGCCCAAGCTCTTCATTCCAAATCTCCATCCCATTGAGCCAAGCTCTTCTTGCTCTTGTTTCCCACGGCCCAGCTCCAGTCCAAATCAATTCCACCTACTGCTTATAATGCTTGAGTCACCTTTGATGCCATAAATGACTCTTAAATACTGTTGAAATTAATACAGATCGATGTCCGCATGCCCACCCTTCTGGAAGATTATAGAGGGGCTGTAATTATCAGCTCTGCCAGCTCTCTGCAAATCATAGAATCATAGAATGGCTAGGGTTGGAAGGGACCTCTAGAGGTCATCTAGTCCAACCCCCCTGCACACGCAGGGTCCCCTAGAGCATGTGGCACAGGGTGATGTCCAGGCGGGTTTTGAAGATCTCCAGAGAAGGAGACTCCACCACCTCTCTGGGCAGCCTGTTCCAGTGCTCTGTCACCCTCACTGTTAAGAAATTCTTCCTCAAGTTCCTGTGGAACTTTTGGTGCCTCAATTTGTGGCTGTTTCCTCTAGTTCTATCACTGGCCACCACTGAGAAGAGGCCAGCCCCATCCTCCTCATTCCCTCTCTTGAAGTATTTATACACATTGATCAAGTCCCCTCTCAGTCTTCTCTCCTCCAGGCTGAAGAGGCCCAGCTCTCTCAGCCTTTCCTCATAGGGCAGATGTTCCAGGCCCCTAATCATCTTTGTGGCCCTGCGCTGGACTCTCTCTAGCAGCTCCACGTCCCTCCTGCACTGGGGAGCCCAGAACTGCACACAGGACTCGAGGTGCGGCCTCACCAGGGCTGAGTAGAGGGGCAGAATCACCTCCCTCGACCTGCTGGAGACGCTCTCTACTTAATGCACCCCAAGATCCCATTGGCCTTCTTGGCCACGAGGGCACACTGCTGCCTCATGGTCAACTTGTCGTCCACCATGACGCCCAGGTCCCTCTCTGCGGGGCTGCTCTCCAGGAGGTCGGTCCCCAGCCTGTAGGCATGTCTGGGGTTATTCCTCCCCAGGTGCAGGACCCTACACTTGCCCTTGTTGAACTTCATGAGGTTACTCGCCGCCCAGCTGTCCAGTCCAAATATAGGAAAGGAAGAGGTCTGGCTGTTGAGGTGCCTGATAGGGGTCTGTAATTCCTATAGGTGCAGGTGGGAGGGTCTCCATGAGCCCGGGACAGGACAGCAGCCTTCAGTAGCAGATGAGCTTGCCCCAGTGAGTCTGCCCAGCGCCACCTCAATGCATTAAAAACCCATGGTGCCTGCACGCCTGCCTCCATCTGTTGCATCTCAGCTCTCTGCCCATCTTGAGGTATAAAACTGAGATTTATGCACCATCACTACAACAAAAAAAAGTTTTTTTAAAAAAAATGTCTCTGAGAATTTGGCCTTTTCAGTTTGCCTTTTTTGCTGTTTTTTTGGATGGGAAGGATTGTCTGGTAGTGATGTTAATATTTTGGTCATGAGAGAAAAAAAAATGTTCCCAGTAAGAATGTAGAAAAGAATAATTATAAAGTCATGGTTGCTCTTTTCTAAGCGTATACCAAGTTCTGCCTCCCTTCTTGTGGCACCCAGGGAAAATAGAGAGAAAGCAGCACAAAGATTAAATTATTGCAGGAAGAGCTGCTCTACCAAAAGCCCCCAAGGACAGTCACCGTGTTCCTCCTTTCTCCACCTCTAAACATTTCACCTCGTCATCTAGTGGCTTTTTGGAGAAACAGAGCCTGATTTAGCTTTGTCACTGAGCAAACAGTGCTTTTCCAAAGATTTATCTATTTCCACATTTCAGGAGGTTCACTTCTCCTTTCCAGACTGAGTCCTTGCATCATATGCATCAAAGCCAGACTTGTTGGGACATGAGGAGCAACAGGCCATTGGGAAAAAAAATCACAATGTCCTCCTTACATCCAGGACCTTAAAATTAGCTGTTTTTGCTAAGAGGAAAACACATGTCCTAGAACAAAGGAACCAAATGCCTGCAGCTTCTTCAAGACTTTGCATTATAAGCAGACATATAGGTGTAGAATATATTCTTATTTCCAGAGAGCTTTATCTTAAATAGCCCCAAATACAGGTTTATACTGTTTTGAGCTCCTACTGTCTATGGTTAGAACAGACTGCACACAAGTTATTCTTGTTCTCAAGCTAAAAAATACCCAACCATCCAACAAAAAAAAAATACTGAACCCTGGTCCTTCTTTGTTTCTCAACTAACAACTTCTCCTTTGCTATTTCATACGAGTGAGTGGAGGCACAGACTTCTATCGTTTGAGTTCTGTCCCAAGGGAATGATCGCCAAGAAACCATCCACTGAGACAACATCTAGCGATGTCAGGAGGAAGTTCACTTGAATAACACGCCTCAGTGATTAGCTTGTCTTCTAATTGCTTTTAGTGATGAGATTTAGAGGGATTTAGTAACAGCTCTGTACCTTAAAACATGTGTATTTACAGCCAACATTACAACAGATTTCACATGCTGTTGGAGGAGTCATTGGAGTCCAGATGTTTTTAGAGATTAAAGATGACCCTAAAGAAACATTCTTGAAACCCTCTACAAAACACCAAACTTTCATTAGATACATGATCACCTTACACTAGAAAAGTCCTTATTTAACTGTTTCTTTTGGCTGATTTTATTCATAATCATGCCTAATCTATTTTTTCCCCTTTCTATAAATTCAAAGCAATAAAATTTCCTCTCCCCCTCACTTAGTTCATCTTGTCACTCTAGATAATGGCTACTTTGCAAAACTCTCTCTGCCTGTGTATTTATACAGAGCTTAGCATAATGAGCTGCTAATCTCGTTTGAGGCCTCCAAGCAGCATTGGGATATAGATTGCTATTAATAACGATATCACTAATATATTATTGTTGCTGAAATGGCAGTCCCTCCCTCTCCCACTTGCAAATATTGCAGAAGAATATTACCTGTTACCTGAATATCAAATGAGTATGTCAGGAAAACAATATTATCCATCCAAGCGATACCCAGCTTTGCTGACAGTGTTTTTTCTTCCAGTGAATTCTGGTGCTGCAGTTTCCCACACCAAATACAGATATGACAGGCTGAAAACTTCAGAGAACAGTTAATTCTGGATTAAGCAGATGCGACACCAGTTTCAGATTAATCAGAAAATACTGCCAGAGTCCTAATATCCAAGTCAGGTTAAGGGAAGGATGGTTTGCACAAAGATGAGCATCCTCGATCCCAGGATGTTCTTTGCAGGCAGCAGAGCTGCAAATGCTGCCTGGCTTCATTGTCAAAATTATCCAAAGTTCCCAAAGTAGCCATCATTATAGCAAAGCTGAAATATTTGTCATACAGCAATTTCCCAATGGAAAACACCATTTTGTTGAAATAGAGACGTTCTGCTGAAGCAGGTTGGTTTCAGTGAAATTTCTGATAGGAAAATTGGTGAAATGGGGATTGTTTTGACTTTCTCGTCTCACTTTGATGTTGAAATGTTTTGTTTCAATATGGGATAAAGGCTTCAACTTGACTTTCTTACTCCATTTTATTTCATTTCAGTTTTACAATACAATCCTCTTAATACTGAATATATTTACCTATTTTAACTGCTCCTTGGGTCAGACAAACATCTCCTGGGCTGAAATGTAAAGAGTAAAGTTTATATTTTCCGTGAATAATATTGATTATTACAATTATAACACTTATGCAATCTCTAATTATTTTGATGGCTTTTTTTTTCCCGCTGCATTTTAGCTCCATTAAGGAGCAAAAGCAGTTTTCAGAATGGCAACTTTTCCCACAGAAGAGAACGATTATTTACTACCAAAACTGCTGTGCTGTCCTAACAGCGTCTAGTGACGTTCAGCTGCCAGGATAATTAATTTGCCCGCTGTTGTCCATGCCTTTTTCCTACAGAGCTTCTCCATACAACCTTTGCAATGAAACAAGTTATCTAGTCACCTCGCCTGGGAAAATTTGGGAAAATGGGAAATTCTTTCTCCACAGCACTCCTACGAAGCCGGTTTTTGACTCCCACTTCAATGTAATGAAAAAAAAACAATGGGAGGAAACAGCTTGATGTTTTTGTGGATCCTTGTGCAGACCATGTAAAAACATCTTGAGAGGGTTGAGCATCTTTGATCTAAACACGCTCTTTGTGGGTTTATTGGATGGCTGCAGTGTATCTCCAGTGGTCTTAGCCCTTCAATGCTTATCCCTTTCAGCCCGTGCAAATCCCAGAAATTAGAGTCAGAGAAGATAGAGTCAGGGCGGTGGGAGCTGGTATTCACCCTGATCCTCCCTTTGCTTTAGATTTATCATCATCTCTCCCCCGTTAACTCTTAACATCCTTCGCACGCATCGTGCACCAAAACTGCAGTTTCTTGAGGAGTGGTGGTCACTGGCCATACCTTTGCCTGATAAAACACCATCAGTGTAACGATGCTGTTGCATAGCTTCAGCTTTAGGGCCTTGGCATGGTTTTTATTACCCCAGATTTTGACTAGTGCATTCATATTTCTTGATGCTTTCCTTGTTCTGCCTTTTATTTCCACCTCTGTACTGTTGTTATCTATTATTACTGGGTTGCCACAGTAACTGCATTCCTCAGTGCTCCTTATTTGCTCCACATCGGTTGTTATATGGACTCTGCTTGTTCCCTGTTGCCGGGATCTTAGTCTTTGTTGAAATTTTGCGCCTTATCTTTTCCTCTTTATCAGCAGTTTGGAAACCTTTGGTTGCACGTTAAAGATGGGGGAAAGAGAAGGGGCACCTGCTTCTCCAAGGCCCAGTATTCACATATCTGAATGCCAATATTCTTGTTTCCTGAGGGGGACTGATTCTTACATATCATTCTCCATGGGTCATCAAGGTGTCTGCCTCTCTGACTATCCTTTAAGGGGCAGAGAGACACCCTCTTTAGCATGGAGTAGGTCACTTATCTCCATGGACTTGCTCTGAGCGTGAATTTTAGCAAACTGCCCTCCCCAATGGTTTTGCCAGACTGCATATAGCATCCTTATGGACAGCACTGGACATCCCCCAAAACCAATGCCACACAGACGGACCCTTTAAAAGTTGTTAAATGCATTCTTTAAAGCTCTCCAAGGGAAATTGTCTCCTTGTTCACTCTCTAGGTTTTGCTGCCCTCTCCTGCTCAGCCAGGAAAACTTCCAGCCTTCTCAGATCAGGTCCGTTTTCAGAGACCCCTCAGAAATCACAGGTCCCCTCACATGTATAAGTCTTGCCAGAGCAGGCCCTCCCTTTGGATAGAGAATTGCAGAGACAGCAAAGGGGATGTAGGGTTTTAGTGGAAACTGCTTCTCGGCTGCCTGGCCTGGAATAATCCTGTGGAGCTGACACTCTGCAGAAGCAGCAGCAGAGGGAATGCTCCTACAGCTTCACTGGAGCTGAAGTACCTAGAGGAACATCTTTCAGTGCCTAAGTGTTCCCCAGGGCAGCAAGGAATTTTTCCCTCCCATTTTCTGCCCTCTTGCAGTTTTCCTTTAAGTCTCCAGAGCTCAGAGAGTGGTGATGGGAAGCAGGACAGTGTTGCAGCTCCTGGCATTACCACCACCACTGCGGTGGAGTCCCTGGGCTCGCTCGTCAAAGCTCCCCACCAACCTCCTGAAGCACTCAGCTCTCTAAAGCAATGACAGCAGCAAGATCAGTGACCACATCCATCTACAGTGGCAACAGTCCTGCAGATCCATTCACACAAGGTCTGCTCCTGAAAACCACCTCTACACCAATGTTCCTGTCTCAGAAGTGTTGTCACCCACTGAAGTGAGGTTTAATCTCTGTTCCAGAACAGGCTGGAGTGATTTTATAGTGTTGATTAATGACCTTGTTGTGCTGCAGTGGATGAAGCAGGAGTGAAGTCAAAACCCAGCACCAAGGGCTTGAGTTGCTACATTTCTGCAAAAGTATCAGGAATGGAGCCATTTCCTCACATTAAAACTACAAAAGCAACAAAGAAAAGATTTTAGATGAGTATAAACAGATTCACGAATGGGAAAGCAAATGTTTCCTTTAACTCATTCCTTGTGATCTGGCACTATGCAAGCAAATATGTCACACAGGTATGCAAGCAAATAGATTGTTTTCTCCTCTTCCTTGAATGTTCTTGATTGACACTGTTGTGCACATTAGGGAACACATGGTTAGCTCTAGGCAGCAAACTGCTTTCCCTACCTGAAGACAAACTGGCAAAATTTTATATGCTGTAAGATGTGACCCTGTGAACATAATTTCCTTGTATGATTCATAACTGTTTTCTCTACGGAGCCATTGTATAAAGGCCAAATAATACATTATAGATGATGAAACTGGGAATTAAATCCTTATATTAAATGGCAATCTCCTTTATCTGTATATCAGATGAGTGTAAGGCTTGGGAAAGGCTAATTTAACCAAACACGCAATGGAAAGCTGTACATTTCATCACTCCAGGAAAGGACTAACTAAACTAATTACAGCTTGGACTGAAGAAGTATATTCAGATTCCATTAAGAAGATCAAACAAAGAGAGGTTGCCATCCTAGACAGAATATATTTCCTATCTGACTAACACAGAGAATAGATGCCTATTGCTTGTCCAGACACTATGGAGGAGACCAAAAATGGGGCGATATCTCAGATGCTGCACAAATATGGACATTGGCATGGATATGGGTATAAAAAAACAGCCATGGAAAACAAGTCTATGAGAAAATTACCTTGACATATCATCTAATGCAGGCAGGATATGTGCCTAAGTAGGAAAGAAGTATGCAACAAGGGATGAGGATAAACACATGGTAAGAGATAGATAAAAGTGCTCACAAAGCACAGGTGGAGGAGAGTGATACGACAGAGTGTGGGCATGTTACCCAGTGCTCAGTGTGCAAGTGAGTTGGAGCAGCTGTGAGTTTACAACCTGACTTAGCTGAACATCCAAATTATTCCAAATCTTTCCCAAGAATGTTGTACTCGCGCTAAGGAATTCCTTGGAAACATACAAGTTAGCCCTTTGCTCCCAGGAATGAAAAGTAACCTGTGGTAGCAGTACAAATACTGCTAGCTCTACAGCAACTATATCCACACTCAGTGGAAACTATTATTTAAATTCTTCTGCCCTCCATCCAAGAAAATTAGAAAAATAGATCATTTAGATTTCCCTAAAAACATAATTCCGTGCTAAGAAAATTCCTTGATAAACTCAGCAAAATTATTACCAGAATGAGTAATTTCTCCCAGGATAGGTAAAACTTGGAAATCGATCTAATCAATGAAAGCAGATATGCACATTAGTCAAAGCTATTATTACTTGCAAGAAGTCATATTATAGCAAAAGTGCAGAAAACTGCACTTTCTCTACACAGTAAAGCCTTAATTTGGCAAAGAACTTAAGCATGTGGCTTTGTTTTAAAGCCTATTACATACGATAGAAACAAAGCACTGAGGTAATTGTTCCTCAGAATGGTGCAACTTAATTTTCTCCATTTGGCAATTAACAGAGCATGGAAGGGAGAAAAAAAAAAAAGCTTAAAAATATGAGACTGAATAGATCTTGGAAAATAGTAATTTGTGTCTGATTGCTACAAGACTTTTGGCTGTGAAATCCTTACGAAGCTTGTACAACTACATTCACTACTGATTCAGCCGCAACAGAGCGTGCTGCTGATCTGCCAATATATCAGAATGCCTCAGGCCTTTATGAAGAGCTATTCTCTGCGAGAAACCGGAAAATCCAGAGTTATGTTATTTATGATTTAAAGCAGAATCACTACAGTTCTGTCAAGGTTGAGATACGTTCATTCTTCAGGACACATGGTCACCTCCAACTAACAGAGAACCTCCTCACTGGCCATTTATCCTACAATGGTAGAACTACCTGTGACATCTCAAGGCATGTGCTATTGGCTACAGTCAAAGATAATTAGTTGATCCCATCTGGAAATTCCTTTGTCCCTATTCTCAAGATCTTCCTAAGGATCTTGAAGGATATTGGTGATGGGGCATGGTAAGATCCTTGGGATCCTTGGGATCCTTGGGAGCTTTTATTTCTAACCCCAGCCAATAGGTCCCTGTCCAGAGAAGCTCAGTGCTTGACTGCCCTTGTGCAATGGACTGTGGCTTTGGGGTGATACCTGAAGGGTGACGGGCAATGTGGCTGTGCACTGGGAACTGGAATTGTAAATCTGAGGGGGATTCCATAACGGAGAGGATGGTCAATGAAGCAATGAATTCAGCCATAAGTGGGGAAGAGAATAAAGGAGATTTACTTTGTATTCAGTGTCACTCGCATCCTTTCAAGTTAGTCCTGGAGCAGCCTTATGAATTTGAAAAGTGTCCTTTGGACTCAGCTCTTATTGGATATGTCTATACCACCATATAACTTAGCTTCTTGTCACCTCCAGGATCCTAGTCCCTGATCACCTACAGTTGCATAAATGTCATTTTACTCCCAGGCTATTTTGGAATAAATCAGTCATTTCCTTCCAAAACAAACCCCAGTTTGGCATAGGTTTTACTCCAAAACCTTTGCTCAGAGGGCAGCATAAATGAGTTTGCACAAGGTTTGGCTCCCTTAGTCCCTACAGTGTATTCAAAACAGATCCCAGCTGGCTTTACATCCTCAACACACTGGTCACAGAGGAGACCTAGGGCAGAACCCAAAGCAATATGAACACAACTGGTCTAGATGGGGAGTGTCCTGATATACATGCAGGAGCAGAGGGTATAAAGAGGAGGCATAAATGATGGGAATGGGAAAGGGCAGCAAATGGTTAAGAAACACCCAGGGAATAGTGTGATGTAATAAATACTATACAATGAAACAAACACTAAGGAAAGTTCTCTCCATTGAGGATATTATTCCCATTCAACAGAGTCCTGCTACGGAACACCATCCCCACCTCCATCCCAACACTGTGGTCTCTCCCCTGCTGTTCCATGTCCTGTCTAACCTGCTGCAATGACTGAAGAATATTGCAAAACTTAATGCTTCAGGGCCAGAATTCCTCTTGGGAAGGTTACAGCTATTCCTTACGCTCAAATCTCCACCAGCCGAGCTGTGTGAAAGCTTTGACAGAGGAAATCTGGGCCGAGTTCTCCGGAGTTCATGAACCTTTCAGCAAAACTGGCTCCCGTTCCGAAAAATCCTGGGCTTCCATCCAAGTAAAACTCCAGCTCCAAGAACATCCTGCCTTGCCATTGCTCATCTGCATCCATCCTCCCAGCTCGCGCCAGAGAACTCTAGATTCTCTTCTCATCTTTAATTGCAGACATAAAAGTGGTAAGGGATCTTGATATAAGGAAACAAACAAACAAAAAAAAAAAGAGGCCGAGTGTCTGCTAGAGATGAAGGAGCTGCTCTTCCCCCTAGTAGATGATATAACAAATGGATATTGATTCACGCTGAATTACAGCTGCATTCCTTTGGAATTATACACTACATGCACATCTGTTCTTGTACTGAATACCAAGAAAAAGGGAAGGAGAGGCTGTTACGTTTTTCCTCCCATTCTGCAAGCAGAAGGGCATTTGGCTTGTCACATTTATTGACCTACTCTGGGAAAGTGGCTTTGAAACACATGGCGTGAACCCAAGGAGATGCAAGCAGAAGACAGGATTTGGTTGTGTCTGTCCTTGCAGACCATGGCTGTTTGCACAGGCGATGTTAGAATGGGAAGAGCCAACCAATGGCTCTCAGGATTTATTTGCTGCCCATGCAGTTCAGAAAAATCCCTCATGCTTTGGCTCTGGCCCTGCACCACTGCAAAGCTGTCAGGACCTCCTAAGGCATCTGTTCTCTCACTCAGAAAGGGTAATAAGCAGAAAGAATGGGCAAAGCCAACATCTTCAAGTAGGGACTCTGTCACATACTCCAGGAAATTCCATCCTGATATCCCAGTGTTGTGTCTTGCCATGACAGCTGGCTGCTCCTGGAGCTACTCTCCAGGAGGATTTTCATATGTGAACTATCTCTATTTTTCAGCTTATGATCATGTGGATTGACTGCTATGCTGCTGGTAGAAGCAGGAAGGTTTCCATCCTTGAAAGACAGGATACCCTTCTGTCTGGAGTCTCCTTCCAGTTGTGATTCAACAAGGAAGAGGAGAGACATACTCAGGGACTTACAAACCCACTATGAAGAAGTACTCTGTGAAAGGACCTTTCAGCCAGATGGCACACGAGACAGTTCAGGGTTCTGCAAAGCACTGGTAGATCAAAGAAGCACCTCTCTGGATTTCTTTTCTTGTCAGAGATGGTAAAACAGGGTCAGACAAGAATGCTGTTGCCATTTGTACGTCAGCCCTGACTATTGCAGATTCCACGAACAAGGAAACTGTCTCTGGTATATGAGACAGGAGGTACCATGTAGATGGGACAGCACTGGAATGGTTCAGCACATCCCTGTAGAGCATATCTGTATTATGGGCCGTCAATGGACATTGTCTTTTCACTCAAAGAAAAATAGGGAAAGTCTCCACTTCTGTCACTGTCATCTTCAGCGATGACATGAGGACAGCCATCCTCATGGAGCTTGGCATCATCAACTTGAGCATGAGAAAGGAAGCAAAAATCTTTATTTGACACGCAGTGACAGCCCTCTGGGGACCGGGTTCCTGCTTGCACCCAGCCACCAGACCCTGAAAAAGTTCCTTAATCACTGTGTATCCTTCAGACCTATCTCTATGAGAAGAGGTTAGTGCTGCCAGCCTAGTAGGGCAGTGCAAGAGGAAAGATCTTTGCATCTCTCTGGGGCCACAGATGAGGAACCAAACAAGAGTTTTAAGAGAAAAAGGGATTATTTTCAGCTCTGCTTCATAACTGAATAAGCTGCTATTTTGCGAGTAATTGGGGAAAAATACTCAAGTGTCTGTGAGTGGGGTGAAATAGGAGATTTCCTCTCATTTACATACCACTGTAGCTAATTGAGATAAATGTGTTTTTCCCTTTCTTATCAAATTACTGTGAACGGTGGCCAAACTGTGTAACACTAAGCTGTCCACCATGGATAAATGGTGTATGTCTTCAGTGCTGGCAGGACAAATGATTAATGAGACCTTCTTTAATAGTTATGCCTTTTTCGCTACAGTTATCACCTAAGGTTTAAATTAATGCATAGCTAAAGCCAGGAAATGAGTTTTATTTAAAAAAAAAAAAAAAAAAATAATTCCAGCTCTGCTGCAGACTCAGCTGCAGATGGAATCGAGTGAAGTCTAAGCCTACTTGCAGCCCTAATACAAAAGTCCCAAGGGGAACCAGTCAGTTGCTTAAATAAAAGCGTCTAGTAACATATTAGAGACCCTCAGGAATTCCAACTGGCTCCAATTTCAGCCTCAAACTGGCACCTCTCCACTGCATGTCCTCTGTTCCCTCTACCAGCCCCATGTCAATAACTCATATATAGCAATATATATATTAATAATTTCTCAGATGGCCCCAGAAGACCTTGACAGCCAAATCCTTCCATGGGTGAATATTGCTAGCTGAGCCTGGAGATAGATTTAGTCCACTCTAAAGCAGTGGCACTGGGTGTCTATGTTAGGTAGCTGATCCCTAACTTTGTATTGCCATCTACACTAATTAAAAATGATCATAAAATGCTTCCAAAAAGGCGTCATGTGCAATGATGATGTTAAATAACCTCATGAGGTAATGCACTGGGTAAACAAATCTATCCTTTTGGGCCAGTCATTGTTTCTTTTCTCCGAGTGAAATTCCTACCTGGCATTTTATGCTTGCAAGCCTGCATTAAGTAATAACCTTCCACTTAACTCATTTTACATTTATATTGCCTCTCGCACACACTTGCTGCATAGTGTGCTAACTGCCCTCCTTGCCAATAAGGCATCCAGAGAAGCAGAACAACATTAATGATCAGGAAAAACAAAAGCCAGTCAATAATAACCTCCGCGATAATTTCATGATGAGAAATTCACTTGCGCCCTTACTTGTGCCTGGGAGCATTTGTTGTTCTTATTACAAAGCCTCAGGCATGGAAAGTGGATGTGATTTCTAATTTAAATAAAATTTGTATCGCTCACCAGAAAAGAATCTTCCCGAAATTATGAACTATGGCTCCAGCACTGCATTTTGAAGAGAGCTGCACATTCCAAATAATGTTATGGCAATTCAATACATAATTGAATGGTGGAGACAAGTACCACTGCCCTCCATGGGACACCTTAACCATAGACTTCATGAAGCCATACACCAACACAAAGTCTTCAGCGGCTCAGAGGACAGAGGATCTGTGTTCCTGGATGGGAGCACGGAGAGCATTCCCTGGAGTATTCCGGGAGGTCACCACGGCCACAAGCTGGTGACCAACAAAGGTGATAAGGGAAGGCCAATGGTCACTGAGGTTTATCTGCGAGGATGCAGGTCATGCCTGGTCCTGAAGGTCCACAGAGCTGGAAAAGAAGACTGATACCTGCAAACTGATACCTGCTGTCTTTTGCCACACACCAGCAGCAGTGATGGCAAGTCACGAGCATTGCTACTTTGCTTGGCCATCAGTAGACACGTCTTCTTCTCAGAGTTCTGCGGCATTACATACCAAACCCAGAGCCACAGAGCTTACGTGGACACAAATCCTTATACCCTTCAGAAACCACAGAGCAATGTGGTATCTCTTTCATTTACAAGAGAATCAATAAGGCACCAGTCTTCCTTGTGCCACTAGATACAGCACAAGATCCTAATTAGTTACTAGACTAACATAGGAAAGAAATTTATTTATATGAATATATGAATATAGACTAACATCACTGAACTAGAGTTAACAGAAATACGATGACAGAAGATTTTATTAAGTGGCTTCTACATCCTTGCTACCCTCTGCCCTTTGGAGAGAAGGAGGGAGGCATGGTACGAATGTCATGAAAGCTTCTATGTCATTTCAAGTTAGCATTCCCTGGCCTTATTTACCTTCTCCTCCTAATAATTTCCTTCCTATTTCCTGTTATCAGTGCTGCATTCCTACCTGAAATAGCACATGCCTGCTCTCAGGCTGCTTCCCTCTGCTATAGCTGTCTGAAAACACATTCATAAAAACCCTTAATGTTATAAGAACAGTTAAGTATAATTTCTTGTGAGTCACAGTTATCTTCTCTCTGTGACTTATCATGCAAAGACTAATTGCAACACTACCACACAGCAGACATCAGGAACAAGGTGATTAAGCTGCATACACCTCACACACAAGGACTGGGAACTCTTTCTAGGCTTGTGGTGTTATTAAAGCACCTTTGAGTATAAAATAGTGATACTATGATTCCTGCCCATGTCTTTATCCCCATGCCAGGTACTCCATGACAACTCTCTATCTTCCGTTGATTCTTCCACTAGGCAATGTGTGTGACATGAAGGCAGAAGGCACTCAGCAAAACCCCACAGAGACTGGCATGACCATTCCAAAGAACAGGTCCCTCACAGTGCTGAACCTAATTAATAAGGAGTGGTTAGTGTCCTATGCACCAGAGGGTTATTCCAACTCTTCCTGTCTCCCCTCTCTGTAACTAAGTATTTTCTACAAAGCCAAATCACTTAATCAGGAGGAACTGAGCCAGTTCTGTCCCAAAATACCCTTTAGTCTCCTCTGTACAGCAAATCCTTGGGAAAGGAGAGTGCAATTTCTTCTCTGCGGCAGAGGAACTTGACTCACTGACACAGACTCCTGCTTATATTCCTTCTTATGGCTCAATATTCACTTCTTTTCCCTACCCTCTTCCCCACTAAGAAATATTTTCAACAATTTCACCCATTTTTCTCAGTCAGCTCATCCATTTAGGTTCAAGATGCTGAAATCCACTTCCCTGGTACTTTCCTTTTTTGCCAAAATAGTTCTGCAGGGAGAAACAAGACACAGACCCAGGTCATCCCAATAGCAGGTGAGCAGCATCCTAGAAAGCACAGTCTCTGCAAAGGACTTACAGATGAGAGAGATCCCCTGCAGCTAATAAAATTTTAGGTGCATGAAGAAGGAAGCAGAGCTAGAGGGGTTACTAAGGGGCTGTGTACTGTAATACATTGTACAGTTATGGTTTAAATAGACTGAATAATATCTAACAATGCACACTAAAAACCTAACATGATTCAAGAACTACAGAAAGGGATTTTATTGAAGGTTTTGAGGAACTGATTGCAAAGAAGATGGGGCAAATCTGATTCTTGGAAAGAAATTCTTGATATTAAAACACATAACAAAGAATTAGCAATTAGGCATGTTGTGGATTCATTGTATGCTTCCACACGTTACCTTCTCCACTCCTGCCTCTCGATTTTAGGTAAAACTATTAAACCAATGACCATCCATTTACAAATTAAAACAACCCACTTACTATATTTCTTCTAAGATAAACATGCATAAAACTACTCTGCTGGTCTTGTGGCCGTGTTCAGAGCTCTGCACTAGAACAAATAACTGCAGAGCAAGACAGTGAAGGAGAGTTGGGTCACTCACGATGAAGGGTTTAGAGACTATCCCTGGGATTTGGAAGGGCAGGCTGGTCTCCAGCATATGGATGGAATAATGACCCTGACTTCCTGCTTTGCAGAACAGATCATAGACATGCTGTGTGCAGCCTCACACTACAGCAGGGGAGCATTCAGAATATAAAAGCTACGTTCCCTTTTTTTTTTTATCACAGATTGTAAGAACATGTGTTAAGCAGATTCAGCATCAAATGGCTCTCAGTGACCTAAAACCAGCATCTTTTCCAGACACATCTGTGTTTCATGCTGGAGGTCAGGTGAAGTTGAGGGAGTGCTGGCTGACAGGCATAAAACCAGCTTAGAATCAAATGCCCAGTACAGCTTAATTTTTCTGTTCCAGGTCCAAAGCACAAAAACTCATTTCTTATGTTTGCCACTTTGGGAGCCACATTCATGTATCCTCCCTGCAAGCCTGCGTCATTTCATGTCTCCACCATTCATTGAACAATAGGGACGTTAAGGTTGGAAGGGACCTCTAGAGATCATCTAGTCCAACCTCCTGCTCCAGCAGGGACACCCAGAGCACAGGGCACAGGGTGGCATCCAGGGGAGTTTTGAAGATCTCCAGAGAAGGAGACTCCACAGCCTCTCTGGGCAGCCTGTTCCAGGGCTCCATCACCCCCACAATTATGAAATTTTTCCCTAAGTTCCTGTGGAATTTTTGATGCTTTAGTTTGTGGCCATTTCCTCTGTCGCTGGCCACCACGGAAAAGAGGCTGGACCCAATCTCCTCCCTCCCTCCCGCCCTCGAGGTACTTACAGACACTGATCAGGTCCCCTCTCAGCCTTCTCTAGGCTGAACATCTGCGAGATAACTCTTGGAGACAAGAAATCCCTTGCATAAGAAATCCCAAGCATAAGAATTAAACCCTTCCTGTGAAAATCATTCTGTCTTATTACAGAGGCAAAAACCGATCAATTAGGCAGCTGAGGCTGGTCCATAATCCACATTAAGAACAGGTAGAAGGTGATAAGAAAAGAATCATTATCTCCATCACATATAGAGTGAAATCGAAGACAGGAAAGGGACTGATGGCAAGAATTGGAGCTCCAGGGATTTGTGGCTGGCAATTTTTCTTAGTGCCTGTGGATCCTTTGGGGCCCGGGAGTCTCCAGCATACACTAAATTTCCAAGCAAAGAAAACAAAAACATTTATGAATCTTTCATTAAAATGGCTCCTATGGGGCAGACAGCCCAGGGATGCGAGCTTTCAAATTTGCAAAAAAAGCATTTCCTCCTCAAATTTAAATTCCCCCCTCCTCCCTCTTCCCTCTTTGCTCACCACCTCCCCAGCTAACAGGTCCCTGTAAAGTCAAACGAAAATGCTGTGCTTAAGCAGATTAACATGGTTCAGTGCCAGGGATGTGGAGGTCACCTCTGAAGAGGTGACTTTTTATAAACAGCAAATCGTTGTTTCAATGGCTGAGCACTTTTACCAATACACAGAGGCCTGAGAGCAAAGTCTGCTAATTCAACCTTACCTGCCAGTGTAGAGGCAGTAGGACTCCTGTGTCTGAAGAGCATGGTGGGCCATGGTCTCACATGAGCTCACCAGAGCTACTTCTGTCCACGTGCAACCACAGCCAAAGTAGCTTGATACCAAAGATTCCTCCAAGCCCAATGGACAATTGACTCCAAATCAAATGTGACGGCTCCAAGATCTTAAGCAAATATCATCTGCAGAGACATAAGAGATGAAGCTTGGGTTCTGTATCCACTTCTCTAGTTCTGTCCTTCTCTGGGCACGAAAAGTAAAACATGAAAATATTCATGTTTTGAATATTCATGTTTTAGTACACAACAGTGGCATTGGGGGGCTATTTCTAGTCCCCTCTGCTCCATCTCTGCTGGGAAATGTCTTATTTTGTTTGTTGCTATATTAACCTCTTTCATAACATCTTTAAGGAGCAGTTTCAACAGCAAGTCTGAGAAATAGGTGTCATGCTACCTACCAGGGAGTCCCCTCTTACTCCTAAACCTCCCCGAGCTGCCGTTGGACAGATCAAGGTCTTTGAGCAATGTGGGATGACCTTGGTTTTCCCTTGTCCCGTTGTAGCACAACTCTGCTAACTTTCCTTTTGTGCAATCACACAGACTCAGCCCCACAAAAGGTAGCTCTGATATTCTATTTTAAAGGCAACTTTGACGCAAGCCCCAAGATCAAGATAATGTACATACAGTACAGCACAAAAAAAAAAAATAAAAAAAAGAAAACTGAGAGTCTCACCAGGGAGCACAATGCAGCTTGGCTAAAGCAGCTTATTACCATGCTTTTGCTGCAGTCCACCTTCTACTATATTTATACAATATTTAATTATAAATATAGTAAGCACAGTCTCTCTAAAATCTAGCATCATGCCAGAAACAACAAAGTTCACAAAATGCAAATATAAGCAAGGTCTTGCCTCCCATCTCCTACAGCCAAATCAGTAGTGTCCCTCTCACAGGCTGACATAGCTGACAGCACCTGAATTGCTTCTGCTTGCTTTCATATAGAGCAAAAGGAACAACACTGGATACCTTCTTTGCACTGTATTGCCCTCTCCCTGAACAGGCATCATTGCAGTGTTAGGCAAATATGCAAGGGGAAAAGTCCTTCATTCATTATTTCAAGAAAACCATACAGCTTTCCTTCTCATGGTGATGAGAGGATTGTATACTTTTACTGAATTATAGACCATTGGGAGTAAAAAGTCTATATGAAAGATAATGTATGTTTTCATTGCAAAGATTCATTGGGTAAATAGAGCAAATTTGGGTAATTAAAGAAAGACAAGGCTCCATTTTACTAGACAATAAACTGTGGATAGTGATGCCATAAAACAGAAAAGTAGCTATTGTGGGGGAAAGAGATGCTTCGTTTCACCTTCCTACCTCCATCTCAGAGAAAAGTAGGATCCACAGTGATGGGCATCCAGAATTTACACTGATATGGGAATGCTTTTCCCATGCTTGTCTTAAAAACATTCGATATGACCAGCAACCAGAGAGCATCCTCAGTATTTTACAGCATTCCCTATATGGGTCCAGTTCATCATTGAACCCACCATGCAGTCACTAGGCCTCTTTCATGTCCTAAGCTTTCTGAGACATCATAAACAGTGCTTGGTAAAAAAACAAAAGAAAAGATCTTGTGGCTTGTGGGTTAGCAGAAAAGCCTAAGAAAACTGAGTCTGGAGAGGGGATGAAAACAGGAAATAACCCAGTGGGTATTTATGTACATGTACAGCCTTTAGAAACTTGAGGTGGAAGATCTTTGCAGGGACAGATGGGGCTGTGCAGGACCAGCCATGAGATCCCTACATTGAATGGTGCCCAGGTACAGGTAGCCCAGTTTTCTGCAGGGCCAAGCGAACATAGATCCCAAATAAGTCACGTCTTCCTGCAAGAATTCCCAAAAGCAGATGGAAATCCCATGCACCGTGCAGACAAAACTCTGCCCTTCAGTCTGAGTTTGGCCTCAAATGACAGCGAGTGCAAGAGTGGGCAGAACTGAGACGAAGTTTCACACGACCTCCCTTCCTGAACCAAAACTGCTGACGTCCACCCTGCCCCGTTTCCAGGCACGGATCCAGAGTCTGCTTGTGAAAATGTGGCCCGCTTCCAAGATATCCCAACTGGAACCGTTGAATCCCTGAACCTGCTCCAGCGCTGAGCTCGGTTCTCCTGGAGCCAAGCCAGAATAATTACAGAATAACTACAATTTACCTACACACAAATGCAGCCGTGGTCTGCCTGCTGCACGGCTCTTCAAGCAGAGCCCAAAAGCACCCTTTCCTATGCCTAAAAGTTAGGGATCATGGAGACAAAAAAAACAGCCTGTAGATTCACTGGGTCAATCCATAAATAACCTGGAAATTAAGTCGTGGTATCCTCAGTTTGTAGCCAACTCTATTTATGTCCTATATAGATTACCTGGATTGCTACCTGCACTCTTCACTCCTGTTTCTCCATCCTTATACTTCATAAGTGCAGAGACGCTCTCTGCTGTGCAGGTTGCTGTAGAAAGACTTGGGGAGGAATTCATTGTTTTTCCTTTTTTTGCTTTATGCTGTGCCCACCTAAAATAAATAAAGAGATCATTCCTTTGAGAAGTATCCTTATCTCTAGCAAGATAATCTGGATTTTCATATCAAGGAAGAGTCTCTTATTTCTTAGAGCTAAAAAAAAAATTCCAGGGAATTTTCATTTGCATTCAGTAGTCAGTGAAAAACCGAATGATAAAAGTTAGGAAATGCTAAAGGAAGAATTAGCAGATGGTGTCTGAGTATTATCTCTAACCCAGATAGGTGTGAAAAATAAATAAAAGCAGTAAAGAGCATTCCACATAAACAGAGATATAAAGAGGTTGTTTTCTTTTTCAATAAGAAAATCAGTTTTTGTAGTTCTTACTGTCCGGAAAGAGGAACAAGGAGAAGCTAAAACCCCATAAATTAGTAAGCAAACATGGGTAAAGTAATCTATAAACATGAAGCAGTTGAAATAAGAATGTCATTCAGAGAGTGAGGTAGTGATTTGCAAACTCATGACCTATGTTGTTAGCATGTGGAACATCCAACCAGATGAGGAACCAGGGGATAACGTGCACAAAATGATCTTGCCCATGTCTCTCCCTTGCCCAGGTCCTGTTTTGACCCTGAGAGCTGGAAGCATGGTCCATTTACTCAGAGTAGCTATCACCCTCAGCAGCTTCTCCTGTCCTCACATACCTCATTTCTTTGCCTTTTAACTGAACCTTAAAGGAATCTCTATAAAGGTGTGCAACCAACACCAGAGCCATCAGAGAGCTTAGGAAATCAGCAATGGTGAGAAGTCTAAAACATCAATAAAGAGTGCTCCAAAGCACTGTATAAGCTAAAGCAAAATGCCATGATAACTTATTCCAGGTGGGGAGATCACTGGCCATTTCTGAGACCAACCAAGGAGCCTTAAGATGCACCACTCACCTCCTCTGCAGAGGCACCACATCACTGCCATGAAGAGCAGGAGTGGAAGAGGGCAAGATCATGCACTTGGCTCTTGGATCATGCCAGATTGGATGCTGAAAGACCTTGAAGCACAGGGTTAAACCTGTGAATGTAGAAAAGCTAAAATACAGATCCTTGCAGGTACTTACTTGGCAGTACCTGCTCCGAGAGTCTGAAGAGCAGACCCTGTGTCCTTGTCTGAGCTGGAGCACCTGGTGACTGTAACATGCACCAAGCTCTGCACTCTTTGCTGTCCTGGGAGAAGAATTGTGTAGCTCTACTTGAGATCTACATAAGAACAAGCCCTACTGATGTGAGGGATCTTATCCAGGAAACACTGGGAGGATGAGTGACAGGCTCATTAGCAAAGAGAAGTTCTTTAATTCTTCTGCATCACTGACAACCAGCTCTTCTCTTCTGTGGAGCTTCAAGGAGCTTCTGTGAGGCTAAAACGGTTTCCTAGGAGAGATTTCCCAGGAGAAATGCAATTTCTTGGACAATGTTTTTGCCTATGGAGAGACCAGCCCTCCCTGGGAGAACTATGCCTATGCCTATGCCTCAGGGATAGAGAAGGGATTCAGGCACCTGAGTCTCTCCAGGCATTCATCCATGGCCAAGCATCATAGGAACAGCTCCTTCCAACACTCCTAGTCAGGTTCACACAGCCTGAACTTACTCTGCTCAGCAGATGGATGCTAAATAACCCCCCCACAGGTCCATGGTCATAAAAGTTGGCATTGGCAAGGTGCAAAGTGAAGGCATTGGGGACATGAGTGTGGGTCAAATGGTAGATGAACATTGCAACAATCATGACATGAGACAAGCAGTGGTGGGACAAGAACTTTAACTGAACTGGTGGATAACAAAGGATAAAGCAAAACAAACTTGCTGTTCTGCAGCAAGTCTTGGACACATAGGAGGAGCTGCAATCAAGATTGTCCATAGGGATCATTCGGTGTTCCAGAGAGGTGGTTGTGTTGACTGATGTCTGAGAAAGGAGGTAGATGTGAGGCCTTGTCTCACATGCTTGGTCCCAAGCTCTGACCTCTTCCCAAGCAAGCCCTGGAAAGGCAGGAACAAGAGCATCTCACATGGACCAGCCAGGCACAGAGGACGAAGGAGCAAAGGAGGTGGGCATGCAGTTGAGTAAAAGAAAAGTAATGAAGATCCCATAAAGGAGAGGACAGATTGACAGATATCTGTGAGGAATCCTAAGTACATTTGCCTGAGGCCATGTTCTATGTATAACAGCATCAAAATGCCTTAACTTGTTAATTAAACAATAAACTAATTTTGTGCATAACCTGTTACACATCTGTAAATTAGCAGCAGCCTTATCTATGCATTTTGTAAATAAATCCATAGCATTTTTGCTGATTTTAGGAACGCTAGAGTTGAGAATTTTTTATTAATGACCAATAACGTCATATTTATCTGCGAGCCAGAGTTAGAAATGAACTGATGGAGCCTGGCACCTGCACTAGGCAGCATCAGGCTGTGCTGACTGCTCCCACAGCTCATAGGCAGCCCAGCCAGCTCCAGACACCGAAAACAAGAAAAAAAGGAGACAGGTCATAAAAATCAAACGCTTAGCTTCAAAACCCACAAGAGAATTTGACATTTATGAATAACAGTAACAGCAGCAGCAGCAACCTTGGCATTTTATCTTTGGCTTTCTACTGTATTTCCAGCTTGCATTTCTCAGCTAGGAGCACTAAATATTTACTTTTTGTCCAGGAAACCTGAGAATAATACATGTTAGAGGGTCCTGGAGCTGGATATATCAGGAAAATTCAAATACTGCAAAACTAGCAATAAAATTACATGATTTGACAACAGTGGTGTGTCTGACATCTTTATAAAGCAGGCATATATAGCAACTAAGAAACTCAGCAAGACAGTAAAAGTGTAACGAACAAAACCAGAATAGGAGCAATAAAAGAACAACTTGAAAGCAAGTTCAATGCAAAATACTGGAGTCTCTTGAAAAAATTCAGTAAAGAAGTAAAGATTTCAGCATGCAGACTTGGCAGGAACAGGGGTTTGCTTCCCTATGAGCTTCTGCCCAAGATACATTTTCAGCCCTCTTCTTTTTGTGCATTTGGACATTTTTAGTTGCACCCTCTTCTCAGTTTCTTCAGTTTTGCCCTGAAAAGGGGCAATAAGAGAGAGGGAATAGGCAGAAAGTCAAAAATATCCTTGATTTTGATCTTCCAAAAATGGTTAGTTTGGAGGAAAAAAAAAAGTTTTGTTTTGTGGGTTTCTCTTTCAGGCAAATGTCCCATTTTGCAAAGAAAAGGCTGTTTCCAATCCAAACAAGCTTTTCCAACACAGCTCTAGGAAATATATGCCTGGTTCCTGCCCATCATACATGTTTCAGTGCACTTGGGACACAGGGGATGGCAGGGGCACGTTCAGGACTGAAGCCCCCCTCTGCAACAGCTTTATATCTGATGCCTCAGCTTCCCTGCGTGTAAAGTATACTAAAAATAACATTTCTCCTCCCAGAGGAAGCTGCAGGAACCAATTAACTAATGTTTGCAAAGTGCCAGCAAGTGTTAATTACTATCATTATATAGGAGAGGAACAGCCAGGGTTTGCTCTGGTCCTAATGGAGCTTTTTTTCCTTGGGCTCCCTAAATGCATCAATGAGCCACTGATGGGGCTGTAAGTGGCCCTCGAGGCGCTGCAATAGCTTCTGAAAAATGTAAACACCAGAAAATGAATCTATCTCGCCAAGAGCCTCCAGGAAAGTGCGTGCTCCTGCCTACACACAGCACAGCACCCTGGAAAAAAATAAAGCAAAACAGCCCCAGCCCCTGCTATTCCCCTGATAAGGAAGGTAGGAAGGCAGAGTTTAGCACTAGGCACATGAGTTAACACGTGTCGTTTGCCTTCTGGGCAAGAAAAACAGACCCTGGTTGAAAACCAGGAGTCAGTTTGGGGAAGGATCAGAGATAAGGATGTAACCAAATTCTTTCATGTGTAAGGGAATTCTGGTGTCAGAAAGAGGGGAGACATTACAAAATCAAGGATCCAAGCTAAAACCCAAGCACATGTTTATCTGTATGGGAAAACAGCCCTCTATCTTCTTCAATTTTTACATCAGGAGAGGCTGCCAGGTCAATAGATCAATGTAAATTCAACCAAAAATCATGCCTGGGTCCAAACACGTGCTTTGGTCTGTGATTTGCAGAGGTTTCTGATCCATAGGGCAGGACAGACACCTAACACACAGGCGTGCTTCCCTACCCCTGCCTAGCTCAGAAAACCTCAAAGAGGATGGAAACGAATGGAAGCAGCTCCTAAAGCAGCAGCCAGGAGAGGACCCACCCCATGTTTACACAGGAACATTGCACATGCACCTTTGGTCTAACCAAGCTGCAAATCCTGCATCCAGAGTAAGGTTAGCTCCCCTCTGGCATGTAGATCATAGAATCATAGAATACTTAAGGTTGGAAGGGACCTGTAGAGGTCATCTAGTCCAACCCCCCTGCACACGCAGGGTCCCCTAGAACATGTGGCACAGGGTGATGTCCAGGCGAGTTTTGAAGATCTCCAGAGAAGGAGACTCCACCACCTCTCTGGGCAGCCTGTTCCAGTGCTCTGTCACCCTCACTGGTAAGAAATTCTTTCTCAAGTCCCTGTGGAACTTTTGGTGCCTCAATTTGTGGCCGCTGTCATGAGCCGAAGATACCCACTTCTCTTTGTCTCCGACAAGATTTAAGCATAACAAATATGTTTTCGTCAGATTTGGAAGAGAAATAGCCAAGTTCAGTCCAGGAACCACATCTCTAACTTAATTGTATCACCCAATTAGACGATTTGGAGAACAATAGTGTTGCTGTCTATTTGTGAAAACCTAACGAGGCAGTGAGTTGAGACTAGTCCTTGGCCTGGACATCTCCTACAGCAGTAGCAAATATTAACACAAATGTTCAAAATGTTTGATCTAATCAATCAGAACTTTTATAGACCTGAAATTTCCCATTTCAGTATTTTCAAATGAATTTCTTCTAAAATACAAACTAACTGAGCTCTTTCAGTGAGAAATCATTCACAGATTGAAAACCAGATTTTTAAGTAAAGCCTATAAAGTGCCCTTCTCCCCTGCCCCTCAAAAAATGTTCTGGAGACAGGAGAGTTTTCCAAACCCACCCTCCCTAAGGAACAAGTTGAGTGGGTATCTTGTCTTCCGTCAGTGAAAAACAAACAAAAAAGTTATTTGAGCAGACAGTTCCCATGCAGCCCCAATGAGTGAATTATTGCTATGGATGTGGAGCATGGGGCTGGCTGCAGCAGGGACACAGGAGAGGTGCGAAGAGGCAGCTCGAGTCCAGCAGACCTCAAGGTGAAGGCCTCCACAAGAAGGTCACCTTGTTCTCAAGCCAGGGACATCTGTGGATGGGTCCTACCATGACCCACAAATACAACTGTGTGCAGAGTCTTGCTCTGCCATCCCACAGTGGCCTGAGGTGGAAAATACAACAGTGCCATCCATCTCCTGCCACCGGTATCTTCTGTAAGCAAAATTGCCTCCTCTCTTCTGTGTCTTCCTTTGGAGTCAAAGGACTCTCCTCTTGCTCACATTGCAAGTCCCTACAAGTAGGATTTAACTTGGAATAATCAGCCTGTGTTACCCCAAAGTGACATTAGGTGTCACCCATGCACTGCGTTTATGCTTGTCACCCTGTCCTGATCCTCACATGGGAAAGCCATGTGCGGCCCATTCCCACCCCAGGACCACAAGATAATTCAGGTCAGAAGGGACCTCAGGAGGTCACTTAGCCCAAATGCCCAGAGAGATGTTCCTGGAGAAGGGAGGCCAGCCCAGGATTTGATATATCGACATGGAAGGAACACAATGGGAATCACACAGGCAACATTGCCCTTAAGTCCTGGGGAAAGGGGGATGTATTTGGATATAACCCAGCAGGGCCAGGACATAGGCTCAAGAGATGGTCCACAACTGCCAGGCTGCTTAAATCTCATCTCTTAAATCTATGACCCATGGTGGCTAGCACAGTTCATGCCTGGGCATGCTTTGGGGGACTGAAGGTTCTGCACAAGGACTGAAGGATTTAGACTGAAGGAACTGGAAGGCTTGGGGGTTGCTCTGTATCTGCACCCCTGGCCGCAGGTTTCCTTTGAATCACAGAATCCCAGAAGGGTTGAGGTTGGAAGGGACCTCTAGAGATCATCTAGTCCAACCTCCTGCTCCAGCAGGGACATCCGGAGCACGGGGCACAGGGTGGTATGCAGGTGGGTTTAGAAGATCTCCAGAGAAGGAGACTCCACAACCTCTCTGGGCAGCCTGTGCCAGGGCTCTGTTACCCTCATAGGAAAGAAGTTCCTCCTTACATGGACATGGAACTGCCTGGGTTTCAACTTATGCCTGTTACCCCTTGTTCTGTCAGTGGCCACCACTGAGAAGAGCTTGGCCCCCTCCTCCCTACATTCTCCCCTCAGGTATTTGTACATGTTGATCAGATCCCCTCTCAGTCTTCCCTTCTCTAGGCTAAACAGGCCCAGCTCATTTAGTCCTTCCCCATACGATAGACGCTCCAGTCTCCAGTCTTTGCACCACTCTCCTCCAAGAGCTCCTTCTCTCCCTCGCTTCTTCCTACTCACCGCTCTCCCACAGGAAATGCCACCCCAGAAAGCCAAGCTCCAGCAGATCCGGGCTGCAGAGCGGTCCCCAATATGGGACCCATCCTTGCAGCTGCAGCACAGCGATACTATTGCTGCCTCTCTATCTCGGTGACATTTTCCCAGTGATATGAGAAGCAGGAGGGTGTCTCTCCCGGAGCGGGCCGGCAGGAGGTGCGCAGGAGGGATGCCGGCATCTTCCAAGGCCCGAGGAGGGAGAAGGAGGCCCATGTGGTTCAAGTCAGTGGAAATCCCCTTCCACATTCCCGGCCGCGGTGCTTCCTCTCTTGGACCGATACGCAGTCGTGACAGGCAGTGGGAGGCACTTCCGAGAGGGTGTTTACGGAGATCCTGCCAAGCCACAGGAAGTCCTCGCTCATGGGGATAAATCACAGAATCCCAGAAGGGTTGAGGTTGGAAGGGATGTCTAGAGATCATCTAGTCCAACCCCCCTGCTCCAGCAGGGACACACAGAGCACGGGGCACAGGGTGGCATCCAGGCTGGTTTGGAGGATCTCCAGAGAGAGATTCCCTGATGAAGATGAAGATGAGGATGAAGATGATAAAGAGAGGGAGGAGGAGGCCAAAGTTCTGTCACCTGTGCTCCACCAACACCGGCATCCGAAGGCCAAAGCACTGAGCAGCTCTTATTCTGGGCCACCTTAGATGCCATCCAGGCCATCCAGGAGGACCATATCCTTTTTCCTTGCTTTTATCTCAGCGTAGCTCAACAGGTGAAATAAATTGGCAAGAGGAGAAAACCACCTAGGAATTATACTGTTCTTCCTGACACATCCGGTTTTAAAGCATAAGCAAAGATGGCAGATTTGCTGGGTGGCTTCTGGCTCCGGCAGCTAAGGACAGACACTTGCAAATCTGACATGACAGCTCATAGGCCAGTATTTATTTGCCTTAAAACTTATTTCTGCTGATTAGTAAACCTCCTTATTTGCTTGCATTCCTATTTATTCACCCGTGTGCTGCTGCTTTGCTTTGCTCTCCCGGATGTTTGAGGTCTGGCAGCAGAGCAGCCCAGGCATCCGAGGAATCTGCTGCTATCGCTGCCACTCCCAGCCCCGGGATGCCGCTCGCGCCAGGTGAGGCTATCGAGGGCCCGGGGAATGTGCCCTGGCACGATCAGAGGGCGTTTGGTACCCGTGCAAGGGATCCTGGCATGGCAAAGACCTCTTTGGGCCAGGCACTGTGGGAATCCGCCTTGCAACAGCCAAGAATATTCCTTTAGGTCTGCAGGACCTCATGCTTGTAGCACTAGGTGTCCTCAACTGCATCCTTGGCTAAAACCACAGATAAGAGCATAAGTATCTACAGAGAGGAACTATTCATCATTCATCAGGGAAGTACTCACTACAGTTGGTCACTGTCCTTGACTTTTCGCTCGTTCAATGAGGACAGACCCTCTACATCCTGATTTATCTATCCAACAGATTTAACATCTATAGGGACAGAGACAGGCACTTGCAAAAAAAAATGCCCAGCTATGAAACACCACCTCATATCACTCAAGCCACTGGGAGCTGCAAGTAAACTTGTAGCAGATTGAATTTAAGAGTGAACAAAGAATAAAACTTCATTTACTGGATACCCTGTTTCACAATGTGTAATATAGCTCTGTTCTAACAGCCATTAAACAGGACAGAGCCAAGTTCCCAAGAGATTTCACCCTATAATAAATAACGTAGTGAACACAGGCAGGAATAAAAGTTATGCTGACATCTTCACTGCCTTGTACTCCGTGTAACTAGTAGTTTTCTCGACCTCTTTCTGGCAACAGTTTTATCAAATCTTCGATATCCATAACAAATTTAGAGATGCTGGAACACTTTGTGAACAGGAACTTTACACATGGTCTCATATCCTGCTGCGTTCACATTATAATTAATTATCTGTATGTGATTCTGGTTCCCAGAAGTGTAGCCTCTCCTTATAAATTGAGCTGTACTTAATTTTAGTAGAACTCAGCATATACTTTTAATAGGAATTCAGCAGACTAAATCAACACTTTCTTTTGCTTTATGGCAGCCTTCAAGGTCACAAAGATCACTGTGGTGACCAAGCGAGCTCAGGTTTCTCCTCTTTAGGCTAAAAACTCTAGTCTGTAAATCGTTTGTTCCAGAAAGACTGTCACAGACAGAATTTGATTGATTTGAAAGCTTTCTCTTAAACAATCTTTAATGCCTGCTACACATCTCCTTAGTAAATCTGACGTGTTTGCAAAGAGGTCACTTCCTTGCCTGTCAGTTATTTGTAGGATGCATTTTGGGTGTTTGCTACTGCATTTCCCCTCGCTCAAACCCATTTCACTCCATTTGTGCCATCTGTGTATGCTCTGCCTCAGGATCCCTGATTCTTCGCGTGAAACTGCCCTGTTACAGGCCACAAAGCACCAAAAAACTCTCCAAAGTCCTAAATGTAACTGTGCTTTATATCCTCAGTGCCTTCAGTGAGGGCCTTGGGGTCTCATTTCCAGTCCTAGCCCATCAGACCCTAAAGCACATAATAGCTTTAAGTACTCAAGTGACACATCACCAACTTCACCACAGGATGGTGGAGCTTTGGCTCTGGCCCATGACACTGTTGAGCCTAAATGTCTCCATTTGCAGGATAAAAATAGGCAGTGATGCCTATCCACTCCAGTGAGCACCAGCAAAGCGGGTCTACATCTAACAAAGGGCTTCAAGGTCTCAGAAAGGAGACCCAGGAGCCAAATCCTGCTCTCCGGAGGGAGCCCCTTGCCCCTTCAGGCAAGGAAGGAGAACAGAGACCTCCCTTCACGCTTCCAGGAAAATCCCACTCTTCTAGCACCCCGTCCCATCAGCAACCCACAAGCTTTATGTATGTCGGTCACTTTGTACCTGACGATGTGACTGAGCCCTGCAGCTGAAGAAGAGGGAGAGCATCATTCCTACAGCTTCCAAGTGGATCTGTAAGAAAGGAAGGATGAATCCCATGCCCCTGACTTTCTGTGTCCACCACTTTGGAGCAAGCTGCTCACAGTTGCACCAGGGAGGAGTCAGAGCTTGCCTATCTCCCGCTGCTCAGCTGAAACCTGCTTCAGGCTATTGAGCTCTTTTCATGCGAGATAAAATTCATCCCCAAGCCAGTTTCTCAGTGCCACAAAAGGGAAGGCATCCAATGCAAACGACAGGACAAATAACCCAATCAACACCAGCTCTCTATCAATCAGTCTTCCCTCTGAAATGAAAAGCAAAGCAACACCCAGAGGTCTCTCCTGCTCTGGGCCTCTCTTTGCAATTATAAATTATCCCAAGATTATCTCTGTCCTCAGCACTGTTGTATTCACCTCCTCTGTTTGCCTGTGGATTAATTGCTGCTGCATTGACTGCACTGCAGAATAAAAGCAAGGGATGCTGCAAACTCCTAATTGTCACCATCATTCAGTGGTAGCGAGGGGTGATAAATTTAAAGCCAAATACAGGAGGAAAAAACAGATACAGGAGGAAATGCTTTTCATTTTAACACAATCCACAATTAACCAATGCAGACTGCTTTTAGGAAGGGAATAAAGGCAAATGGGACCACGCAGCTGTAGGAACAGAAATCAGAGCAAGAACAGAAATCAGAGTTGCATGGGGTAGGATAATAATGTCCAGAGCCGATCTATCACGGTAGCAGCAGGCATCATCCAAAGACCACGAGGTGCTTCCTGCTTTTACCCCTTCCTAGTGCAATGATTTAAGGTGTCCAGCTTCATAGTCTCGTGTGAGTAAAGGCAGAGATGTCCTGCAACTCAGAAGACACTTAAAATTATGGTGTGACTGCCTGCTCCAGTGTGGAGCTCTGGACTTTGAGCTGGCTTTTCTTCCATTGATGGCTGTTCAAAGTTCCACATTATCTCCTGAATACCCTGCCTAAGATTGAAGGCAGTGCTACCAGAAAGGTGGAGCTCACTCTTTCTTTGCAGTTTCTTTCTTCATTAGGAATTTCTCTGGCCTGCGGAAGTCATCTGCATGTTCACCATTCTTGCCCACAGTATGGACAAGCAGCTAACCTGCTGCTCCTCACTGTCTCTGGGCTGCAGAAGAGCAAAGCTGAGCTCCACGGCATGTCAAGAAGCACCTGGACAACAGCAGCACTGTGGTTCTGGTGCTCCAGGACCTCCACATGCAAGGAAATGTGATGACAGCTCTGGAATCAGAGACTCAAATGAAACACCAGAAGCTCCATGGCCCTGAGCGGGACCAAGCTGGAAGTCTGTCAAGCTTTCTCATGAGAGTTCCCCTCTCCATCCTGGTCCTGCCTGAGCTGGAAACACCATGAGAATAACTTTCCTCCTAGTATTTCAGTAGTTCTACTTCCGTGCCTGGGCTAAACAAGGAAGTGCAGAGGCGTGGGAACTGAGGGGAGGCACAAACACACCAGAGCATGGCTTGAGCTGCTCCAAATCTCTACGTGCAACTCACAGCCTCCATTGGGGCGATTCTCACGTCAGCTTAACTCCTCTGCCTGGATTTACACCTCCAGGTGTGAATGTTCATCCCAGCCTGCCTTGTGAGCCAAATCCTGCTCTCTTGTACACCCCAAAGCAACATCAGTGACAGCATTCCAGCAGTTGCAGTGGTGTGAGAGAAGAAAATTTGCATTAGGATTCAGATGCCTGTTAAAGACATGTCAAGACCTATAGATTACAGAGCACTTTCACACCAAGCCCAGACCTCCAGAGAGCCTCAGTACATTTTTATTTATCTGTTTGTTTATTTGCCTCTCCTGACCCACACTAAAAGGTCTTGACTCCTCCGTGCACTCAGCACCTCAGCACCCTGAGAACACAGGGCATTTCAGGTGACTGGGGCTAAACTGCCCATGCGAGCGCACCACAAACCACAGACACCCCAAGCAAGGACAACCAGGATCCCAATCCACTCATTGCAATTTGCCTACAGCACTTATTGACCAAACAATTGTCCACGTGAGTAGGTATGGCACATAGGGATGAATAAACCTCTCATCCCAGGTATATTTCAGGACAAAGTTCAGCCATCACCACAAACTAACAACCTAATGTATGTTTAAACCAAGCGTGCAGGATTTCAAAGCAACAAAGAATGTGGAAATGTGTTGCTCCTACCCTAACTGGTTTGCAGTTTGAGGCATTGCTCATTCCTATAGGTCTCCACTAGATTGGAATGGAAACCTTTTTAGGTTTGTGTGGATCTGTTCACTAGTTCAAAGGTCCATTTAGGACACAGAGGGCTAGAGGCAAAAAGGAGGTGAGACCTCCTAGTAGCCAGGTCATAGAGCTACTCATCATAGAGGGCCCATCCCTCTAGAACAATCCTCATTCTTTAATAATCACTGTATTAATAACTAAGATGATTTAACGTATTCAAGATCTCTTAGGCTTTGTTAAAAAACACAAGTCTTCTGCATTTCTTAAGGATCTTCAAAAAGCAGACGGCTATGCTAACCTCCTAGTCCAGGAGACCCTGTCTCAGCTCTAAGAAGCAAATGACTACACTTGTTCAACTATATGACTGCTGTGCAGGAGCTGGCCCAGACCATGGAGTTCAGGTGCATGGCAGGGACCTGCTTTTTGGTTACAGACATTCTCAAATGATGTTGGCACTGGGTAAGATAGGGCTCAATGACCCAAGCTCACTTCCAATCCCATTTAAAGGGATCCTACTAGGTGTCTCAGTAAATTTGAGTCCAAGTATTCTTAGCTGGCTGAAAATTAATCTTCTCTTCCTGGACAGTGTTGCCCACCACACCCACCTTCTAACCACACTGGATTTTCCTTTCCTCTACAGCAAGCACCAGCATTTGCCATTGGTGTTAACTGCACCACTCTACCTGCAAGCCTGGAGTAAGCTCAAAGCTTTCCCATTTCCTTATCTCAGAGGCAGAAGTCCCAAGTCATGGATTCCTGTCCTGTTCTCCTAGAAGGAACAAGAGAGGTAGAGAAGCACCAATGAGACGTCCTATGATGTTGGTCTCTACCAGCATCCTTCAACCTGCCCCCCTCCAAATAAATTTTCCCTTTTGGAGTTCAGCACATTTATCTCAGATCTCAAATCCAGAGGATTTCCACATATTACATGGAATAATAAATACATTCTTACTGGGGATAGCAGACTAGAGCAGTATGGGGTCAGAAACATGTCCTTGAAGCTCAAAAGAAGAGGACCAAAACGCTTATTAATTCTTCTTCTGATCTGGTGATTTCTAAGGATAACCTAGCCAGGGAATTGTAGAGATAACTTTAAAAAAAAATCTTCTAATAAAGCACTATGGGAATAAAATCCCTAGTCTTGCAGTCACAGCCAAACAATTCTGCTCATTGCACAATAAGCCATGTGAAAACCATTGGACATAGCATCAGGAAGAGAAGAAAACATACGCACACACACACACAAAAAGAAAAACAAATAAACAAAAAAAGACACAAGCCAGTCTCTATAATTTCCTAGCAAAATCATCTCTTTTCACAGACACCCAAACACAATCTCTTGTGTTGGGATAAGCTATATTGTGTCTCCAAGGCCACCTTTTAGCCCTGTTTTCTTTGATGCAAGGATTTTGCCACGTTACCTTGTACTAGGTGCTTTCCATCTCTGCAAAGATTCATGTTCACTGCTCCATTCCCACTGCATTCCACTCCCTGCTCTTCTCCCATGCCCTTTTTCCCAGCCAACGTGAACCCTTCAACTCTTCTTGATCTCACAGTAAGTCTCTTTAGACTTAGCCTACAACTTTGCCCATTTTCACTCCTATTGGCTCAAAACCACCTTGTCTCAGAGGACAGGAAAGACAGCAGGATGAAAGCACAAGGTGAGGCTGCCGGGCTGGCCAGCCACAGGTCAAGCACATACTTTGTGGACAGCTACACATTGCCTTGCATAACCCTGGAGCTGAGGATTGACCCCACAGGACGCCGCTGCACCTTTACACACGCAGAGAAAGAAGCCAGAGATGAAGGTAACTCAGCAAATCAGAGCTGCATAACTGCGTGGTTAGCCTGTTCCTGCACTTTGTGACTAGATACCTGGATCGCAGGACTGGAATACGTCTTACTTAAATTTAGACATCAAAAATGTAAACTTCTATGCCTGGTCATGCAGCTTTGGCTTCCTTTACAGCCTGTGATTCATATGTTCTCTCTTAGATGCTACTGTGGATTGAATCACACTTTGGTTCTTCCTATTTTTTTCTGCATTGACAAAAGAAAAGAGAGCTGACAGTGACCAGCTCACTTACTCAGACACCTAACTTAGATGCCAAAACAAAAGCAAAGGAATCCCACTCTGGTTATTGTCATTTGCCCTGAATTGGAGGACTTAAAACCCTCAAAGCTGAATCAATGACAGCTGAATCTGTGGTGAGGCTTTTCAAGCCAACACTCAGAGACCATTTCTCCCGTGGCAGCTTGTTCAGTTTAATTCCTGGGAATGTCTAGAAATGGGAACCCCATGGAGCAAAAAAATAAATTAAAAAAAGGAGTCTGGCTCTGGCATTTATGTGAGCAAGCAGTTCTTCAACTAATTGTGCAACATTGTGCAGCGACCACATATGCCAAGCGGTCTGTGGAGGTTTCATCAAAAAAAACAAAGTACAAACCTCCATAGAGAAAGTGGGTCTAGCATCTCTGTAGTGTCTCAGGTGCAAGAGCATAATGCAGAAGTACAATTAGTTTTAGGACGTGTGAGGAGTTTACAAGGTATAAGGAATGTGTCCTCAGACATCATTTGGGCTGGGACAGCCAGGAAAGGTGGGATAATACAGTGTTCCTTAGCGAGGAATCATATCCCAGGCATCGTGTAAAACCTCTTGCGGTCAGGAAAGGACATAGTGGCACTGGGAATGATCTTCTGGGGAGAAGTGATTCCTTTTTCCTCACTGACAGGACACAGTTATTCTGGGAGGAGGCCACAGGTCCAGATTGCCCACAGGATCTCTGGGTCAGGACTCACCAGTCCCTGGGGATTGCATCCCAATGGGATGAGCCTTCTCCCTTCACTAGGAGGTAGATCTAACATGATGGGACTGGAACACAGGTCTTTGTCATCCCAGCTTCCTGCCCCCAAACCACCAGTTGCTTTGAGGAGGGAAGGGGAAGGTCTGTGATGTGCCCATGGGGCTACGGCAGGGCCAGGAGGAGAGCGCTGGGGCAGGATGTCCTATGGCAAGGTCGGACAGCAGCTGTCTCCAGGAATGAATTCAGGAGCAGCGTCCTCCTGGGATGGGCCAGGAGGATCCTGTGTTGACTGACTGCCCTTCCTGAGCTCGGGAGGAAACTAATCTCCCACCATGGGCTTCGGTTTATTTTTACACCGCAAGTTGGCCCAAAGGGAAAAAGAAAAAAAAAATCATAAAAAAATTCTATTCCCTAAAAGGAATCACAAATTTCACAGCGAACTAAGGAGATTACTCAAATCCCTGTGACCGTCAGCAGTTTCGCTTAGGTCAAAGCCTGGCATAACTCAATCTCTGTGAGAAGAGAGGAGCGGAGCAGCTTGGGCTGCCCAGCTCTGCAGGCGGGACGGCTGCTCCAAGAGGACCCAGGATGTGCCAGGGAACCATCCCCAACAGCGAGGCCATCCCTTTAGCAGCCCCAAAGCGGAGGGCAGGCAGTAAAAGGGCCCGTTATCTCTTACAGATACCACAGCCAGACCTTCCACGCTGGGAAGCAGGAGGGGGACCAATTTCCCAGGCTGACAGACATCAAAGAGTGTGTGAAATCTTCCGAAAATGCTCACCCCCAAATTCCTCATGCCTGGGTGGGCATATGGGATAACTCACCACAGGGCCAGGGAACTGGGAAAAGGCAGCACTTGGGTTCTGATTTAGCCTTTTGCTCTGGAGGAGAAAAAGAAATGAATGGAGTTCAAAAACTAAAAATAAACATGCCACCCGTAGGGTTGGTTTTGCAAAAAAACCCAGCATGAGTGAGGTAACCTAGAGTCCTTATTGGCTGAAATAATTTCCATCCCTCAGCAGGCACTTTTGTTAATGGCTTCATAGAGACATCAGCCACGTTGCCCTTCAAGCTGTGCATCACATGGTCACACCAGAGAGGTGTCTTAGAAGAAAATCAAGGGCCACCACTGGAAGCACTTTTCGGAGAAACTGGTGAACTCCAGTGCATAGGCTGGAGCTTAGAATGTCAGTACCAGTAAGGAGTCTCCTGCTCTTCAAACAGCTTTACAGAGACCCAAGAGAAAGTCTCCTGTTGTGTCAAGCATTGAAACAGGGAGACCAATAAGATGGGACAGCCCATGGTGTCTGCCCTCCACTGAAGAGAGGTAGGAGGCGTTTGAAATTGTTCTCCTTCTCCTACTGAAGCTGCTTGTGCAATTTTAGAAGAAACCCAACATTTTCTGCAAATCTTTGCAGGGCAGTTTTTGTTCTCTCTTTGTGGCTTCTCTCCTGCGTGAACTCTCCACGTAGTACCAGCCCCGAGGTTCTAAAACACATGAGTCAGGGCCTGGGAAATCCTTAGATTTATTTAGAAACTAAAAGACCAAAAACAAAACAACAAGAGAAACCCAAACGTGAGGACTTTTGAGTTGGCCCCGGTAGTTGTTCCCTTGGGGTTTGGTGTGGGACGGTCCCATCCTGGTATTTACGGGCACTGTCACACCTGCTTCTCTATCTCCTGTTTCTTTTCTCAAATCATGAGCTCTTTGAGGCTGACGATATCTTTTTGTTCTGTGAACGTGCAGCACTCAGCACAAAGCAGTCTTGGGCCAGGACACAGCCTCCTGGCACCATGAGACCGAACACAAATCATTATGATCAGTAAGATATCTGAGGGGAAAGATAGGTAGCACATGGGATAAGAGAAGGCAGACAGTACCCTTGCCAACAGAGATAACATCGTGTTCCAAATCTTTGGCTCGTGCTTCTGACCTGGTGAGAGCTTCCCTGCAGAGAAAGAAGAAAAATGAGGAATAAAGATGATTCCAGTGTTGCTGGTGTCAAAGCGCAGCCCACATAGGGGAAAAAAAAAGACATTTAGGTCCTATTTTTAGTGATCAGCATTGTAGGAGCTCCTGAAGGTCTACTCTGATCAGGTCCCCTCTGATCAGGATGCTGGGCTAGCAAGCAGTGAAATAGTCTTGATCCTAGAGTATTTATAGATTAAACACCTCTGAGGTGGGGCACAAGACAGAAAAGCAGCTCTTGCCTCTAAAGGTGGGTAAAACAACTCCAGAGGAGCAGAGTGACCTGAGGTCCCACTGCATTAGAGTGTGGACAGGTTGGAAATGGAGCTGGTTCTTCCCAACCCATGGCTGGCTCAGGGATAGACAAGCCCTGGGAGGAATTTTTATTCCCAAGGCCTTGTCAGTGCATTTATGTGGTCAATAAACCTGCTCCAGCCAGCCCACAGGCAACTTCATGCTCGGCCCTCTTGTGAGGTTAGGTGGCTCTGAGTTGGAGTTTGCGCCCTGCACTTAGACCCCTAGCTCTGATTTGCTTGACTGAGTGACCACTAGACCTTTCCCTGAAAAAATGCCTTGCAAACTGGATGGATTTGCCACTTGTTTGTGCTGTGATGATCTTCTCCAGCCATAAATGTCCATGACCCTACGATTAAAGCTTGCTTTAATCTTCCTTTAAGGAGTGGGCGTGGGGAGAAACGAGGGATGATGCCTGAATGCTCCTTCCTGCTGCAGTGACCTAACGTTGGAGACAGAAAATCAAGAGCTACTTAGGGCAATGAAAGCATCAAAATCTCTTATCCAGTAAGAGAAGTGGGATCAAAATCCCTGTAATGACCACTTATCAGATCTAACTACGCCAAGGTTGAATTTAGCCCTAGATTGGTAGAAATAATAATAATAACAACAACAATAATAACAGAGGCACATTCTTCAGTGCAAGGTAGTTTTTTGCTATTACTTTGGGCTTGGCATTCAAGGAGGTTCAGGTTGAGGAGAGTTAACATGTGCATCAGATTCTCTCTTCAACCCTTAAAATTGTTCCCATGCATTTCCCCATTCTCCACCTCTGCAGAAAAACCTAATGGGAAATGCACACCTCAAAGTTACATTTCCAAGACTGCTTTGTAATAGGCAAAACAGGACAAATTTTTTGATTGTAGCTTTGCTAGAAGGTCTCTGTTCTCACCTCAGCCTTTGGTGTCCCTATCCAGACATCCCCGTGTTCCCAGATTCCATGGGCAATCTTCACTTGCTCTTGACTTTGCCTTTTCGTGCCGTTTGTTTCTTTGCCCTTCTTTAATAAACCACTGGCAGTTTCTATGGTAACATGCCTTATTCTTTCCCTCTCCTCCCTAAAAGACTATTTCTATTTAACAGGCTTTGAAAGAGACTCTATTTATACCTTCTTTTGGTACCCTGCTCTCCTGCAGTCACACAAGGGCAGGCATAGACTGGCGCAGGAACCAGCCCGCGTTGCTAATGATGCCCATCCATAAAGACCACAGGAAGCCACGGGGATCAAACCCGTGACCTTCATCAGGACACGCTCTGTCTCTTACACGAATGAGAAGAAAAGCTCAGACAAGGACACACCATATGCATCAATGATGCTCGTTGGGTCCAGGCCCATCCTCATACCCACCGGCAGCATGTTCAGGTGCTGCAAGACCCCAAAATCAGCGCTCATGTTGGAGAAAAATAGCATTGCTGCCAGTGCAGAAGGCATCGACCTTTCGTCCTTTCTCAGTTTCAGACATTCGTCTGCTTTACTGGTAATTGGACAAAGGGAAAAATAGAAGCTGTGCTGCTTTTTCCTGCTCTTCTGTAAACAGAAGGGCTCCCTGCCTCTCTGCACCTTCTTGTTTCTATATCTCAGGCTACTAGCAAACATCAAGGTATATTTCCTTAAGGCTCATTATAACATTTAAACGTGCAGTTTGCAATTTATCTTAACCCTTAGCTGAAGCAGTAAGTGTCTACATTTTTGCCGTGGCAGTTTTTCTCCTATTGTTTTTCAGGCATTTCTGCTAATAAAAAAACCCACAATGGCTCTGAAACAGTGCAAATACCATTCAGTTCCCTTCTCTGTTGAGAAGTTTCACTTGCATGGTTAGGCTTGTGCCAGAAACCACACATTTTTTGGTCATCTTTAGGGTGTTCCAGGAAATATATTGTCAACAGAACACAATTTTTGAGGAGGAAAAGCAAGTAGGAGAAAGAATCGCCCACCCCTGCTGCCTCTCCCCCTCCACATAAAGGCAATTTTCAGGACTTCTTCGCTGATAAAGGATGACCCCAGCCGTCATAAATCCATTTTCTCCCCTCCTGACATCCCCATGGCTTAGGCAGCACAAGGAGCAGGGATGCTCCCAGCGGGACACTCTGGAAAGGGTTAAGCCGGATGGAACCACTGCCTCAGTAAGCTCGTAGCAGAAGTGTCCTGTCCCCAGGGCAGGATCAGTGTATGAGAACTTGCTCAGATCATGCACTGTTTGTAACTCGATTTCCTGCCGGAAAGCTTCAGTGGGTGGAGTTTCTGCCGAACCAGACAGAAGCAGAATTATTTCCTTCTCGGGATTGCTTGTGCATGTCCAGTCAAGCTCAACTGATTTAACAGCAACCGTCTCGTTTCCCCACCGCCCCGGCCCTTCCCATTCACCTCCTTGCGAGGCAGGAAAGGAAGGTGTGTGATAATCCGGAGGAACCGGGACGACCTGCTGGCCTCAGGCAAGTCCTGCTCATCCATCTCTCTCTCTATATGTTGTGGAGAAAGGATGTCCCTAATGACCAGCTGGTGTTTCCTACATAACCTTAGGAAGTCGCTTAACCTCTGCCTGCTTCTGCTGCCTGTAAAACAGGGACTTGACAGGGGAACGAGCCAGCGGCCCCGTTCCTGGCTCGACAGGCACCACCTGAAGAACCCTGGGGTTCAACTTAACATGGGCACCCCATAAGCAAAGTTAATGTGAGAGGAGATGAGCTCCCTTTTCTCAGCCGACTTTCAGTAATAGCCTCATCTCTTTGGAAGTCATCCCAGAGATGAGCAAAGAAGTCACCATGACAGAAAGAAATGAAATGAAGTTTTTTGTGGTTTTTCTTTGTCATGAGACTGAAACTCCTCCGAGCCACATAGACGTTGCTGAGCTCTGGAGATCTCGGTGTGAGATGGAAAGCAGGTCCTGCTGCTTCTCATAAATATGCGTGAATATGTCCTTTAATGAGAGGGAAACACATGCTTTGAATAGGTGGGTGAGCAGCTACAACAAGCCAGGCTACCTGCAAGACTCGTTGGCTTCGCAGCCTCCCCCATCACGCAAGGGCAACCTCCTGGTTCCTGTGTCGAGGTCCTCCTGGTCTGAAATCTGCGGGTTTTTTTCCTTGTTTTGGTTATTAACACCTGGGGGAACCCGTGCAATGCACAACCTTGGTTTTGGCGAGTGTGGGAAGGGCAAAGGCGTCGCCACGCGCGGACGAGCTCGAGTTTCGCTCGGGTGCCGCACGCAGGCCCATTAGTCGGCGCCTCGGAGCGGGCTCCGAGCGCCGGCCCAGCTGCCGAGCGGCGCTTCCCGAACAGGCAGCGCGGCCTTGGCAGCCGCTCCAGGAGGAAAAGCCAAAGTGAGAGAACACAAAACCAGACCCACCTGCTCTTCTCTGCACCAAGCACAGCCAGGGGGATTTCAGACTCTGACAAATTCGGTGCTTCTGATATCTAAAATTATTGCCAATGTTGGGGCTTTTCCCTCAGGTTTACGCTCTGCACTTAATGCCCCTCACACCCTCCCGCTGTGTCCCCCACCCCGATCACACACTAGCCCCACCCCTCGCCTGGCCACGCCCTTCCATTAGCCACACCCACAGATGCACAACGAGACCCACCCCCTTTGATAGCCCCTCCCCTTTTATAATCCCCAACTCCTTTCAGTCGCCCCGCCCACATCCCAGCCACACCCCCTCTTTGGCCACGCCCCCTCTCCTTACACCTCCTTCCCCCCCTCCACGCCATGGGGCGCTCTTCGCCTTTCCCTATTGGCCGCGGCAGGCCCCACGTGAGGCTTCGGAGGCGGGTCCGGGGGCGGGGCTTCGGGCGCGCGCGCGCGCCCTGGTTCCCGCGGCGGCTGCATGTGCGGCGGCGGCGGTGGCGCGCGCGGAGCGGCGGGGACGGCGCGGCGAGCAGGTCGGTGCGGCCCGGAACGGGCACCGGGAGCCGGGGCGGGTGTAGGGGGGGCTATGGGGGAGCCCTCGGCTGCTCACCGCGGGGTGTGCGCGGCCCTGCGCGCCGCGGGGACGGGCTGCGGGGGAGCGGGGGCGGCTGCGCGCGGCGCTGCGGCAGAGCCTCGTGGCGGCTGCGCGGGCCGTGCGGACAACGGGATCCGTGCGCGGCGCTGCAAGAGCCATGGGGACAACGAGGTCCGTGCACGGCGCTGCAATGGCCATGGAGTCTGTGCACAGCCCTGCAAGGGCCATGAGGACAACGGAGTCTGTGCGCGGCCCTGCAGTGGACGTGGGGACAACGAGGTCCATGCATGGCCCTGCAATGGTCGTGAGGTCCGTGCGCTGCCCTGCAAGGACCATGTGGACAATGGGGTCCGTGCACGGCACTGCAATGGCCATGGGGTCTGTGCGCAGCCCTACAAGGGCCATGGGGACAACGAGGTCCGTGCACGGCGCTACAATGGCCATGGGGTCTGTGCACAGCCCGGCAAGGGCCATGAGGACAATGGGGTCTTTGCACGGTGCTGTAAGGGCTGTGGGGACAGCAGGGTCCGTGCGCAGCCCTGCAAGGGCCATGGTGTCTGTGCACGGTGCTGCAATGGCCGCGGGGACAACAGGGTCCATGCATGGAGCTGCAGCGGCCACGGGGACAGCGGGCTCCATGCACGGCGCTGCACGAACCGTGGAGGTTTATAACAGGGCTTGTGCCCCTGTCGCAGTAACGGCGGCGTTGGTGCTGGTGTCGCAGCCCGGTACAGTAACCCAACGCTCAGTGGGGAACGTGGGTGACGGGCCCCCTTTGCGGCGCCACGGGAGGGGCGATGGTTTTTGTGCTAATCCCAGCAGTGAGCCGGAATCCGGCAATCTGCGTCACCGATGGGTCCGAGTTGGTGTCCCTGCAACGTGGTGTGCGTGCACAAAGGAGCCGAACCGCAGCTGGGGTGAACGTGCACCAGGAGCTCCGCGTTGGGTGTACGAGCGAGTGGCCAGTTCCACCACTTTATTGATTCCTAGGTTTCTGGTCTGTGTTTTGTAACGCTGGATGTCGAAGCACCGGAGAGTAGCCGCGCATCACCAATATCCCCGCGCTAAAACCTCCTGTAACTTACTCATCAGTTGTCTGTAGGCTTCAGAGTTAACCGCTCCGCGACTTTCTGCAAGCACACACTTTCTGCAAAGCGCGTCTGCGCTCGGCCGGATGTCTCCAGGGCGGATTGCCCAAGCGTTTGCTGCTCGGAAAAGCTGGAAAAGCAGGAAAGCCTGGCAGGCTCCTGCCCCCATGCACGGGGACACGCAGGAACCTCAGCCTGAGCGCAGCAAGCGGCAGGTCGCGCGGCACCGTCCTTCCTTAGCAGTAGTTTTTTAGCAAATATGTATACACATATTTAGTGTAAATAGTGTATTTTTTTTACCCGTGAATTGATATCTTAAAATTGCTTCTTTTTTTTTTTTTTCTCTGCAAGTTTTCCAGTGTGTTTTCCTGCAGACCTCTCAGGTTTGTAACCATAAATGACATCCAGACAGAGGAAACATTTTCTGAGCTGCTCATAGCCCACTTGAAACCAAAACAACCCAACTATCCCTCCCTTTGTTTTTTTATTTTTTTCTGTCAGAAAATGAAAGGCCTTGCAAGGGGGATGGAAGATGCAAAGTCCAGCGTTTGCTCCACTGGAGACCGTGAAAATACAGATTGCCACTGCAGCCTGTGACAGGGAGGGGAACGATGTGGTTTCCCTGCAAGCTTGGGTTTTTTGGGTTGTTTTTCACCATTTCATGTGCTAAATTGAGGGTGCAGGAAAGCGAGGGTGTAAATTTGCCCATTTCTGCAGCTTTGGGGACACTATGGGTTCTCGTGCCCTCAAACTTCCACTGCTTGGCCTTTAAAAATAGCTAGTGTGAAAGGTGATCTGACTTCAAGAATATGTGTGTATCCCATCCTGGGCTGGGATCTTAGGGAGTTACTGAGGGTGACTCAAGGGATGGCATCGGAGGAGGTACCTGAGGGACTTTCAGGGATGACATATGAGAGGGTTTCCTGTAATGGTGTCTGGGGAGGCTCCTGGGGTGACATCTGAGGAGGGGACATCTGGGATGGATTTCCTGGGGCAGTGCCTGGGATGGACCTGAGATGGCTCCTTGGGATCACATCTAAGGAGGGTTCTGGGGATGGCTCCCGAGGTGACGACTGAGGGGGCTCCTGGGGAGGTCCCCAAGGCAGCCCAAGCCAAAGGCTCTGTAGGAGGTTGTGTGTCCCTTGTGATGGGGGAGCCACCTCTTCCTGCCAATCCACCATCCTACAGGACGGTGGTGGTGGTGGGAGAAGATCCGTGTCACGTGCCAACATCACCACCGTTCATTCCCAGTGGCTTCTTCTTTGCCTCATGAGATGCCAAACCTTGGGACAGGGTCAGCTCTGTCTGCATGGTGCCACGTTGGGAACGGGCTCGTGCAGCGTGCTAGGGCGCCTCGTGTCAACCTGCCACAATGAATAATGCACCTCCTTGGATCCAAGTGCGAGGTTTTGAGTCCAAATGGTGCCTCTGGCCGCTAATAAACCTGACTTGGCCAATCTTTTTTTTTTTTTTTTTTTCTTCCCTTCTTTTGATATTGAGCGAAGCAGCTTAATCTTCCAGATCTGCTGCATTGCCAGAGTCAAGGACATAAGAACATACCTTGTTTTTTGAGCAGGCCGTGCCTGACTGGGTTTGCTTGGGCTCTTTTTAACCCTCTGGAGACAAGCTCTAGGTTGAGGTCAGAGAACTAGATGAAGGATCATCAGCCAGTCCAAGGTTGCTGGACATGGGGGCACTAGGTCCTTGTTTGGAGCCCTTCTGCTTCTCCTGGATGTCTTAGTGGGGTTGAAGGGGCAGATAAACTGATAGCAGACCAGACGGGATCTTACCTACCTGGAGACATCTCCTTGCTCCTCGCTTGCAAAGACAGAACATGATGTGGTACCAAGAGGCCAAGGAGGGACCTGAGTCTCGTTGGGTCTGCATGACCCTGGGTGTCTCCCTTCTTATTGGGAAAGCAGTGGGACACCTCCTGGCATCCCCGGAGACATCCATCGTGCTGTATATCTGCTTGGTGCAGGTCTGCATCTGGGCAAAGCTGTGCAGCACAACCCTGGGCAGAGATGGGGTCACCTTGGGGCACCACTAACTCCTCCCACCAGTGAGATAGAGAGTGAATGTAATTACGTGAGCCAGAGATCATGATGCTCAAGGTGGACGAGTCAATCCAATGGCCTCCACGGTGCTACCATGGTGTGTTGATGGCAGAGCCTGGCCCATCTCTGGTGATGGGAGGGTCATTGTGTGTGTGTACTTGAGTCGGTTGTGTCTTGCTGATTCATTATGGAGTTAAAGTGTCCATGTGTGTGTGTTTTGACAGAAATAACGTCCCTCTTGGCCACGGTATACAAGGCTAGATTGTTGAGAACGGGGGGGTTGGTCAGCCAGTACTCAGAGAGGCCCCCTTGGGAGTTTTGCACTGAAACGGAAAGGCCAATGTCCTTCAGACCTTTCCTCCTTGCCAAGTCTTTCCCCGCCAGCCCCCACCAACTTGCCAGTCAACCCTTCTTATTTCTGCTGTGCTTTTTTTTTTTTCACAAATGTCTTTTTCAGAGCGTCAGCAGCAGCAAAAACAAGCGAACTCAGGGCACCGAGCGATTCCAGCGCTCGGGGATTTGATGGTATCAGCCAACCGTTGCGCTGCGGGTTTGGGGACCGTTCGCTTGGGCTCATCTGGCAGCCACTAGCCCAAGATGCAGGTGGCTTCGTGGCAGCAGCAGACAGAGCTCGTGGCTTTCCCCTTCCATCATATTCACAAGTGCCATGCTGGAGATCTTGGTGTTCTTCCTCCTGCTTGACCCCAGTGCTCATGGATAGTCAAGGAAGGGAGTAGTGCCCATGCAGCGGAGTGGGCAGGGACTTCCCAGGAGGAATGGCCAAGTCTGTGGAGGTCTGGCCAACTCCACCACCTTGGTCTTTGCCTCGTGGTGGCACCTCTCATTTGGTCCATCCTTCAAGCAGGACTTGCCCCTAGCTTCATGCACTTCAGTCTGTACTTGGAGTCTCTCTCAGTAGCCCCTTTTTTAGCACGAGGCGCTTCTTATCGAATAGAGGGAGCGGAAGCAGCTTGGCGAGGCAGCACAGCGTGTCTGTGGACGTGGCCTGGTGCCAGGGGCTGGCAGCATACGATGTATGCTGTGCTCCAAGCCTGCTCTATGGCGATGGGCTGGCAAAGCTCATCCTGCAGCGGCTCCACCTCTCCACAGTATGGAGGTGCTGCAAAGCAAGGCCTTTTCAGCTGTCTAAGCTTTATTTTCCAGATGTTGGTGGGTTTTTGGACGGGGGAATGTGGGTGACAGAGCAGGTGTGCAGAGCAGGGACAAGCTGCTGTTGAGACCAGCAGGTTGGGTTGCTTTATATAGGCAGCTCAGCCGTTACTGCAGGAGAGAATTAAGGTTGTGTTCAATTTTCAGCCCTCTTGTGTTCCTACTGGCTTTAAAAATGAAGCAGCCCCATCCATGCTAAGTCTGCGTCCTCGTTAGTGGATGTGTGGGTTAATTTTCTTTTAAGTCGTGCTGCTTCTGAACAGACCAGCCGAGCAAAACAGCCATTCCCATTCAACTACTATGAATGAAATGCGCTGGCGGTTGGCACCATTCCCAACCGTGCACTGCGACTTGGAGGGCGGACACTCGATCAGCAGTGGGCCTCGTCCACCAAACGCCTTTGAGGCTCACGTTCCTGCTCAGCCAAACGTTTCCTTCCCTTCTCCATCTGGAAAAGCGTCTTCCTTTCTGGATAAAGCCCTGGCCAAGCTGTTTGACCCTGCTTTGAGCAGACGGTTGGGCTGGAGGCCTCCCACGGTCCCTTCCAGACTGAATTGTCCTACGGGTTCCTCATCCAGCCCATGGTTGGGAGAGGAACTGAGAAGAGCAGATGTTTGCGATCGATAGTAGAGAGACCACCACCACACACCGGGTGGAGAGGGGCATTTTGGTGACGTGCAAGCCAAATCCCCAAAGGTCTGGTACCGTGCAGGGATCGGGGAAGGCGGCGACCATGCCATCTCCTCGCCACGATCTCCGCCGTGCGCGTGTTCCCGAGCCGGGAGGACCCCACGCGTGCGAACGGGGTCAGCAGCTGGGAAGCTGCAGAGCAAAGTGCCTTCGCCGTAATTCCCAGCTGCCGTTAAAGCGGCTTTGCAACAAATTCCCTCCAAGAGCAATTCCAAGTATTTAAGAGTTTGAACTTTCCAGGGAGGGGGCTTGGGGAGCTGTCGTCTGCCCCGCTGCGCTGCGGAGGGAGGAGCCCGGAGAATCGGCCTTGTTATCCCGGACTCGAGGAAACCCTTCTGTGTTTATTTGGTTCTTCTCGTTGTTTTCCTCTTAGGAGGGCAGATGAGCCGAGCGCGCGATGTGGCCGCCCGCACCGGCGCTGGGCTGGGAGCGGAGCTTCCATTAAACTCGCAAGACGATTTGCTCCGACGCGGCGCTATTTTGGGCTCCGGGCATCTGGCAGCCGTGCGCGCTGCGCGAGGAGGAGGAGGAGGCCTTGGCCACCCTTTCTTTGCCAGGCGTTACCTGCCCGGAGCCACCAGCCCCTGCAGTGTCCCATCCCCTGCATGGGCTCATCAGTCCAGCTGCAGACGGTGGTGGTCCTTGGATAAGCCCCTGGGTGAGGAGCTTGTGGTGATGTCCCTGCCGTGGTGGTCCCAAGGGTCTTGAGAGGATGCTCCTTTGGAGGATGCACCTTGGAGTGGTTTCTTGGTGCTTGCTTTCCTGCTGCTCCAGGGAAAGGCTGGCAGGGATTTAACCTGGATTTTTCTGGTGGATGTGCCCATGCCCATCGCAACCAATTTGGGCCCTTGCAACCCCACCCTGCAAGCAAATGGCACCGTGTCCTCCCCTGACATCCCCAGTCCAAAGCTCTCGGGTGTTGTGGTTACCTGCGTGGCACCAGGCACGACTTTTCCTGCCTGCTTTCCTACCCGGAGCCAACCCCTCCCAGCCCCGTCTATTGCTGGACTATTTGTGGACTCCTCTTCCTCTGCTGCAGCCCGTGCACCCAGCTGTCCTTTGATCTGGCACCTTTTTAATGAGCTTTCTGTAATATATTTAACGTTGTTTTCCTGAGGTGGCAAAGCTGCCTCCAGAGGTGGAGACGCTGGTTGCAAGGATGGGGCAGGGAAACAGGAAAGACCTGCAGATTACATGAAGAAATCAGCCACATACGAGGCAAAAACGGGCCCTGTCATGGGTTGGACTTCCAGCCTGATGTTGCATCCCCTAGACCACACACTTAGCTCCCTTTTCCTCTCAATCTAATCCCTGCAGCCCCTTCGGCTTTTTTTTTTGCTGCTGCTGCTGCTGCTGCTGTTGTTGTTGCTGCTCCTCTCCAAATTCCTTCTAATTTGCAGGCTCGGTGCCAGCATGCAACACTCTATAAAAAGGGGACTTGTTCTTCCAGCTTCCTTCCAGGACGGAGCATTTACACAAATAGCAACGCGCTTTATGTGTGGATCTGGTCCCCCCCTTGCCGTGACCGAAATGGAGAGGCCAAAGCCCAAATTCCAGCCCTCCCTCCACTCCAGTCTGTCAGCTGGAAAAACAGAGCTGTGTCTTATTTTATTTTCTTTTGTCTTTTGTTCTAAACCTCCGTGTGTTCGCAGTTGATGTGATTGGCACTCGTTGATATCCTAGTGTGGCAGATCCAGCCGCAGGAGTCTGCTGCAGAAGACCCCGGTTCAGACCAGCTCCCGTCACGAGCCTCCTTCTGGTGACATTCCCTTGGGGCTGACCATGCAAGAGCTTTTGCTCTGAGCTCCTGTGGTTCCTCCACTCCTGCCCTCCCAGGTGCCTTCCCGATTTGGGGGGTCTCATGGACACCTGGGCAGTTGGAAACTCAGGGCTGATTCCCAATGATCTGCTGTTTTCCCCATCCTGGTTTGGCCTCTTGGTAAGACTCAACTTGGTGAGCATTCATATCTTTCCACCAAGTCCCCATTTCTCCAGCGTCCCTGAACTCACTGGCCGTTTCTCTTACCTTTCTCCCAAGTTTTCCTTTAACCACGGGCTTATTTTTGTTTTTCCTTCTGCTTAGTTTAAACTGCCTCAACTCAAGGCAGGAGTTTTATATTTCATGGCAGTGTCCTTCTGTAATGCCGTGGCCTTATTAAACCGAGCATAAATTGGCATCATTGGGGAAGATCTGGGCTCTGTGGTTATTAGCAGGATTCACTCCAGTTCCCAGTGAAGCCGGGCTCCTGTAATATCACAATTCCCCCCTAATACTCATCTCCAATGTCAGAGGGAGCTCTTCTAATCCAATGCCAAGGATCTCTAGTAAATTCCTGGTGCCAAAGCAGCAGAACCTGTTGCATCTTCCCGCCCAAGTGATTTCCGACCCCAAGAGCTTCTTATCCGTGCCATGCTTGTCTAGTAGGTCCCATTTTCTCCCTATAGTTGGTCCTCCTCAGTCTGCAGCACCGTCCCTGCTTGCTCCATTTCTCTCTGCATTTCCAGGGACGGTAAGGAAGCGTTTTGCAACTCTCTGCTGCTGTTACTCATTTCTTAGAAATGAAGGGGAAGGAACCACAAGCACTAAAGGGCCGAAGTTTTGAGGACTGGCTGTTTGTTTATCAAAGCTGGAAATGCAGCAGCCAAAGGGGATAAGAGGAAATATCCAGGAAAAAATAACGTACCTCGAGTGACTCCGCGCCTGCACATGACAAAACTGGTTGGGGAGACATTGCCTTGGTGTTGGAGCAAGGGAGATTTATTCCTACAAACTGGGTCCTGGCATGGGAGAAAGGGGCAATCCAGACCTGCTTGGCTCCGTCCACCTTGTCCCCAGCGCGCTGGCACCAGTAGGAGCAGAAATACGGAAAAAAACAGCCAATTTGGAAGGAGGAGGAGAAGAAAAAGAGGAGGATGCCTCAGAACCGGTGCCTGGATCCTTGAAGAGGGTTGAGAATTACTTCTGATCTTCTCCCTTGGAAGCAGCAATTATCAGATAAAAGGGAACGGCTTCACACAGGCAACCAGGCGTTTTCAAGCATCTGCTTTAGATTTTACATCTGTGTTTGGGGAAGGAGGGAAGGCCCATTCGCCTTGTGTTTATAGCCGGGCAGGACCGAGCTGCTGCGGGTGTCCTGCAGGGGATGGGGCTGGTGCTTGCAAAACACGTGGGACCCCGGGAGCGATTTCCACATCTCCTTGTAAATCTGCCCTGCTGATGCTTTCCCCTTTCCAAAGCACTCGCGCGGGGCTCTGATGGGATCTCTGCCATTAAAACAGGCTGTGAAGCAGCAAACCTTTAAAAACATGTAATCTATGCAGGTTCACTCCTTTCGAATCAACTGCAAATGTAGAGGCTTGGGGACAAGAGCTGCGCTGACCACACCATGCACCTGGCTGGGGCACTGAGCTTTTAATAGGGAATGAAAAGGATGCTCTTTTCCCACCCCGCTTCTAGGAGCGTGCCAGGAAGACAGTGCTATTCCTGCAGGGCTCCTAAAGACCCTCCAAGGGATGGCAGCACCTGGCCAGCACCTTCCCTTCCCGATCCTGGTGCAAAGAGCCACGCGGGGACATGCACGGGTGGCTTTCTTTCTCCTCCCAGCCCCCTCTTGCTGCTGCGGCGGCGGCTTCAGCCTGTAATTACCGTCAGCTTTAATCCAGCCAGGCCAACTGGCTTTCTGGCAAGCGCAGATACAATAGGAGCCAAAGGTTAGTGCCTGCCCCAAATAAAACGCTTAGCGCCCTGAGGCCTCGCTGGGGCAGATTCCTTGGAGTCCGCAAAGCATCCAGGACCAGCCCGGTTTCCTTTTTTTTTTCCTGAGCCCAGAAGACCTCGTTTGACTGCAGCAGCCCATAATTTCTTTTTGTTCTTTCCTTGGTTTCCTCTTGCAAAAGCACCTGCCTGCTGGAGCTGGCTGCCTTGCGGATTCCTCTCCCAAGCAGGAGAGGAGCCAGCCCAAAACACCTGCTCGAGCAGGAGCCACTACATCTGGTAGGCGTTAGTGGTCCCACCACAGCTTCATGTCTGGGCTTTTCTCGCTAAGATTGTTCATGGCTTTTACTGAAACCAGTGGTAAAGGAACTCTGCACATCCAGGTGGCACCTGCACGCCCAGGGGCTTTGAGTCGTGTCCCCTTGGGCTCCAGCTCGCTGGGACTCGGTCTCCATAAGGATGACCATGTTGTCACAGGGATGCTTTGCCCTTGAAGAGTGATCCTTAAGCTGGAGCGCTTCAACCCGCTGCATTTTACTGCAACCCTCTTGCTCCAAGAGGTAATCTTCTTGGAAACCCAAAGGATTTTTCTCTCTGTCTATGAGCAAATACAGCCACAAGGGAGAACAATGTGTGGCCTGATCCAAGTCCAAAGAAGACGTAACAATATTGCATCATGTTGAGCGTGCCATATCCTTCACCTCCAAACCAAGGGGTGGACTCAACTGCGTTGACAGTTCTCTCAAATTTTAGCAATTATTGACCAAACAGGGAGGCTTCCAGCCCAGACCCTCACAGCTCCAGTAATTCCTCTTCTAGACTCTGCTGCTTTGGGTCCCTCTTTCTTCCCTCTGCCCTGCTCAGTTGTGTTGGTGTCTTGAACACCAGCCAACTTCCAGGCTGGTGGTCTCGGGAAGAAGGTGAGGAGGAGTACGGTGGGAAGTGCTTTCTCCTTGGTTAGTTATCCGTATCTCAGGGTAGTTGCTGCTCCAAGAGCATGCATTGCAGATGGACATCAGGATGCCTTGCCCAGCTGGCAGTGCCCACCTGAGCCAGCCCCACCTTGCATCCACGGCTCCTTGTGATCCCCTTCACATGCAAATAACTGCAATAGCAATGAGCCATTTGGCTCTGTTATCCTTTTGTGAGGAACCTCTTCACTTTGCCCTTGCAGGGCTCTTGGGACAGAGATCTGTCGCTTTTTATCTGAAAATATAAATCTCCAGGCTCTTAGAAGCGCACCCTGCACGCTGGGTAGTAACGGGCCTAGCAGATGCTTGTTATGTCTGGCTGAGGAGCACATCAACCAGTTGTAGCATCTGTAAATCATTTTCCAGGAGAGCCCAGACAGCATGAGAGCCTCCATTGATTCCCTTTTGTCAAGCTCTTTTGGATCCCTGCTTGTGTTTTTGGGCTGCCAGGAGCTGAAACAGATGTGCGCTCAGCGAAACGAGCTGCTGCTGCTCCCTCTTCCCAGCATTCCTGTGGCGAGCGATTCATCCTTTGCTTCTTGGGAAAGCGCTGGGTGTTAGGGAGGAGGGAAGGAATCCAGCGATCTTCCCTGCCCAGTCCTTCTGCTTCTAAATGGCATAAATCCTTGTAAACCAGAGAGGACCAGATGTGATCCCCAGTGCTGGAGGGCAGTGGGGAAGCTCGAGCTGGTTTGCGTGTTGGGTCAACCTCATCCTGGGTAGCATGGCATGGAAAGCACTGAAAGTGGGGATAGCTTTCTCTGGTGGCCTCCTCCCTTGCCCGGTCCTTTGGGGCACTGTGACCCCAAGGAAGGCTTCTTGCCTCCAACAAGGCACGTCGTTAATGTAGTGCATGTGTAATCTTTGTATATGATATAATGAGGCATGCACTTCCACCTTAGATAAATCCTCTAAGTCCTCTACAGGATTTCTTCATCTAATATATTGGAGATGACAGTCCGAGGAACTGGCTCTTGCATTCACCATGATTTCTCTTCCAACTGTCTAATGATGAGGCTTTTGGACTTTCTCAGACAGCTTTGGCAGGTGCTTTGCTTTTTCTAGCTCCAGTGCTGGGGAGTCCTGACCACAGTCAGAAAGTTCCTTGCTGGCTGTAATAAAACAGTTGTGTTCCTTGCTTGTCTTTCATTGCTAGAAGCTAGGAAGTGAATGGGGCCTGCACAAATAAACTTCTTAAGGACATGGAGTCAAAATATCCCTGGATTTGTTTGGTGGAAAAAAAAGGGGTTAACCAGGCTTAAGTCTTTGATTGAAGATTCCTGATGATCAGACCTTGCTGACAAAATACAATGTTATTGATTGAAATTGTAGGCACACTGCTCTAGGATACTTAGGAGGCGTTTGTCCATCACAGGCACTCAGATCTCTCCAGGAAGACCTCGGTGTTGCAAATATAGCCTCTAGGTTAGCATAGTCCCAAATGTTGTGTGACCAGATCTGGCTATGCTCTTCTGAGACCTCTGTGAAGTCCAGGTCCAAGTTCTCCCTTCCCCAGGCATGTAGGCAAATGGCTTTCTCCTCCTCCAGGGTTTTCTCATGCAACATCAAGATCCTGACTTCTGGTTCCAAGTGTATCATGAGCCACAGCCCAGATTTCACCAGTTCTTGTACCTACAACCTGAGATCTCAAACAGAGGTAGTGCAGTAGAAACCCAGGCTGTTTAGGAATATAACTAGAGACTTCACCATTGCTGAGCATTGGGATTTTATTGCAGAGGAAAGGCTATCCAATGTGGGATCCCCACATCTGAAGGTAGATAAGTGGCCCAGATTGTTGAAAAATTCATTCGACTAGCTCAGCAGTAGATGGTTTCTTATAGGTGAGCAGAACTGTCCTTAGTTAACTCTAATGGGAATTTTGGGTCCCTGCATTTGGGTTTCTGCTCTCAACCTCAATCTTACCCATATCGACAGTACTGGGACAAGAGCAACTAATTTATCCTGAAATTTCAGGAGTGGGACCTGTTCATTTGCATGTTCCTAAATCTCAGCAATGGCTGTTGAGATGATTGCCATCCCGCTGCCGTTCCTCCAACTCAGTGGGCTATTTTGGATCATAGCGGGGCAGCTGTCGGTACTTTGGGTGCCGTCACACTGTTTTATCTTAAGAAAAAGCTGTGGAAATGGCAGCCTAACCCGGAAAGCTCAGGAGCCGGTTGTTCCTATCGTAGATGACAATTTCATTCACAGAAACTCATGGCAACGAGACGCAAGCAGCCCATCTGTTTGCTTCCGTAGGCCTGAAAGAAAGTAGGAGCCAACGCTGGCTCCAGCCCAAAACAGAAGCTATGGGAATCATCCTCGACAGCAGGACAACAACTGCTTATCTTGCATGAGAACAATTCCAGGACACGCTTGACCTATGAAGCCTGTCCAAAGCCCATCCCATGTCAGTAAGAACTTGCCTTGGGCTGCAGAATTTCCTGTACCTGGGTGACTAAGCACTCTGGAAAACACCTTTGGTGTGTGCCAGGGTGGTGGATATTTGGGTGTCAGCAGCTAAACATGTGAGTGCCTATCCCTCCATGCCCCGAGCAGGGTGGTCACACCTAACGAAGCCACGCAGAGGGGCTGCAGCCTCTCTTCAGTTGCTCTGAAAAGCTGACGAATTTCTCCAAGGTAATGTCAACCACATTTAAGTTATGTCTTGCATGGATTCAGCGTGTTCCTCAAGGGTTTCCAAGCTCCCTGGAGTCTCAAAAACTAAGAACCACTTGCCTAGGATGCTCAGCATTATTCAGCTAGTCTTCCTTCAGTCATGCTATGTGAGCATTACCTGGACAAACCAATCGAGCAAAATCTGCGCTCCTACTCCTCTTGCACAGCCTCCTGACCCGGTCTGGTCTATTGTGAAACCATGGTGGAAGAGTGGAGAAGTTCGTTGGGCAGGAATTCAGACCATGCTGACAGTTCCCTGCAAACACCCTCTTACAAGCAGTCCGTATTTCAAGTGGGGTTTTCCCAGCAGACCCTCCAGCTGCTATAAATAACAGGAAACGTTTTGTAGTCTCTGCTCCAGAGAAGGTCATGATCTGGATTCTGTGGTCTTTGGAGCTTTAATGAGGCCAGAGATTTATGCTGGGTCCCCAGAAGTCCCTGGAGGCAGTTGCTGCTGCTCCAGCCTGCCTGAGGCAGTTTTCTTCCTTGGATGGAGAGGTCTTGAGCACCAGCTTTTGCCAAAGACACCCTCGCTACCCTTTGGAGATGTCAGGTCTTGTTAAGTCCTTTACGTTGTGCCTCGTGCCATTCATCTCCAAGAGAGATGTTGACTTGATTCTCTGGAGAACTTGCTTATGAGAGGTTAAAAGCAGTTTGTAAAACAGCTTCATAGCCATGGATTGACATTCAGACAGCCTTCCATTGGACCTGGACACCTTTGCCGTGCTCTTCTCTTGATGTACTACAAGTATATCCTTAGCACTTGACTCCTTCAGCTAGTTTACTTCTTGGGAACATCCCAATGCAATGCACTGTGTATTAATGTGTGTGTAGCAGAGCTTGGATCCTACCGTCTTACTCTTTAAGGTTCTTCATAAAAGGTTTTTTAAGGCTTCAACTTATTGTCCTCCATCCTCATTGCTCGGAACTTGGTTAATACTGTGGTAATTAAGCATATTTGGGAAGGTCCTCGGGTATAAGGATGATCTCAACAGGCACAGACCAAAATTTTCTGATGTGATTGCTCTGTGCACTGCAAGTCCTAGATTCATCCCGCCAAACCAAATCTCTTAAATTAGCATAGAGAATACCCCAGCCTCCCTTTGTGGGTTAATACAAGGGATGGGAAGACCCTTCCAGAGGTTTTGCTCCATAGAATTCACAGCTGGGCCTATTACTCTGTTAATTGGAGAGGGAGCAAGGATCAAAGCTGTTAGGAAGCCCAAATGGTCTGTATGGAGGTCTGGCTGGCAAGGGAGAAGGTCATGGCCAGCTCTTCTCGAAGACTTTGCTGGTGGCAGCAAATGGTGTCCACTGGAATTGGACTATTTTCCTGAGACGATGATGCCCACTGGGCTCCTTCCCTAATGATTTACCTGACTGGTGCTTTCACAGAGCCCAACAAATCCTGTTGGTCATTTCTTACCAGTCGAACTGCCTCCAAGTCAAATTCGAGCCCCGTTGGGAGGGATCCCAGGAACAGGAATTCCCCTCCCTTGCCACTTTAGGGTTAAAAATAGTTTCTTCCCTTGCACCTGTCATAGTTTATTTTTGCAGTTTTATTTTTGCATTATTTTTATCTTGCATTATTTTATTTTTGTGTTTTATTTATTTATTTTGCATTTGAAAAATTAAAATCAAATTGGATGCGAGAGAGTCATTTCTGTCTTTAAGGGGTTTTGTTGTTGTTCTAAGGTCGTGATCCACTGACCACCAGATCTCTGGAATGGAGAAGGAAACATGGCTCAACCCAGATTAAGTGATTTCAGGGAGGCTGAATTCTCTTTTGGTAAAAAAAAACCTCTGTGTGTTTACGTTTCCTAAGCTTATTTTGAAACACATGTGATTTAAGAGCAGGCTTATTTATATGGCAAAATAGCCCACTGTGTCCTCACCTGACTTAAGTGACAAGGAAGCAGGATTTTTTTTCTTAATTTATTTTTTACAAGCATGGTTTAAAATAAGACACTGGTTTGCTGCACCTCAGTGATTCTGCTCGAAAGGAGGTCATGGCAGGTCTTGTTTTCCTATTGCAGACAAAGAAAAAAAAAGAAAAGCTATTTTGGTTGTTTACACAACTTCCACTCACAAGCCTTTATTTTGAGGTAATCTCTTAATAAGAGTTGTAGGTAAAAAACTCATTTCTGTCCCCAAGAATCCTGGATTGCCAAAATTCCAAACTAGCCAGGCTTCCCAGGGAGGAAAAAAAAAAGAAAAAATTGGTAGTTTTCCATCTTTAAACAGGATTTATTTGCTGGGCAATCCATTCAGTCAAGAACTTGGCAAGGCTTCTAGATTAAATCCCAAAGCAAATACATCAAAAAACCTTTAAGGGACATTTGGCATTTTCTGCTTTTTTCTCCCACTGACAAAAAAAAAAAAAAAGGCAGTAAATGCTTGAATGTCATAAGTCTGTTTTCTGCTTCAGGACATTTTATACAGCTGGGGGGAGGTGTTTCCAAGGGAAGAAGAAATGTGTATGGAACAGCCTTCCTCCCATGGTTGGCTCATATGGAGGAGAAGGAGCTTCCGTATATTCTTTTTCTTTAAGTTTAACCTTTTTGAACCAAAGCCGATGCCAATGCACCTCTCCAACAGCAGGAACATGAAGTCAGGGCAGGTCAGTGAGAACCTCAAGGCATGACATCAAGGCACTGCTTTTATACCAGAGCAAAGCAAAGCTTTCACTGGTACTTCCATAGCACCTAAAATCCTTCTCACACTAGAGAGGAAGAGCCTACAGGTCCCATACATGTGTTCAAAGAGACTTTTCAGCTTTCAGGAAGCTTCCAAAACACACGGGGGCCTAGTAGGTACTAAGATGTAGACTTAGGAGGCAGCAAGGCAATCAGAGACCATTTATTGCCAGGAATATTGTCTGCTTCAAGCAGAGACGTGGTGCGAAGGACAGTTTTCCTTCCAACCGAGCTGTGAAACCAAAGCCCTGACCACTGGTGGTTATTTAAAGACTCCCACGGCACTTCCTGCAGTGGGAAGGTGGTTGGCCGATGTTCAGACTTGGGCGACTGCTCTTTGCAAAGCAAAATAAATATAATCCACTTGAACTTTCCACCTTGCGGGATCAGCCGCGTGCCTCATCCTTTGCTCCAAGCACGGCTGCCTCCGAAATGCTTCAGCTTGGTGAACCCTCATAGGATTGTGAGGTCATGAAGGACCAAAAATAGGAGATGGGGTGGCATTTGAGCCCCCTCTCTTGCTGCTTGGAGCTGGAAGGAAGACAGGACACTTAGTGTCTGGATGGACAGGGATGCTCTGTGTTTGGATTCCTGGCCTGAAACGACTTGGATTGGGCAAAAGGAGAGCAAAGGGTACCATCTGATATTGGTCGTAGTCCAGACTCCCCATTTCTCACCACTTAGGCACCTCCAAATCCTGAACTGGAGAGCTTGTCTCTCTTCGGTGGCTATAGGCTAGGACTATACATGCTGTTGTACAGCATGTGCCTCTTTCATGTGGATATGGTGCAGTTTTGCGTTTCAGCTCCCCATCACCCTTCATGATCTTCATGTTCATGATCAATATGTACAAATACCAGAGGGGAGAATGTTGGGAGGAGGGGGCCCAGCTCTTTTCAGTGGTGGCCAGTGATAGGACAAGGGGTAACAGGCACAAGTTGAAACCCAGGCAGTTCCACATCCATGTGAGGAAGAACTTCTTTGCTGTGAGGGTCTCGGAGCCCTGGCACAGGCTGCCCAGAGAGGCTGTGGAGTCTCCTTCTCTGGAGATCTTCAAACCCACCTGGATACCACCCTGTGCCCCGTGCTCTGGGTGTCCCTGCTGGAGCAGGGGGTTGGACTAGATGATCTCTAGAGGTCCCTTCCAACCTCAACCCTTCTGGGATTCTGTGATCTCCATGGGGAACACATGCTGATGCTTCCAAGGCATTACCTGTGAGCATGGGTCAGAGGACCCAAAATCCCATAGGTCCAGTAAAACAGGCTGTGGTGATGTCTCTGAAAAGTGTCTCCTCTGATCATCCATGAAGGTGCCAAGACATCATGCCCAAGGTGCCCATAACATTGCTTCATAGGTGGTGTGAAACACATGTAGAGATGTCAGGGGGCTGAACTGTGCTTCGTGCTTCCATGGAGCCTCAAATATGGCTGTGTTCATCCTTTCCTGTCCATTCCCAGCGACGTGACGAATGCGTGCATCTCCCTGAAGCCTTTCCCTCCACTAAACCTGAGCACTGCAGTCCCTTGCAGGGCAATTGCAGAGGCCTTGGGTTTGTCGCAGTGAAACCCAAGGTTACTCTCAGGTGGAGGCTGCAAAACCCAACACGTAATTGGTTTAATGCACTTGTTTCCAAAGCTGCTGCGTTGAGCTTCGTTGCCTTGGCTGAATTCCCATGGGTAGGGCCGTTTCCCAGCCTGCAGGAAATGAGTGATGGGCTTGATCCGTAAGGAAGCTACGGAGCTGCACAATCCCATATCAGAGACCTGGGCACTTTGTGCACCCGCTGGAGGGGACATCACGGTGGGTTTAGAGCGTGGATTTTGGTGTCAGACGAAGGCAACAGAGGGAGATCTCGGTAGATGCCTTGACCCTTCCCGGCGACCCAGAATGTTTCTGCGCCTTGGATAAACACGGCGATGGATGTGACTTCCTCCGTTGGGTCTGCGAGGGAGGGCTCCCTCTCGGGCGCCTCGCGGAGGGACAGCCCAACATCAGGGCAAGCTGCAGCCAGCGTCCTGGGAACGTTTTGAGGACTTGGCAGCTGGGCCTTCACAGGAGCCTTTCACACAGGACCCAAAAATATTGCTGTCAGGGCAGCGAGGGTCGGTTTGCAGGGTCAGGTCCCTAAAAATTCCGACTATCAGCGAGAGGGGCTTAGGGTCTTGAAATGTTGTGTTTGATTTTTCTTGGAACTGCCTGGCTTGCGAAGTTTCAAAGGGAGCCAAGAAGCTCACTTTTTATTTACTTTGCAGGACAAAAATACGGCTGGGTACAGAGAAATAAGGAAGCTGGAGCTCTCGTATTGAGGTGGTAGAGAGGGCAACTGGAGAAACTCTCTGCTCTAGAGCCCATAAAAATAAATCTGAGATGTTGGACCTCAATCCTGCCACCTTTTCTGCCTCTGATCAGCAGCAAGGCTGGTAATTCACGTGGGAGCCTGTGACCTCTAACCACAGGACTGAAATCCTTGCTGGAAATCCTGCTGAATTTCTAGCAGGGCATTGAACTTTGGGTCATTTATCTTAATAAAGGTCAATGAGCTGGGCACACGCAGGCATTTGCAAGCACAGATACGTGCCTTGGTTTTACGCTGCTGGCTCTGAGTGTGGAGAAGAGCACGAAAGAAGTCAGACGTAGCCAGAGCATCGTTCTTAACTGCAAATGAACTCTAAAATGCGAGCGAATTTTGAAGTGCTTTCAAGCCACGCTGGCCATGAACCAGCTTTGCAAAATGAAAGACCGAGTTTTCTGACTTTAGTTCAATTACAAGCTTACAAACTCCAAATTATCTGACGGAATGGCCAGGAGCCAAAGCCAAGCATTTTTTGTGGCGATTGCATGGAAGAGCTTCCTGAAAGTGAACTCATTCAGAAAGGCACGAGTTGGAGACTAAAAGCGAGGCTCCAACTCTGACGTTTCAAAAGCAGCATTAATCCCACGCGGGGGTGTCTGACTGTGGCTTCCTCTGCTGTTCTTGAACATTTCACATGTTCTTCTCGCTCTTTGGTTTTTGCTAAAACATAAGTGCAGGGTAAATCACTTCAAAAAGTAGACGTTGAAAGAGTCACATTGTTTAAGCCCATGCAAATTCACTGATTTTTGCAAAAACACATGCAAAGGAGAGCCACATAAAATTAATCCATTGCATTTGTGTCTATAGCTCTCTCATATATCTTTAAAATGCTAGTGCAAAAGTGCTTGCAAGAAGGGTTGGACCAATAGGCGCATGGCAGGGAATTGGCTCTTGCAGGCTCCAGAGCTGGAAGCCAAGTGCACCTTGGACACGGTTTGGTCGGTGGGATGGATTTTGTGTGTTTAGTGTGGAGCAGAGCTTCTCAGCAGGCTCCTCCTGTGCTTCTCCAAGTGTCACAGCTCCTCTATCAATAACTCGGAAGAAGTGGTGCATCGTGCAACCCGCTGGGCAGAGTCCTCGTGCCAGCTGCTGAATTGGCATCTGAGAAGGTTGGTGGAAAAGCTCCAAGGGCAGAGGGAAGTCGTGTTCGCCAGGAAAGAGCTGCAGTAAATTTGTTAAGTTCTGCTTGTTTCATTAAAGTGGATGGGTCAAGGACCAGGGTTTTACCAGCATCCTCATGTCAAAGGGATGCTCCTGCACTGCCAGCTGCTGGAAATCTCCATCCTTGTATTGGAGGCCACCATCTGGTGGACGTTCCCTGGGTGAGCAACTCCCAGGTGGGAAAACTGGGATTTACCTGGCCCTTGGCTTCACCAGAGAATTGCTTCTCTGGGACCACCACAAAATTTGGCATCTTTGGGTTTGTCTTTCACTGGTGTTGTAAAAGGATAAGTCGTTTGGGGACTGGTGCTGCAGGTGGCCACCCTGATGTCCAGCTGCCTTCACCGTGGCGCAGGGGGATGCTTTGCAGCAGGAGGAACTTCTAAAAGAGCCCTTGGAGCTCAGCAAAGTCCAGATATGTCCCTTAAATTGCCTCTGGTTTGACCAAAACCTCATCCTTCCACCTCAGCACCATCATTCAGGGCTTGTGCTGGGTCTGGTCTAGGAGCAGGTTTTGGGAGCTCTGCGTTTGACCAAGGTGAAGGGCGTAGGGATGGTGAGGTTCAAGTTCAAGGTCATTTTAAGCTTGCAAAGGCTCAGCCTTCACACTGAAACAGCTGAAGGGGCTGGAAGCCGTGGCTAGGAGATTGCAAGTACACAGATCACCCCATTTCCACAGAGAAACCTCCGGGATGGGTCTCGGAAGGCTGTAACTCCCCCCTCAGATGGAGTAATTGCAGCAATGAGGGAAACCGGCCCCGCTGCAGGGTGACGGGAGTGGAATTCGAGCCCCATAGCAAGAGATTTGTCACACGCGGTCCACAGCACTGAGGTGCGGGGACGGCCGGAGGGACTGAGCCGAGCATAGAGGTTGCGAAGCGGAAGTGAAATTGCTGGCACGAGGCCCTGCCTCCATCTGGGACACTTCCCTGCCAGCTGTTTTAGATTAGATGTGATCCTTATGCTTTTCTTTGAAGGGGAAAAAAAAATGCCATTTTCACACATATTTCCCCCCCAAAAAAGCAAAATTTGACCATGTCCATCACAAGGAAGAGCCTTGGGTCCCCTCCGCATCCTCTCTGCCACCTCTGTGCTGCATTTGCTGCCCCTTGGAGCCTGGAGGTTTAGGAATCAGCAGGAAAGAGGCAACACGGAGGGATCCTCCCTGGAGTGCAAACGCGGCGGGAGAGCCGGGAACGGTTCCGGGGCTGAAATATCTCACGGGAGCGGAGACCACCCTGGGGCTCTGGCGAGCAAATATTTTTTAATCCCGATGGCAAGAGCCGCTCCGACAAGGAAGGGAGGCAGAGGAGGGGGGAGCCGAAGGCTTGAGAGCAGGGCAATTCTCAGGGAAAGGCAGGAATGCCGGAACGAGTCCCCAGTGAGACCTTAAATCTTAAACGCTTCCACATGACCCTGGTCTCTGGCAGACTGAGAACACCCCGGGTAGTTCCCTCTTCCGCCGCGTGACGTTGGAAAGCCCCGGGGTCAGCGCGTGGCTTCGGATGGATACCAGGATGGGAAGCGCTGCAGTGTGAGGCTCCTTCCCAGGTCCCCAGAAAAGCAGGCACAAAAACGGGGTTATTTTCAGGCGTTTGGGGAGAAACGCTGAAGCCCCTCGGTGCAAACTGCAGCATCTGCTCTTCTCACGCCTCCTGCTCACTGCGTACGAGGCAGGCGGTGCGGGAGCAGGGTAGTGTCACCTTCCAATGTCACTGGCAGGCACAATTTTCAGGAACTCTCATGCATTTGTGCTACTGGGGAGCCCTGCCAAGCATCGTGGCAGCTCTTGGGAGGGGGGGGAAACACGGAAAAGAGGCACCTGGAAAAGGGCCTGGGTTTGCCCAAAGCGCTAAGCCCGGTGCTGACCTCGGCCTCCGTAGCATCGCCACGAGCCCGGGTGACCTACGTGAAGGTTGGGAGGGAGCGGGAAGCCATGCGGGCGGATAGGGGCTGTGTCCTTCCCACGGCCCCACCGGCCGTCCCCATAGGGGCCTGGCACCCGGCGTCCCTCCTGCACGCAGCCTATAAGTACAAGCGTGCCCGGGGCTGCCGACGTGTCCTTCTCAGCGAGGCTGGATCTGACAGTGTCCAGGTGAGCAGCCAAGGGGCTGGAGGGGCTCCCGGCGGGACGAGCAGTGCTAGAAAGTTCACAGGGGGAGCCGAGCTCGTGGTGCAGAGCCCAGTGGCGCCGGGTGAATGGGGCACGTCGCCTGCGGAGCATCCAGGCAAGCAGATTGCACATCCCAGAGCCAGTAAAGCATCCCTGAGGATGCACAGGGCATCCGGGGATGAAAAGACTTGGTTGGTTTGTCAGGGAGGGAGGATGGAATAGGTGAGCAGGGTGGAGAGACTTTGGATCTTGGTCTTGATGTAACTTCTGGGTTGGGAGTTAAGAGGGGTTGCGTCCCCACCGAGGGCCAGTGACACGTTCAGACGCTTCCCTTTCCGCAGGGAATTTTCATTTCCCGAAAGGCAGAGCTGCCTTTATGCAAATGTCCTGCAGATGCCAGGGAAGCAAAGCCAGACCATGCTCCAGAGCGAGCGCTCCTGGATGCTCCAGGAGAAACCCGGCGCCGTCTTTCCAGCCGTCTCCATTGCAGAGCGGCTCCCGGTTTTGCCATCCCCGGAGGCACCACTTCCATGCGATACCATATCCCGTTTGTCCCGCTGTTCCCACATGCTGCCCTGGACCCTGCCGCGTTGCGGGTGTCTCCCACAGCTTGTCTCCGGCTGGGCAGGATTCCCGGCTTGCTGGCATTTCCCGATCTGCAAAGCGTTGCACATTTTCTCCCCTAAATAGCAGGCGATCATGACAGCGAGCGCAGCCCCGACTCGTCTCTCAGCTTCTCCCTCGTCCCTGTAAACCCTGTTCCAAGTGCACAGCTGGGAAATGCCCAGAAATCTCCTTAAATCGGGAGAAGCGACTCGCGCAGAGCAGCAACCCTGGCTCTGGAACAACCCAGTGCTCCCCATGCGCTGGCATTTGGCAACGGCAACGCGCGGATCAGCCTAATATTCCCTGCAAATTAATCTCCCGTCTTTCTGGAGCACCGGGTTTCTCGCCTGTTGTTTGATGGCTCCTCCAAGAAGGGCTCTTGGCTGCAGCCCAAGAGGACGCAGCAGGGTGTGCTAAGAGAGAAAGCAGTAACCGTGCAGGGATTGAAGCTCTCAGGGTAATACCCACGCTGCAGAAATACATAAGAACGAGGCACACACAGGCGTCTCCAGGGGCAATAAGGAATCAAGGAAGATGCATGTGCAAAAAACTCGTATCATGCAATCAAATTAAGAGGTTGGGTTTTTGCGAGCTGAATTTTGGGGTCTTGCCGTGGGTTCTGCCCAGCGCTGGGAGGACGGAAGGGTGCAAGAGGCCACCAAAAAATCCCGCTGCGTTTTTGCTCAGCACCATTTTCCCACCGGAGCGCCGCAAGGTCGTCCCCGGGACATTGTCCGGCGCTGCAAAGCGCTCCCGGGAAAACCTCTCCCTGCTCATTCCTAGGCTCGCTGCCCAGGCGCCCTCTCCCATGGGCGCCTCGCAGGGGGTTCACCCAAGCATGGGCAGTTTGCACATCCAGATCTTGGGAATTTGACACTGCTTGGTCTTTACAGCTGCTTTTGCCTCAAACAGCCTTTTCCCAAACCCGACAGCAAAGCTTTGCAAGAGCAGGAAGGGTGGCCCCAAGCGCAGTGGAAAGTGGTCTCCCCTGCCAGCCAGCACGGCCGGGCCTGGGAAATCTCACGGAGCAACGCCGGGATGTGTTTGTGTCTGCACTCGGCAGCAGCAGCGCTGAGACAGTAACCTACTTTCCAGCTCCCGCTTCCCTGCCTGCGAGACCGGGAGGAAGGAAGCCACATGCTGCTCAACAGGCCCCGTTTCTACAGCCACCAGCCCCCAGCTATCACAGGGAAACGCGTCTTTCCCACTTAAGGACGCATCCCGAATTACTATGTCTAGGGCTCCACTCTGTAGCAAAATCCCTGTGCGGATTTTGCAGCCAGCTGGGATCGTAGGATGGGTTCCCTGGCACATTGAGTTAGCGCATGTTGAGTTAGAAAGACCTTTCACCGGCTCCGAGCGCGGGCATCCTGCTGGTAACTGACATCTTCTGCATGGTACCCGTCATCTTCTGCGTTTGCTCTGGTTTTGGCCCAAAAAAATGGGCTCGCCCAGTTTCAGGGGTGAGAGGTGGCCGAGGACAAAGGCCGGTGCTTTATGCAACCGGGGGAGCATTGCCCTGAGCTGCTCTGGAGCATGCCGGGATGGGGATGTTGGGCCCACGGCGCTCTCAGTGACAGGGGTTGTGACTTTTTGGCAGGTCACTTCGTGGCGAGGCATTAAAGCCCCTTTGATCTTCTATTTGAACACCCTTATTGACATGACGAGCGCTCGTGGGTTAGGGGACACGTCTTGGCACTCATCACTGTGGCGCCTCTTGAAGCTCTTGTGTTTGCGTAAGAGCTCCAGAAGGTCAGAGCAAAGGCCTGTTGGTTTTGTGGGGTTTTTTTTTTCAATTCTAACAGTGGCCAGGAGCAAAGAGATAGGGGAGAGCAGAGGAATAGGTCGAGCTGATAGCAGTATTTCAGAAACCTGCTTGGAGGAACTGGAGATAGGACATTGTGGACTTTGTTATGGACTTTTCTCCAAGCATTTTGCCAATGGTTGCATTTGGAGACCAGCCGTCCTGGTGCTCCCGTCATGGATTTGTGTTGGAACTGTCATCCCTGGCAATGAGCAGGGATTATCAAATTATCAATTATCAAATTACAAACCCTCCCTTCTTGCAGCATCATGGGTCTCCTTTCACCCCAAGATCATTTACTCTTAGGCCCACAGAAGAGACATGTCCCAACCTAGAAAAGAAATCAAGGAGGCCTCCAAAGCTTAACCAAGCGTTGGCCAAGCTCAACACTTGATTCAACCACATGATCGACTCCAGTTGGCAGTTCCAGTTTGGGAAGAGGCTGTAGCCCCCCACCAGGACCTGGATCCCATAGGCAGCACCGCTTGCTTGCAGTTTGGGGATCCTCTCAAGGCCGAACAGATCCCTCACCGGGCCGCTTGCCAAGTGCTGCCGGTGCAGAGTACGCGGCGTGCTTGATGGAAAGCACCCACGTCCCGGCAGCTCCCGGAGCAGGGCGCAGCGCCCGGGGGCGTCTCCGCACCGGAGAGCAACGAGCGCGGGAACGGGATGGGCTCGCTGCCCGCCTGGCTCGTCCGCGTGCTGCCGGGAAAGGCTCCTTGGCGGCCTCTAATTCCTTGTAATTTTCCTGCTTGTCAGGAATCAGAAAGGAAATTTCTCCCTGCACCTCCCTCTGAATGTTTAAGAAGTGAGTGAGGTTTTGGGGAGCGGGATGGCGTTTTTCCCCACCAAGACATTGCCAAAGCCCCCAACAAGCCCAAGCTTGACCACACAGGAATATTCCTGCAAGCACAGGATGACAGCAGCCTGGATGGAGAGCATGGAGAGGGAAGTAGGAAGGGAGCACCGGGTCCAGGTGGTAGAGGAGGTTTGAGGTGGTGGAGAGACCCCCAAAAGCCTCCCAATTAACTTGGAACAACTCCCTTTTTGTAGAGTTTGACTTCTCTGGGTGATGCTGTCTATAATGTGATGCCGCAAGAGAAGACTTATCTGTGGAGTTGATATAGCAGTAAATACTCTCTGCATAGCACAGAGAACACTCTGATCAACCTTCTTTTACTCTTGCACACCAAAGATTGCTTGATTATTAATTCCCCAGGATGCTTCTCTGGAAATGGGAGCAGCCAGGGAAGGGCCGGTCGTGGCGGCAGCAGCATTCCCGGGCGTCGCACCGCTGCAGGGCCCTCCCCGCCTCTCCCAAATCCCAGCGCACTCCCTGCCTTCCTCCCCTCTCCCTGCCTTCCCGGCGCACGCGGCCAGTGCTGGAGCGACGCGCTGGGATCTGGGAGGCCGCCAGCGCCGGCCAGGCGAGCGTGTCGCGGCTGCCTCCTGCTCGCCACCCGCATCCTCCTCCTCCTCCTCCTCTTCCTCGCCGTGACCCCCACGCTGCCTGTGCCGGGGAGCCGAGGTGGGTCGGGAATCGTGCCGGCCACTTGCGGCAAAGCGCCCTCCTCTTTTCCTTCCCCCCGCCCTGGGGTTTATTGGTTTTGCTTCAGATCCAAGGCAGGAAAAGCCTCTGACGTCGGCGCAGCACTGGCTGCTGGCACGGGAAGGGGGCGGGGGGGATATCCCGGATCATAAAACCGGGATCTCGCCTTGAGCAAGGCCCCCGGGGGTCCCTCCGTGCATCCGACGGGTCTCTCCGTCCCCTGCCCGGATCAGGGCACGGGAAGGACAAGGGGCGGCAAGTGGGTGGATGGAGGGGGGGTCCTTCCCCGCCCTCTCCCTTCCCAAGAAAACGCGCTGCGATGCTGGAAGTTTCCTGCCTTGTCGCGCCGTTTCGGAGGCGCCTCTAGGTCGCGGCAGGATCGCGGCAGCGGCGGGGACGCTGGGGCGGTAAGAAAGCAGCGCACGGGCACCCAAGTGGCGTCTCCCTCCCTCTATCCCTCCGTATGTCTGTCCTCCCCCCATCCCCATCCCTGCCGCGGAGAGGCGACACAAGCTGCACACGGAGCCGATCCGATTCCTGGGCACCGGGTGCGTTCCCAGCTTGCACAACTCTGCCGAGGCTGCCCGGGCCCCCGCCTTTATCTGCCCCATCTGTCTGCCCGTCCGTCTGTCTGGTTTTCCTCATTCCGATCGCGCTCTTCCCCCTCTGCTGGGTGCCTCCCGCTCGCAAACAGCCACGCTGACGTCAGGCCCGGGGACGCTGGTGGCTGCTCAGCTGCCCAAATCCCACCCCGCTCCGGGTATCGCCGGAGCCACCACGCGTGGGGCCCTGTGGGGGAGCCTGGGAATCTTTTTCCACCCTTTTTTTTCCTGGAGTCTTTGTCCAATGAGTGCTGCAAGGGGATGCAGCAAGTGCTGGGATCGTGGGCCACCTTGCAAGTGCTCTGAGTCTCCCCCAGCACCCACTGCCTTTTATCTCACTCCCTTTGCAGCTTCCCGCAGATCCCCACCCGCTCCTTCCGGCCCTGCACCTGGAGCAGGACTTCCCGGCCACCCCGCGGATGTTGCTGGATATTTTTGTTGTGTTTTATTTCAGTTTGTTTTCTTCTTTCCCCTCCCGGATCTTTCATGTTTGCTTCCTGCTTCCTTCCGCGCACACTGCTGGTAGGAGGAAATCGCGGTGCGTTGGCTTTCCTTCGCCCGGGGCCTCGCTGCGGCCCCCAACGGATGTGGTGCCTTTCCGTCTCCTCCCCGTGGTCATGCACCCTATGGATCTACCCATCCTGGTCCGAGACACACGTCACGGTTAAACATTTTAAAACAAAATTTGGGGGTTGCATTGGCTTCACTTCTCTGCTTTCCTCTTCTGGATGTGGGGCAAGTGGTCCTGGACCCCATATTGCATCATGGTGACCTTCATGAAGGCATCACCCCATGGCTTCCCTTCCCTCTTCCATCCCCCCTCTTTGGCTAATGTCAACCATGGTCCACCAGGACCACGGCATGAGCTCAACCGTGAAGGAACTAGGCAAAACCCTCATGGAGGAACATCTGGGAAAGCTTGGGAATGTGAGAGCAGTTTTCAGGGATGTCAGGGGTGGAAGTGCTTTTGGTAGCACCGGGGTTGGGAGGAGAGAGGGAAGCACTTAATTACTAGTAAGGGCAAAGGGCTGATCGGGGTCTTGCTGTGTTGGTTGAAACTAGGCCAGAAGTCAAGCAAATATAACACAAATTGGTGTTTTGTTAGAGCTCACTGAAGGCCAGCCTTGAAGATTAGAAGGGCTCCCTCCTGAGCTACCTATGTTTATACACGGGGGAGTCCATGCTGTTTGGGTAAATAATAAGACTTTTTGTTGCAAGTGCTGAAAAACATGCGGCGTGAAAATTTGGCTCTGCAAAGCTTCCTTTTCCTTGGCTTGGGGAGTTAATGTGTTTAGGAAAGCATGACCTGACTTTATCAACTCCCTGTGTCCCACTACTCCAAGTGACGCTGGACCTCAGCCATTCCAGCCAAGTAGCTGATGAGTTTGGCATTGCCAAAGATTTCCTTCCAGTTTTGGCCATAGGGTCCATGTCCTGCACCATTTTTCATGGGTGTTCTTTGGACAAGAGCCACTGCCTCTTGACATGTCCCTCTCTGGTGGCACATTGACGGCCAAAAGGAAGACCTGGGCTCTTTATTTTGCACAGAGGTGCTAGAAGAAACCGCAGTCTGTTCTGCTGAGGTTGAAACTCAGGCAACCAAGGACAATCTTGCAATTTAAGCAAGCCAGGCTGTTAAGATGGCAGTGAGATATTGGGGCTTGCCTGATGGAGAAGCTAAAGGGCAAGCAGACCTGTTTGCATGGTTGCAAACATCCTATGGAAAGTGGTGAAGGAGGGCTTGGGTCGCCATGAGGGGAGAATCCAAGGATGGTTGGGCCTCCTGGAGGCCAGGCATTGAAGTCCCTTGGGCTCCTTGCCAAGGGGTCCCCTGGCGCAATGGGAAACCGTTGTCTCCAAGAAGGTGCGGATTATTCTAAGTCCTTTGCATTGCTCTCTTGACATGCCGGAGAGCTTTCACACTGGATCCTTGCTGGGCTCTTGGCAATGAAACTTCTTGTATCCTTGCATTTCTAGGAGAGGGCTTCCATGGTATATGGGATGGAAATGTGGGAGAATTTCAGCTTGAGGACTCATGCATGAGTCTGGGTTGCCCAAGGTGCCCATCTCAGTGTTCCACAGCCCCTGCAAAGAACATAGTCCTTTCTCATGGGGTGCAGGAACTGTGGGACTCTTTCCTAAAAAGTAGGGACTTACTTTGGAGCAGGGTTATTTTGTCCATTTAGGTGAGTTAACATACTCATATGGGTCCCAGTAGCAAATTTTAGGCCTCGGTTTAATTCAGAAGAAAGCTGAAGGCAAATTCTTGGACTGTTTGATCAGCGTTTTTTGCGATGTGGTTAGAAACAGAGCTGGGGAATGTGGTGCTGACTGGTACAAAAAAGGGAAATGCTGTAGACAACGCCTCGACTGGAGGCTCTGGCAGAGCAGACATAGGCGGGGAAAGACAAGGTAGCAGGAGGGCAAAATGTCTCTTGTCATCCCTCTTCTTCACTTGGCAGGTTATTAATATTAGCTACAACAGCCTTTTCTGCGTCGTCTTGCCGTACTTAGTATGGGAGTCAGCGTTGCAGCCAGGGATGATTTGTGATTGAAAAACCATTAAGAGTTTATGGGCTCGAGGATGTGCATTTGCCAACATACTTGAAATGCTTCCGCTGAATATTGGAGCTTGTGGGAAATGACAGCTCGCTTTTTGCAAACTCCGTCGCTTCCCATTGACTCTCCGTTACGGGCAGCCAATGCTTGCTGTGTTTGCAGAGCATCCTTCTAGGGCCGATTATTTTGCTTCTTAACCTCGCATTTTTAAAAAATTAAAATAAAATAAAATAAAATAAAATAAAATAAAATAAAATAAAATAAAATAAAATAAAATAAAATAAAATAAAATAAAATAAAATAAAATAAAATAAAATAAAATAAAATAAAATAAAATAAAATAGGAACAAAGGTGCCCTAACCAAAATACATTAGTCCAAAGAGCCATTAATCCCAAAACACATAGCTGGCTTACTCCCATCGCTGTGTGGCTTTCCACCACCTCCATCCTCCCCTTCGCTCCTGCTGGATCGGCTTTGGGAAACCCCCCTGAGTTTGGGTGAAATTCAAGCTCCTGGCTCCCTTTAAGCTCGTTCCTAAAACCACGGCCATCAGTACCACAGGACTAGGGTACAAATAATAAATAATCAGCGTGCTAACGGGAGGAATTCCTCCCCTCCCCTGCTGAGGGGCAGTTTCCCCTCCACCATGCTGCTGTTGCAGCTCACCATTCCACATGACCCTGGGCTAGTGGACTTTAAATAGAGCAAGCGGGTTTTGGAGAGCATTGGAGATGAGATGGGGTCTGTTAAAAACAACCAAGAGGAGTTTTTCCAAACGGGAACATAGGATGTCCCATCCTTGGACACCAACAAGGCCACAGCACAAGGGATAACCGTCTCTGTTGGGTGATGGAGATGACTGGCCAACCACTGGCCAACCCCTGCTTGGTTTCATCCCTCCTCGGTGAAGACCAGCTCTAGAAGGGGGTAGTGGTGGCCTCCATCCTTTGGAAGTGTCTCTTCCAAAGGTGCTCAGCACACGTCCTATCCCAGGACATCTCCAGGACATCATCCCATCCTCATTTCCCCCAAAACAGCCCTCTCCATAGGGTCACCGTTGCATCGGAAGACCTCAAGGTCTTCCTGAAATGCAAGCCAAGCCCTGCCACCCACACCACGCGTGGACCTCCCCGTCGGGTGTCACACAGATGTCCCGGCAGGGTGGCGAGCACCGTGCACGGACCGCCTCCGAGTGAAGAAACCCCAGGCGAGCGTTTGCCCGCCTGAGTGGCTTTGCTTAAGCGCTTATGTTCTATTTTGAGGCCGCGGCCACGCGGCGCTAAGCGGTCAGTGACCCGGCGGAGCTGCAACCTGCGAAACCAGAGCCCCGCCAGGCTGCAGGGGGACGGCGCGTGGCCTCGCACCCCTTCCCGCGAGCTCCGTCGCCTCTTTGCTGGCGTCGTCCCGGTAGGAAATGAGGCTCCTTGTTTTTTTAACTAGTATTTTTATTATTTTCCTGCGCTTTTCCCACGCTTTTTTGGCTCCTGTGATCTAATTAGTTATATTGTGCTGGGTGCCGAGGGTAGCGTGGACATGTTGGAGCGCTTCGATGATCCAGCGTCTTTTCAGAGGCCGCCGCAGGCACCAGGGGAGTTAAAACACCCTGCGAGGAACGTGTTGTTGCTCTTCATCTGCCCCTCTTTCCTCCTTATCGTCAGCAACTTCTTGCACTCAGCCTCGTGGCACGTTGGGGTATTTTAAATGATATTGAGAGACGTTTGGGTCCAGCCGGGAATATGGGAGGCGTCTGCAGCAGGGTTGGGGAAAAGGGGGGAAAGTTTTTTGTGTTGTTGCTGCTGCTCTCCAGGCCCTCACGTCCCTCCCACCAGTGAAAAGCTCCTTTGCAAAGAGCTTAGTTGACCTAAGAGCATTAAAGACGCATTTGCTGGGTGGGCGGCATCTCCTCAACAAACAGGGAACATGTGGGAAAAGTATCCAAGGGGGAGCCTGGACATCCCGGCTCGTTCTCCTCGCCATCGCGTCCAACTTTGCCCTGACCCTCGGGCGGGTGGCGCCATTGGGGGCGGCTTCAGGGGCTCTTTCGGGGCACGTGGGGACCCACTGACGCCTGTGCCCTCTTTTCCTCCCCCTCCGCAGCCGCTGTGCCATCGCCGACGGGCTCCCGCGTTGATGGAGGGGCCGCCCCGCGCCCGCCAGCAGCACCCGCGCGCCGCCGCTCGGCCCCGGCGCCCGTGAGGCGGCGCCGCCGCCCGGCCGGCGCCCTCCACCATTCGAGGCTCCCGCGCATGGCTCGCGCCCGCCGGCGGCCCGCACCGCCCGCCGCGGCCCCCTAGGCTCCGGCCTCGCCTCGCTCCTGCTCCCAAGTATTCCACATATCCCGATGGGGTAACGTGACGCAGCGGGGACCCCGCCGCAGCTCCCCATGCAGAGGCCTTCGTAAGCAAGGCGGCGGCACCGGCGCCACGGCGGCCGCCCCCCTGCCCGGCACCGAGGCGGCCGACGCTACAGCCAAGGGATCGTTGGGTTTTGGGGTTATTTTTCCCCCTTTTTCTTTCTTTTTTTTTTTGAATTTTTATTTTTATTATTATTATTATTATTATTATTACCCTTATTGTTGTCGTCTGGCTTTTTAACACAGGGTCTGCCGGGGCGGGCAGGGAGTCGCGGCTCGGCTCGGAAGCCACCGCGCTCCCCAGAACTGGGAATATTTGCACAACGTCTGTATATTGAGTTCAATTTCCTTTTTTAAGTGCTGAGCTTTTTCTCTTTTATTATTTTTTTCCTTTATTTTTTTTCACCTGGGCACGCTTTTTTCCCCCTCCTCCCGTTTTTTTTTCATTCTTTTGCTTTTTCCACCCCCGTCACCGCCGTTTTTCTGCATCCATCTGCCCCTCCTCGGCCGCCCACCATGGCCCGGATGAACCGTCCTGCGCCGGTGGAGGTCTGCTACAAAAACATGCGCTTCCTCATCACCCACAACCCCACCAACGCCACGCTCAGCACCTTCTTGGAGGTAATCATAGAATGCTTAAGGTTGGAAGGGACCTGTAGAGGTCATCTAGTCCAACCCCCCTGCACACGCAGGGTCCCCTAGAGCATGTGGCACAGGGTGATGTCCAGGCGGGTTTTGAAGATCTCCAGAGAAGGAGACTCCACCACCTCTCTGGGCAGCCTGGTCCAGGGCTCTGTCACCCTCACTGTTAAGAAATTCTTCCTCAAGTTCCTGTGGAACTTTTGGTGCCTCAATTTGTGGCCATTTCCTCTAGTTCTATCACTGGCCACCACTGAGAAGAGGCCAACCCCCTCCTCCTCACTCCATCTCTTGAGATATTTATATACATTGATCAGATCCCCTCTCAGTCTTCTCTTCTCCAGGCTGAAGAGGCCCAGCTCTCTCAGCCTTTCCTCATAGGGCAGATGTTCCAGGCCCCTAATCATCTTTGTGGCCCTGCGCTGGACTCTCTCTAGCAGCTCCACGTCCCTCCTGCACTGGGGAGCCCAGAACTGCACACAGTACTCGAGGTGCGGCCTCACCAGGGCTGAGTAGAGGGGCAGAATCACCTCCCTCGACCTGCTGGAGACGCTCTCTACTTAATGCACCCCAGGATCCCATTGGCCTTCTTGGCCACGAGGGCACACTGCTGCCTCATGGTCAACTTGTCGTCCACCATGACGCCCAGGTCCCTCTCTGCGGGGCTGCTCTCCAGGAGGTCGGTCCCCAGCCTGTAGGCATGTCTGGGGTTATTCCTCCCCAGGTGCAGGACCCTACACTTGCCCTTGTTGAACTTCATGAGGTTTCTCATCGCCCATGTAAGGAGCAGAGAGGCTGGGCTTGCAAAACCAACACCCTAGTATCTATAAAAACTCCCTGGAATGGGTTTTTTTGGGTGGAATATGTTCACAGTGTCAAAATAACCCCTTCTTCTCCTCTTTGCTGCCCAGGATCTGAAGAAGTACGGGGCCACCACGGTCGTGCGGGTATGCGAGGTGACCTACGACAAGACGCCCTTGGAGAAGGACGGCATCACCGTCATGGTAGGTGGGCGCCAGCAGGAGGAGAGCATGGAGGGTGATCAGAACTGCTCGGGACTCAACTTGTTGCATGTCAGTGCGTCCTCAATCATCTTTTTCTGTGGTCCGGGGCCAAAAAAACCCGTAAATATTCAGTGCTGGGGAGCTTGGAGGCAGTTGTTTTCTCCCTACACCCCTACCTCCATCTCCCAAAATGGACGTTTTTCCAGCTGAATTGTCTCAGAGTTGCTCAGGAAGAAAAAGCTGTCCTGGCTGGCAGGTGAGGGTCACCTCCAGAGTGTCAAATTTATGTAAAAATAGCCGTGAAGCCGCTGTGCCCTTTCCGTAACTGTAGGCTTCCTGCTGCTGTGGAGCTCGGCAGCCGGGAAGAGCTATTTTGAGAGCGGTGGTTGCTTCGATTACAGCTCCAGGGCCTGAAATCCAAGACGGGCAGGGACGGTTTCGTCTGCTCCTGTGGCTCTCCCTGTGCAGCAGCCATCACAGGGTTTGAGGTCCTCCTCCACATCTGTCGCCTTCATTGCACTATGAGGCTTTTCCCCCCGACATTTTCTGAGCGCTGCCGCTTGCCCCACACGCTCCCCCGGCCATGCCTTGCTTCCCAACACTGAATCCCAACGCAATTCCTCTGGGGCTTTCAAAGCAGGCACGAGCTGCCCACGCAGCCGAAACTGTGACTCACAGAGCCGACCTGGCGGGCGCTGCCAGCTCTGCCGATCACTCCGTCTTTAAAGCATCCAGGGTGTTAGAGCGCCTGATCCCACGTGGAAGAGGCGAGTCATTCCTACGTGGTATCTTATCCAGGGGGCATATAAACTGTGCTGCTTTGTTTTTCTTTTTCCTTTTTTCCCCCTCATTCTTCACCACTGCGCGGCTTCAGGAAAGCAAAGGGAGTGAGGAGTGGGGGGAAGAATGAAGACAAGGAAGCTTTTAAGTGCCAGGGCTGTATCTTTAGTGATAAGCGGTGGGAGATGATGTCAGGCGTGCTCGGCACGCATGGGAGCTTGCTCATCCCTGGCGCAGGCTGTGCCCGGGGACGTGGGGCCCGCTTGCCAGCCCCGTGTGGGAGATGATGAGTAATCGGATGAAAACAGGGCGCTTCCAGCAAGCTCTGCAAGAGCAGAAAGAGCCCAAGCGCTGCAGAAATGCAGGTCCCGGCATCCTCCGCCGAGCTGAGATGTTCCTGCCAGCTCGGAGCTCGCTGTTCCCCTGCCTGGCTGCCAAGGGAGCCTCGTCTCTGATTTCGGAGATGTCTTTGGAGGTCCTGCTGGGGCTGAGGTCGCTCACGGAACTTGATGGTTTGGGGAGGCTGAAGGTGGAAAGCTTGTGCTGCTCGCACTGCATTTTCCAGCCAGCCCAGACGATCGTGCTTGATGACAGGGCAGTGCTTAGAGGTGCTTTCTCAGCGAGGAGAAGCCAGCACACACACTCGACCGTGGTTCCTAACCCTATGAGCCCATCACGCTCCCCTGGGTCACAGTGGCAGAAGCAGAGCCTCGCGTGTGGCCTCTGCAGCCGCCGGTAATTATCGGAGACAGCATAATTGCAGCGAGCGCGATGGCGTGCGAGCTCTAAGTGCTTAATTGCAGTGTGCTTTGATGCCGGGTAGGATTGCAAGCAGTGATTACTGAGTCTCGCCTGGCACGGGCACCCCAACCGGCTCCCGTCTGGCACCATTTGCTCCTTGGTCTCCACTCCTTTTTTCCACCACCGCTTCTCCGTGTGCAAAGTCTTTCTGGGAGCTGTTCCTCCCAGCACGCTGGGAATGTCTGCAGAGCAAGGTGAGACACTGGCACCTCGCAGGGCTCTGCACAGGCGCCATCCCACCGCGTCCTCATCGCATCCCCATCGTGCCAGGCTCTGCTGCTCTGCCACTCAGAGGTGAGGGCAGAAGTCCCACAGGAGCAGGACTGCACAGCTGCATTACGGGAGGGATGAGCACTTGTCATCCCCCATGCGATTGCGAGCCCAGCAAAGCAGACCCTGGTAACCTGTGTCCTCAGCTCAACCCGTGCGTTCCCTGCACCGGGGAAGAAGATGGTCTTGCTTTGTAGCACAGAATGACTCAGGCATTAGCATTCCCTAATGCTATTTTCCTACCAAAGCCCGAGGCGATTGAAATTGCATTACCTGCTCAAAAAAACGGCAATAAAATACAGCTTAGCGGCTTTCTGCAGCCTCTCGTGCCGGCGATGACTTCGGCACAGCAGCTTAGTGACTCACTCCTTAAACACCAGGATTACGGCCACGTGCTCTCTGCCCGCCGGGGCTGCTTTTCACCGTGCTGCCTTCCCCAGCAAGCGTCCCCAGTGGGTCGCTGGCCTCCGAAAGCCGCGTCCATCGGGGCTGCGGTCACCCGGGGACGTAACCAGGTTTGTACAGAAGCTTCTTGTGCAGGAAGATCTGCACCAAATCGGAAGCTTTGCAGGCAGCCCTTTCCTTGGATGCTTTGCCCCAGGCCTCAGCTGTCAGAGCAGTGTAATTGCTGGCAAGCACAGCACTTGGCTCGGCCCCCATCGCGCTCTTTGGAAATGGGCTTTTTTTTCCTCCTTTTGAGCCTGTTTTTTCCCTTTTTAAAGCCAATCTGCACCAAGGCAAATCACTAACTTGACTCTGTTGTATCCGCACTGTGTTTGCCAGGGCTTTTGGCTGCTGGCTCGCGGGGGTCTGGCTGGCTTGCATGGACACGCTCATTTCTCTGCCATCCCTAGGACTGGCCGTTCGACGACGGAGCGCCTCCTCCGAGCAAGATCGTGGAGGACTGGCTCAACTTGCTCAAGACCAAGTTCTGCGAAGACCCCGGCTGCTGTGTGGCCGTTCACTGCGTGGCTGGCCTGGGCCGGTGAGTGAGAGCTGGGCTGCTGCCACGTCCCTGCCTTTGGCAGCAGTGCTGCGTGCAACGTGGCCTGAGGCAACAGTGTTAGTGAGAAGAAGCTGTGATGGTGGCCAGGTGACCTCAGTGATGTGTTGAGATGGACACTGGACAACACGTTGTGCCCAAGACATTGCTTTGGGGTTATTGGGGACGTTTTAAGAGTTTCTCACAAGGTCATGGACCTTCCTGCGTCCTCTTGGCCAACACTGGCTGTACCAAGAAGCTCCATCCCCAGGTAGCTCCATTCACCCACCCTGTGGGTTTTATCCCCATCAGCGCTGGGAAAAGCTACTGGGGCAGCTCTTGCAGCTAATTACAGGAAACTGCAAAATAAAATGTTTGCATGAAACACCCCGTCACAACCACCGCTTTTCGTTGCCTTCCAGCGCGCCCGTCCTCGTCGCGCTGGCCTTGATCGAGAGCGGCATGAAGTACGAAGACGCCATCCAGTTCATCCGACAGTAAGTAGTGCCGACGGGGCAGACACGGCCACGTCGTTGGCCGCCGGTTACTAATCACCTCCTGAAGCGTCTCGTCCGAGCGATTCTCATTGTCTCCTTGGAGCAGCGGGGTTGTTGGTGCCGGGGATTGCTGCTCCAGGCAATGCACAAGCAAAGGGGGCGGCGGAGCTGCAGCCACGCCGCCGTTTTGCACTGATGCGACGCGACGCCACTGCCGGGGTCAGCTGCATTCATGTCATGTCCCCGGCTCCTCCCTGGGCTGCTTTGCGTCCTCGCCTGCCCCCGCCATGAACTGCATCAAGGAATCAGGCTGTCTGCAGCCAGCCGGGTGTTTTATTCCCTCCTCTTTTTTGAGGATGGAGCAGTGGCGCAGGCAGCAGGACCACGGGCCGGGAGAGCTTTGGTGGGAGCAGCCTGTGCTTGGCTCAGCTAGAGGAGGGAGAAGCTCCTCAGCGGCTCTTGCAGCCCAGCTCATGCATCCTCAGTCCCCAAACCCTCGGGTCACTCCAGCTTGCGGTTCCCATGGGTTTATGCACCGACCTGGGCAGCACGAATGGATTTGGAGCAGTCTTCTGCTCCCGCTCACCACAGTGGGACCTCTCTCTGTGTCTCTGCAGGAAGCGCCGAGGAGCCATCAACAGCAAGCAGCTCACGTACTTGGAAAAATACCGACCAAAGCAGAGACTCCGTTTTAAGGACCCTCATAACCACAAGAACAAATGCTGCATCATGTAACCTCAATGACCTCTTGCCAAAATTCGTGCACACAGACACACGGGCACTCACACACGTCACACTCCCCTCCTTCCACCCTGCTCGCGGGCTCCGCTCCAGGCACGCGGGCAGGGTCAGAGGGGGCCTTGATGGAGCATCACTGACATGTCCTCATAGCCAGGGCTCTCTTTTTGCTGAATTTCCCCCAAGAAAGGCTCTCTCCACCTACCACAGCCCTGAGGAGGGGTGGCAGCGTTGCCCTTGACTCTTGGCTTTAGCAGGCAATGAATTCACATGGTGGTTCTCCATCGCCCTCCTCCTTCCTTCACCTCCTCCTTCCTTTCCCCTCCCTAGGAACCAGGAACTGAGCCCTCTGCAAGGGGAACACGTCCCTGGCATGGAGAGGTGGGTCCCTGGGGCTTGATTTGGGGTGATACGTGCCCAGTCCTGGCCAGGAGCCCTGTGGGACTGTGGCCAGGGCTGTGCCATGCATAAGTTAAGGCTGCGGGCCAGAGTGGGACAATGCAGTGGTGTGGAGAGGAGGAAGATAATGGTGCAGGGAAGACCAAAAGAGGTTTCAGCAGGGTGACAGCTGATAAGTCCTGCCAGCATCATTCCCTTTCTCCCATTTCTCCTTACGCCGCTTCCCTGGATTGCAGAGCCATCCAGGGCGCTTGGTCCTCCAGATCCCGCAGCAGTGAAGCCCGGCCCACTGGGAAGCAAAGGAACAAGGATGGGACATGGAGGCCCCAGTGTTTGCCAGGAGCTGTGGGGTCAATACTGTGTCCCCAGAGCTTGGTGTTTTCTTATTTATAGCTTCCAGATGCAGTGCACAACGTCGTGGCTCCTCTCGGGGTGGCTGGGGGTCATTTGCTGCTTGTCTGGGGGGAGCAAAGCCGTCACAGTCCCTGGCCATCTGCAGCTCCCACGGCACCATCTGTCCCAGCTAATCCTGGGGCCAAACGCTGCAGGGCTTTGGCTAGCCAGGGCCTGAGATAGGGCTTGTTTGGGATGGTTCTCCCAACCCCAGGGTGAAAGGAGAGCATCCCTGTCCTCTCCTTCACCTCCTGCCCGGCCCTCAGCACTGCCGCCTGCATCCTGGGGTTGCATCCAGCGGGTCTTTGTGGGACCGAGCAGTGCGTATCCTAGATTCCCATCTGGTCCCCGGGGAGGGCACGGAGAACCTAAGAGCAAACGCAGCTTCTGGCTGACAAGTGTGCAAAGCATCTTCGGGCACGTCCATGTCCTCCACCATTGGAGCTTGCTGCCCGTGGGGCTGGGGCTCTCGCTTTCCCGGAAATGTGTTTTTGGGGTATTTGCTCCCAGCAAGAGCCCATCGTTGGATTTGCACCTGCCTTTTCCATCCCCCGTGGTATCAATAACACAGCGTGTTGCTCTGTCAATGCCCAGCACCCCCGAGCCCCGCAGGTTGTGCTCTGGGGTGGATGCAGAGCAGCACCTGAGCCAGGACATGAAATGTCTCTCCACCTTCTGCCTTGGAATGCTTTCAGCAGCTGGAACGGTGGGCATGTAAGGGGTTTGGGAGCGGTTTATCTTCTGATGAGGGTGAGAAGAAATTTGCTAATTAAAGGAAAAAAAAAAAACCTGCTTGTCTTCCACATGTCCTCTGGCCTTTCTTTCTCCCACCTGTGTAGGGGACCCAGTGGACAGGCAGCACAGACCTCCAGCAAGGGGAAGGGAAGGGGAGAGATGACCCTCTAGACAGACTGTGAGGTCGAAGCAGGCTTGCAGGGGTGAGCAGGGCATGCTCGGGAGCCAAAGGATGCTCTGGGAATCCCTCAGATTCCCCCATCATTCAGCCCCTGCATGCACAGGGCTAGGGGCTAGTCCTCAAGCGTCTTGTGGGTTCGGGTTGCCCACGTTGAGGGGTCTTCACTGGTTGGTATGTCCATAACGTTTGGGTGCCTTTGGAAGTGTCAAGCATCTGGAAACACTAAATTCGGAGGGTTTGAGGGATCTGCCAGGAAGGCTGGTTAGATCCCATTGGTGAAGGAGTCAGCAATGTGAGGGTCCGCATTGGTTGGGAAGGGGCTGATCCTGTACAGCCCTGCCGGGGGGGACACAGCAGTCACACTGGTCACATCACCATCCCCTTCCTGCGGCTAAAGGAGGTGCTCTAGGTGCTCCTGCAGCCCCGACCGTGGCTGGAGATCGCTTGGCATTGCCAAAGGGAGAGCCCCAGTTCTTCCTGGCCAGGAAACCTCATCTATCTCATGTGTTCCCTGGTCATTAGAGGAAGAACCTTGACTTGTAGAGGGTTTGAAGCTGCTGGCGGTGGGAACCACTGCTTTGCATGCCTAGAAATCTCTGCTTGAGAGCACACTGGCCTCTCAGGACTTGGGTCCTACCTCTGAGGGACAAATTTGGAGGGATTCAGCCCAGAAACATTTAGAGGAAACACCAAAAACTGTATTTAGTTGGTTGATTGGTTGTTTTCTCCAACTGGGTTTTGAATTAGAAATCCCAATGAGCTCCATTTCTGCACAAAAAGTCTCCTGACAGTGGGAGAAGTAGGAGCCTGGCAGCACTGTAGATACAGAGCGCTGGAATGGGGCCTGAGCAAGGGAGACCTTCATGTATGGGCTGGTTATCAGATCTCTGTAAGTGTATGTTAATCCCTAGCTTGCCTCAGATGCCAAGACATGTTGAAAGGAGGGATCACTGCCTTAAAAATGTGACATACCTGCCGACTCAGTAATTCCTCCAGTTCTCCCATTGACTCTTCCAGGAAAAGCAGGGAACTGACACCCCCATGGCTTTGACTGCAGACAAACCACCTTTTCCTGCCCCTGTCAGAAGAAGCCAAGGTCCACACTCAGTTGCATCACTCCTCACCTATAGCCACCTCCCTCACGCCCTCCGTGAAAACCCGAATCTTTCACAAATTTGCAGGGACAGAACTCCAAAATGTATCAAAGCTCTTGGATTTGCAAGGGATGGCAAGGCAGAAATGGGCTATTCCTCCCACCAAGAGCTTTATAGGGTTTTTGTAGGGTTTGCCAAGGAAGCAAATCACAGCTGAACCTTGTGCAGGTGATGAACGTCACCAGGAATCCATAGATGTGTCTTTCTACTTGTATCGTTTTGGTGACGATGTTTGTGTTTCCCCTCCGTTCTCCATATTTTCCAGTTGGATGCAGCACACAGTGGGAGCAGCAGTTGGCAGGAGGAGAGAAGGTCCATTGCAAATGACCAGCTCTTAATTTTAACAAAGATATGGCTATACAAGTTGAAGGACTTTGCATTTGCCAAATTATCTTCCGGGTCTTGCAATCAGGTTGACATTGTGCTGCTTGGGATGAGGCTTATGGAAAACAGATTTTCCAAGGATGCAAAGAGTGTTGCTCTATGTATAATACAGTCGCTTTTATTTTATATATATTATTTTCCTTGGGTTGGTTTGGTTTTGATTAGTCCCAGTGGGGAAGCACACGGGGAGATTCACGACCCACATGCAGTTTCCAGGTTCTTGTATCTGGCTTCCAAGGGGCCGGGAAGGAGCAGTTCAGTGGGGGGATTTTGGTGGGATAGCGTCGGGTGGGAGGCAAACGTGCCTTGTTTCCTTGCAGAGCACGGGCTGGGGCCGGTCGCAGGCACGCTCGCAGGCTCCAGCAGACATTCCAGGGGAGGGGGCGTTCTCAACCCGTTCTGCTTTCCCTCCAACCACGATCCCCCAGAAAACTCAACTTCCCTGTTGTTCCTCTCTGTTCAACAAAGAACTGCATATTTCCCTTTTTAACTCCACGGGCAATCATAGTAGCCTGTAGATTAAGCCCAGATGACTGGGGATTTTTTGTTTTTGTCTTTTTTTTTTTCCTTTGGTCTGAGCCATGGCTAAATTATTACACCCAGTGCTTTTTTGTATCAGGCAGAATCACTTTGAATATGCAGATGAAATATAGGATCTCGACACTTTACAACCTTTTTAAAAAAGAAAATTGTCTGTTTACTTATGTCTTATGTTAAAGAAAAAAGGAAAAAAAAAAAGCCTTTTAGTATTTTTTTCTTTGACTTTTCTGGAATTATGGTGGTTTCACTCCAGCAGCAGCAAAATAAAAATGCGTTCACTGTTTTGTACATCCCTGTGTGCTGCCCTCCCCTGTGGGAGTTAGCGAGAAGGGGGACGTAGGGGAGGCTAGAGGGGTGCCCGGGTGATGGACCCAAGCCCTAGGACCTTCTGGAGAGGGTCCTGGAGGTTCTCTAAGCAAGGGGGATAGTTTGTCCTGCTGCCTCCCCCTACCTGGAGACCTCCGCCCACTCCCACCCCATATGTGTCCCAGGTCTATCCCCAGCCCATCCCCTGGGATATATTCCCTCTCTCCACCTCTTCCCATTTCCTGGGAATGCAGCCAGTGCATGGTCCACCTGTACCTGCATCACTGGGCCATCTCCCCATGCACTCCTTGCACAGACCCAGCCTGCAGCCCCCATGAGCCCAGCCCCCATGGAGAGACATGTTCTTCTTGGAGCAATTTCCTCCTCCCAAGAGTCAAGTGAGACCCCAGGATAAGGAGCCACGAGAGGTCTGGGTTGCCCTGCTCTTCTTGCCTGTGGAGAGCACAGAATTCAAGTGCAGGAAGGGATATGAGCCTGGAGCATTTGAGCTCCAGGAAACAAGACTCTCCTCAGCAGACTGTCCTTCAGCTCCTGTATGGGGACTGCTAGGCCAGGTGGGAACCCCAAAAACAGCATCCCTCTCCCCAACATTGCAGAGGAGCTGGAGAGCTGCATGGCAGAAAAGGATCTGGGGGTGGTGGTTGACAGCCAGCTGAGCATGAGCCAGCAGTGGGCCCAGTGACCAAGAAGGCCAACAGCCTCCTGGCTTGTATCAGGAAGTGTAGCCAGCAGGCCCAGGGAAGTGATTATCCCCTTGTGCTTGGAGCTGTGGGGGCCACACCTTGATTGTTGTGTTCAGTTTTGGGCCCCTCACTACAAGGACATTGAGGTGCTGGAGCATGTCCAAGAAGGGCAATGAAGCTGGTGAAGGGGCTGGAACATAGACCTTATGAGGAGCGGCTAATGAAATTGGGGTTATTTTGTCTGGAGGAAACTCAGGGGAGACCTTATTGCTCTCCACAACTACCTGAAAGGAGGTTATAGTGAGGCAGGGCTTGATCACTTCTCCAAAATAGTCACCGATAGGACAAGAGGAAATGGCCTCAAGTTGCACCAGAGGAAGTTCAGGTTGGACATTAGGAAGAATTTCTACACAAAAAGAGTGGTGAAGCATTGGAACTGGCTGCCCAGGGAAGTGGTGGAGTGGCGGTGTCCAAGAAACGTGTAGATGAGGCACTTAGGGACATGGTTTAACAGGAATGGTGTCAAAGGGCTTACGGTTGGACTCGATGATCTTGAAGGTCTTTTCCAACCATAATGACTGTATGATTTCAATGACTGTTAAAGAGAGGGCAGACATTTTGTCTGATTTTAGGTCAGAGAGATGGGCACTTGGGGACAGGAATGGCTCAATAAAGTCAGAAGGTTTTGACCTCCCGCCGTGAGAGTTGTCCTGTGCAAAGATCTTTCAGGAAAAACCATTCAACAGGCTCAGCTCTGTGTGCAGGCCCTGCCTCCTTCAGCTCTGTGCCAAGATCCAGCACTCTCCACCAATGTCTGTCAGGCTGCAAGCTGGGTGCTGACGTTACCTCTTCAAATATAGGAGTGCGGCCAGGCTTCCTTACTCTTCCACTGCTGGAGGATTACACTACTTGCAATGGTTTATTATATAATCTGTAAGTTATCTCTGTGAGACTATTTTGCAATGGGTTCTCCACAGAGCACAAAGAACAAGGGCTCCCAGTGACACCATGTTCTTACAAGGTCAGTCAAAACAACAGGTAGAGGAAAGATCCAAGAAGTATATCCAGTATGGCATGGCTCAACATTGGTTAGACACATGAGAATCCACCCTGCAGAGACATTGCACATGCCCCCACCTGTGGGATATTTACTCAGTGCTGGCAGAGTCCACCCACAAGTCATGAAATCTGGCTTTGCTCACAATGCTGGTTGGATTTTCAGCCCTGCCACTTGTGATCAGGGCAGGAAAGCAAGGAGCAGAGGCTCCACAGAAGCTGAGAAGCAGGAGTTTACATGAACAGGCTGGTAAGCAAGCGGAGCAGAGCTAATTGTGCAAGCTTCTGACTAATTACAGGAGGTTGGATGCAGGGAGGAAGCTCCCCTCGTGCTGCTGTAGGCTCAAGAAGGCTTTGGGATAAGATGCTTGGAAAAGGGAGGGAGTTACAGGTAAGAACCCACTGTGCAACCAGACCCAACAATCCAGATCCTAATCTCCCCAGGGGCCTTGAACCACGCGGCTGCAAGGGGCACTGCCTCCAGGCTTGTGCAATAATCAAGTGGGCCTTCAATGAGCCTAATTGCTGCCTCGCCTCGCAACCAGATGGGCCAGGGGGACTTGTGAACAGGAGTGTGAGAAGGAGCTTGAGAAACGCTCGCCCACGCTGCTGCTCGTGCACGCCGTCTCCTGCCGCCCGCGTTCCTCCTTGCGCGCCGCGGCGGGGAGCGTGCACCCCTTTGCAGAGCAGACCTCCACTCTCCTATGTGCCAGACCGCTGCCACACCACGCACGGGTTCCTCCCCTACCAGGAGGTCAATATGTTGGGGTGGTCTGCAAAGGCCTGAGCTACTCACTTGGGAGACCTGAGGGTCTCTTCCCAACTCACAATGTGGTCTGCAGTGCCACGGAGGCAAAAGTCACAGGTTCTTCAGTGAAATCAAGACCTGCCATTGCCTAGACTCATGAGAATGGATTCAAAATGCTTTGTCAGGGCTGCCTTAGTGCCATGTCTTGTCTCCCAAGCCTGGAGCAGACACGCCGTGGGGCCGTGCAGCGATGGGAGGCTGCAGGCACCAAGATCTCCTGCCCCGGCAGAGCATCTCCGACGCAAGGAGTGGCAAGTGGGACCGGTTGTGTGGGTCCGGGCAGCGCAGGATGGGTGGCGCCTCATCCGAGCTTTGATATCCAGCGACTCTTTGATATCTGGGAAGGTATGAAAATGTAGGGCAGAGCTTCTGCTGGGGAAAAAAACCTGCAGGGATAGCAGCAAGCCTTGCAAAAATAAAAGTGGAGTGAGCACATAGTAACTGCTCGGCAGCAGCGCGGTAGCATGGATGGTCCTCACACTTCTCCAGGCGTGGGGACTTACCATGGGAGCTTCCCATGCAAATATGCAAAGATGGGAATGCAGAAACCCTTTGCCCAGGCGTACGTGGCCAGCTCGATGGTTCAGAAGTGAGTCCTGCACAACGCTGGTCCTGGGGGCAATCTCAGCATGGAGGCTCGGAGCTCTGCACCAGCGGATCACTGGGCAGGACCCCCGGGTGGAATTAACTTTAACTGTCAGAGAGAGAAAAGTATTTGAGTGGCAGGAGCTGGCAAGGCTTTCACAGTGCTTGGCAGGGCCTGAGTCACTCACTGACAGCGCGAGCAGCCGAGGGGAAAGAGCGGCTGCCAAAATGCCACCTGGATCTTCATTAAAGCAAACTGGAAAAATGAAAATAAAATAAAATAAAATAAAATAAAATAAAATAAAATAAAATAAAATAAAATAAAATAAAATAAAATAAAATAAAATAAAATAAAATAAAATNATAAAATAAAATAAAATAAAATAAAATAAAATAAAATAAAATAAAATAAAATAAAATAAAATAAAATAAAATAAAATAAAATAAAATAAAATAAATAAAAATTTGAATGGAAGTACTCCCTCTCCCAGTAGACACTGTGTAGACTCTTTTGTAACACTGGTGGCACAGGAGAAAGAAGCCGCCATCAACAACTCTGCAAAGCACCCAAGCCTCATGTCGCTGAGATACCCACACGTGAGTGGCAGCTCCTTTCCCTGTGCATGTCCTACTGGACAGCAGCGTGTTGCCCACGCAGCTGGGCAGTTCACCCCCTACATTGTCAGCTAATAAAACCTCCCGTGCCCTTTTGCAGGTGCTGCTCTTTCTTGCAACATCTGCCCCGGGGCTGCCCGGGCACAGGAACCTGCCCGTTTCTCCTATAGCAACCAGGCAGCCTCCAGGGACATGTCACGGCCAAGGCAGGGCTCAGCGCAAGGGTTGGGGGGTGGAGGGTGGTTGGAGACCTGGCACCGGGCGCCGTGAGAAGCCCCATGCAGGAGCTGCCTCCGCCTCGGAGGTAACGGCGACGCTGAAAGTCCTGTTGACTCAAGCCCAGGGCTGACTCACTGATGTCGGTGCATCTCATCGGCGTGTCAGGCGAGAAGCGATGCGTTTCGTACGAGCTTTGATCTCTCTCGGAGGCAAGCGGAGCGCCGGCTTGTGCTGCAGGGCTGAGGGAGATGTGGCTGACAGGGCAGGGCTGCGAGTCTGCGTTTGGGGTGAGCTCAGGACATTCGTCATCCGTGGGTGGATGCTCAGCACTCAAAGCAGGGCTGTTACGGAGGGAGGCCTGAAAATGCATCAGGTGCATCCAAAGGCTGTGGCTGCAGCTACCCCATCTGTAAACCTGTCCAGTGCCCCAGCCCAGCATAGCAGGACTGCAGCTGCTCAACCTGCTGCACGTGCACTGGAGATGTCCAAGAACCCACTAGACAAAGCCCCAAACAAGCCAGTCTGACCACAGAGCTAACCCTGCTATGGGCAAGAGGATGAGCTGGACACCCCCTGAGGTCCCAACCAACCTGAATTGCTCTGAGATCCCAGCAGAAGAAAGAGCGTCTGGCAGCTCAGAGGACAGAAAACAACTGGTTCACTCAAAGAGGCTCCAAACAGACACTGCTTGGGGGCCATGCACATTCTCCTCACATTGCAATAATCTCCTCCAGCTTCCTAAGTTAGGAAATCAAGCTGTCTGGAGCTGGAGGGTGAAATACATCTAAACTGCAAGGTCTTCGCATAAAGAATTCACGCTGCTAATCATCAAGGCCCATCTAATGTGACTTTCTAGATAACATGGTCTTTGAAACAACAACTTTGAGCTCCAGAAGTTGTTTTTGGCTGCCATATGAACATCCCCAGCCAATCACACAGTCCAAGGTATGGGTGAGCTATAGCAACCCAGTCAGATGTCTGAGCCTTACACCTCTTATTGTTATCTTCAGCAACATCTTCAAAGTGTGAACACCAAAGCGGTGTGATGTGTCCCAGTATTAGGCTCTGTCTAAAGCAGCTAAATTGGTTCCCCATATACACCCATTACTAACCTGCCATCTGCTTTCTACTGACAGACTTTTGTCCTAAAAAGCAGATTTGCCAGACCCAGAGTTCTGCAATGCAATATCTCTGGCTCCATCAACTGCCTCCACAAGACCTGTGATGCTGCTGAGGATGCTGAGACGCTGTCCATCAGACTTGAGTCCCTCTGCCCACCACTGTGGTCCTTCCCTCCGGTGGCATGGTTCTGCCACCTGGCCAGGCTAAACTCATTTAGCATGGAAACAGCTCAGCAAGAAGGGCTGACCGTTCCCCATGGCTGCCTGACCATGTCTACCTCATTCCACCTCTCTTTCTCCTCAACCTTCTTTTTTCTCCAACCTACACAAGGGGCAATTTCACACGTATTTCCATTCGCTAGTTGAAAACACTGAATGGCTTCTTGGCACCTGGGATTTTCCTCTGAAGGAACAGACCCAGTCATGACTGATTCCCCATTGATTATCACTTTTTGAGATCTGTCAGTTAGCCAATTCTTAGCTCATTTAACACATGTTCTATTGATATTGCATATTGCCTTCCCCCCCCCCCCCCATTGGAACGTCACAGTGAATAAATCAAACATTTTACAAGCATATTGCACATACAGTGATGTTTATGACCCAACCTTATGATCTAAAGAATGAAAATCAAGTCGGTATGACAAGATCTATTTTCCATAAAACCGCATTCACTGGCATTTATTATATTTCTGTTCTTCATGTTTCTATTAATCAGATTCTAGATCAGATTGTTATTATTAACAATCAGACTGTTATTATTAGCCTGACATAACTTCTAGACATGTCTGGCCCGTAAAGTCAGTCGAGTATTCAGCGGGCTCCTGGGGCTTAGCATGGGTAATGGAGATGGAGAGAAGATGTTGGCCTGTGCATCAAAGCCTTTGCATCTTCCAAGGAGCTGAACTTTAGCCTTGCTTGGGTTTAGCCTGAAACAGCTGTTCTTCATCCCAGAATTGGTTTCCTTATTGCACCCTGAAACTTTCAGGAAAGTTCAGATATGAGATAGAGGCAGTGGCAGCCTCTGAGCCCAGGGTTGCTCCCAGCGTTTGCACAGCTGCCGAGGGGATGGGATGGCTGTGTGGAGTCTGGCAGGGCGTCCCAGGTGGAGGCCTGTGGAGAGGCAGGGGGCTGGACTCTCCCCACTGTGTTGTTGGAGATGCGCACCCGGGGTGGTCCTGCAGAAGCTTCAGTCTTTGCAGCACGTGGTGGTCTGTGATGGGAGGACTGTCAGGATCACGTTAAACTCTCTGTGCAGCTGGATGTGTTACACAGCCCTAGGAAGGAAGGGCTCTGCTCTAAGAAGTTCCAGCAAAAGGAATGAAGCAACAGCACCCTTGCTAAACTCTCAACCCCTTCCCAAGATCCAGAAGCAGCTGAGACCACCAGATCAGACCAGCAAACTTCACTTCATTGTTTCCATATGGACTCTCCTATTGCCTCATCTTGGGCCCTGCTTAGGGCTGTTTGGCATAGGACTACCCTCCTTTTATTCTCTTTGTGCACCTCCTTCTACAGTATAGGGTTTAATCCATGATCCTCCTGGAAACCCCCACAACCTCAATCCAAAAAAGATGTCTCAGATTCCAGACCAGAGACCAAGCCAGATTCTTGCATCCAATTCTACTGCTGTCTCGCCCTGAGCCTGCACCCACCCCGACCTCCTCCTCTTGTGCGAGAGTGAAATCATTTGCATGCTAAAAAATCTGCCGGAACAAAGACCCGGCCGCCCACCCATGCGCTCAGCCTGCCACCAGGGTAGAGAATCCGTGTCCTTAAGGACGCAGCCTTGAACAAAAGCCAGGGAATAAAACCAAAACAAGTTCCTCTGCAGGCTGACCTTTCATTGTCCACAGCCAGCTGCCAAACTAAACTGCGCTGTGGGCTCCGCTCCTTCCCGCTCCTTGCATCACAGGCGGGTCATTAGAGATTCTCCCTGCCTGAGTCAGACAAGGGATGAGCCTTGCCGAGAGGCTCATTCAGCCTCAGCCCCAGCTGTGTCATCCGTTCTCCCTGGGTGCGAGGAAGACAATGGCGGGATGCTCCGGAGGGACGGCGAGGGCTGCCCGCACACAATAGCCGGGGCGTTTTGCTTCCTCTGCCTCCGTCCTCTGCACGGATGCTCTGTGGAGGTTGGGATCTGCAAGTCCAGGCGGTGGTGACGGTAAGGGACGGTGAACAAGCAGCTGCAGTGTAGGGGCTGACTGCACTGTGAGGACCAGAGCATGGCAGGGTTCAATAATTTGGAGAGTTGGGCGGAGAGGAACCTCATGAGGTTCAACAAGGACAAGTGCAGGGTCCTGCACCTGGGCAAGAATAACCCCAGGCACCAGCACAGATGGAAAGCAGCTCCGTGGAGAGGGATTTGGGAGTCCTGGTTGACAACAAGTTCCCCATGAGGCAGCAATGGGCCCTCATGGCCAAGAAAGCCAATGGTCTCCTGGCTGCATCAGGAGGAGCGTTGCCAGCAGGGCAAGGGAGGGGATCCTGCCCCTCTGCTCAGCCCTGGTGAGGCCACACCTGGAGTACTGGGTGCAGTTCTGGGCTCCCGAGTACAGGAGGGACCTGGAGTTCCTCAAGAGGGTTCAGCATTGAGTGACAAAGAAGATTAAGAGATTGGAGCATCTATTGTATGAGGAAAGACTAAGTGAGCTGGGCCTGTTTAGCCTGGAGAAGAAAAGACTGAGAGGGGATCTGATCAATATGTCTAAATACCAGAGAGGTGAATGTAGGGAGAAGGGGGCCAAACTCTTCTCAGTGGTGGCCACTGACAGGACAAGGGGTAATGGGTGCAAGTTGAAACCCAGGCAGTTCCATCTCCATGTGAGGAAGAACTTCTTTCCTGTGAGGGTGACAGAGCCCTGGCACAGGCTGCCCAGAGAGGTTGTGGAGTCTCCTTCTCTGGAGATCTTCAAAACCTGCCTGGATCTGACCATGTGGCACATACTTCAGGAGTCCCCACTTGAGCAGGGAGTTTGGACTGGATGATCTCTAGAGGTCTCTTCCAAACCTAACGATTCTACAATTCTGTGATTCTGTGATTTTCCCTCCAGGACACATTTAGGCTACTACAGAAGAGGGAAAAAGAAAAAAAATCCCACTGTGCATGTCTGGTGTCAGCTGCCAGAAGAAAAGCTTAACTATGGGCTGTGGTTACCCCAGCATTGCCTGCCTCGTTCTTGCTGCCTTCATATTTCTTTACTGCCTCCCTGTTCTGCTTATGAGGTCCTGAAGAGGACCCAAACCGAGCGCCGATGGCTGAGAGCCATTTCCCTGTATGTGGCAGGCTGTGGCCTCGCTGCCTTCAAGCAGACAACCAGTACTTGTCCACATCAGAGAAAGCCACGCTGCCTTTTATTTAACAGTCGATGCTAAATCATGGCTGGAATTGACAATGCAATAGGATGAAGCCAGGAGATTGTTCTCAGGGTATCCTTCCCTTTCGATCCTCTTCCTCCCATCGCACACAGTTGTGGTTGCCCAGTTGTATCCCCTCCTATGCTAATAAAATCTCATGGAATGAACTCAGTGGCTGTGTGTGCAAGCCTTGATGGACTAACCAGTATTTGCTCTGTGTCTACCTGTTGAGAAGCAGAGGTTGTCTTGGTCCCAGCATTCTGGAGGTGCTGCAATGAAGTCTTGTTTCTGCTGATAGCTGTTAGACCACGGAGGGACCCAGCCATGATTTCCCATGCCAAGTATGGACATGCAGAGCCAAGGTGGCCCAGGCCCTGCATCTGCCTTTGCAGCTGACATGGATGAGGGACCACCTAGCGCAGGTTTCTTCACCATCCATCCAGACAGGATTTGCAGAAAGAAGCATCCTGCTATGGTCAACCAAAAGAAGAAGTTCATACATTTCACTCCTCCACAAGGTTTGGTCAAGCTCAACACAGGAGTCCATATCATGTGGATGAGGCTGGTTGGACATTGCAGCACAAGTTGCTTGCTGAGCTGTCACTTGGAACCAGTGCTACATGTGTGTAAAGGAGACAATGCTGATGAGGAAACATCCAGGTCTACCTGCCAAGGGCTCAGACGTGCTGAGAGCTGCACATTTCCCAAGCAGAGCCGGCAGCCAGCAGAGCTCCTGGCACAGGATCAAGGGGAGCGGAAGAGCTCGGCTGAGCAGACAGGGTGGGGTGGATGAGCGCTGCCCGCGCGGTCCTTCCCCGGCTCCTCCACCCCAGCCTGTGCACACGCCTGGCCCAGGGCTCTTCTCCTTCCTGCAAGCAGCGGGACCTCAGCACTTGCTTCAAGCTTCGCCCGACACCTTTCACGTGTAGGTTGGCCTGTCAGAACCTCGTGTGGCGGGGATAGGGTCTGTGGGGAGTGGTGGGACAAGGCTCAGCTTCTTCCACCTGCCCTGATCCTGCCAAGCATGGGAAGATCCCCATTGCTGCCATGCTCTTAAGGCCAGGAGCTGCTTACAGACCGGTAGGGAACACAGGATCCCTGAGGGCTCTTCAGCTCTGTTTCGTTTGGGTTGAAAACGCTCAGGATGCACCACATAAATCTTGCTTCTTAAGAAAAACAAGGAAAATAAATAAATAAATGAGACGGGCGTGTTGTAAAAGCAGCTGGCTGTGCCAGAGGCATCCCTGCTGGGTTTGCTAAGTCCTCCCCAGTGATTTGCATCCTTGCTCTGTGAGCTGCAGTTCTGAGAGACTCTAAAGCGTCACTGGGGCTGCTACGGACCTGGGGACTGTCACTGCCCGGAGTGACGGAGACCGGCTGGGAAAGGAAAGTTTCCTCCCCAGGCCTCTGTGAACTGCTCAGCCTGCAGCCAGCCCTGCTGCTGGCCAGGGTGGGCACACTGCAATTCCATCCTCTCCAAGGGAAAAATGGACTCAGGATTATTTCCCAGCTGGGCCCCTTGTAAGCCAAGTGTTCACCTCACCAGAGAGTCTCCTCTCATGGTCTTGTATGGTTGGCCAAGGAGAGCTTTTGCTTAGGGTGCATTTCCCATTGCACAAGTGTTTCTTTTGGATGAAGCAAGCTGCTGGGTTTGAAGAAGTAAAGCAGCCAAAAAGGATGCAGAAAGATGTGACCAATCCCCCAGGGTCTGGGTTTATACCAGGGCAGGATGCATGCTGGCATGGTGAGGAAAGCATGAGCTATGGTTTTGTACTGATTTCCATATGGGGATATCGAGTCCAGGGCTGCAGCCTTGGGAGGCATTTCAGAACAGACCAGAAACCTAGGAAGACAAAAATAATCCTTATTTAGGGAAGAAGGCAGAAAGTGAGGGTATGGAGGAAGAGCTAGGGGAGTCTGGAGGCTTGGGGTCTAGCCTTGACTCCTGTTTTAGAGCAGCCAGACTCCTCTTCGGGGCCATTTGGCTGTGTTTTCATACAGCATCTTGCACAGTAAGAACGGGGGCACAGCTGCGAGACGGGGCTGGGTAGGAAACTGCCTGTCCAGCCCTGCGTTCCCCTTAGGAGAGCCCGGCGGCTCCGGCCGAGCCGTGCGCGGTGTGTGAATGCCCTCTTCAGGAATCATGCAGGATAGAGCACGCTCGGGAGGAGGGCTGTAAACCACGAGGCCTCCCTATGCAGGGCTCTCAGGAGAGGGCCCTTTGGTGGTTCTCACAGTGCTGAATCCAACAAATTGGGGCCAGGGAGTTGGTGTCTTTTCCAGTCAATTCCCTGTGAAGGAAAAGCCATCCCATGTAACGTGGGGCTTGGCTGTGTGAGGAGCATCTGTCAAATGGGCTTCACAGAGACTGGCATTCCAGGAAGGAAATTTTCCCTAGTTTCAGCCTCTGATTGTGTCAGACCATGACCCCAGGTGGGGTCATCACCATCCAGCTTTCAGCAAAGCCGTGCTAAAAAAATGGTCCCATAGCTAGTGAAACAGGTAAACTTTAGCAAAGACTTTGATTTGTTGGCCTTTATCTTGATCATATAACACTCTTGGCATTTTTTCCCTCTTCTTTTTTTCCATTGTAGGTTAGATGGCAAATAATGCTTTATGTTTACAGACAACTATCTAAAATATTTGTATATTTGACTAATAATAATTGGGAGTAAGTTAGTGAAGACTAAATATTAGAATAGTTGTTTCAAGTCCATGTTCTTTGATTAAACAACAGGGAAGCTGAAGTGCTCTGGCCAGTGCACCAGTCATTCATTGGCTCCATCAGGTTTCTGTTCTATGTTTTCTTTGACTATGCTAACAAATATTTACATGCTGAGGCTCTGGTTCAACACAGCACTCAGCCACGTGGTTAAATCTCCTTGGCCTCAGTGGCACTTAAATATGTGTTTGTGAAACCAGCTTAAATCTGAGGACCTTGGATATTTAGATAACAAAGACAACGTGCCCATGTCATTGCCAAGATAAGGGTCGCAAAGCCACACTGCTGGCCAGCAGAAAGCTCTTGATCCATTTGGTATCTCTCTAGAGATACTAGGTCACTCAGGGATACTTATGTTTTTACTTTTTAAGGGCAGTGTTATTAATTTCTAAATGACATACCTTGTTAATCAAGGGTCTAGCCTGCCTAAGGCTGCTGGCTAGCTGGTTCACAGGTCAGAAATGATAAGAGGTTGTTTCTTTCTGGAAAGAATTCAAATTCCAAGACATGAGCGTGGTGGTTCGTGTCCTGCCTGGTGTCCACGTGACACAAGCAAATATTCCTCAGTTTGCCCTCCTTGTTATCCAAGTCCAATAAATGTCCACAGTGCATGCATGATCTGTATGCAAGGACTCCCTCAAAAGAGGACTGAGTGCCCAGAGAGTCTTCTGTGGACTAAGCTGTTGCAGGTGAAGGACAGACACTCTCTCCAAAGAGATGTCCATCATAGTAAATTAAGTGTATTTGGAACAGTTTTCCATCACTGGATTAATCCATGCAAAATGGCCTGTGTCCATACTGTTAATTTCTCTTTTCTTCCAGGACAGTGCTACACTGAGCCTACCAAGTGGGAAGGAAGAACCTTTGGTGGCTGCCCCGTGTTCATTATGGAAATGTGCTGGAAATAGTGCTAGGTCCCTGTGCCAAAACCCTGCCAGGGACTCTTCTAACAACTGAAGTGTCCCATCAAGCTGCCAAGGGCTCCTCACCCAAACAATTTGTAGGGAAGTGTTTGGGAGGAAGAGATCATCTGGCTGCTGCTGATGGGGGGCTGGCTCAGCATGGCTGTGCTGAGGCTCTTCACCATCCCCAGGGATGCTGCTCACTCTTTCGTCTGCTGTTTAAAATACACCCACAGCAGTCAGAGTTGGAGAACGTTGTCAGTTGTTTGTGGGTCCTCTCTCAGCCCAGGCAAGCAATCACACACTGGGGACATCAGCCATACCTCCAGCCAGTGCTGGTTATCTCCTGCAGGATTTCTTCTTTTCTGGCACCCAAAGAACAGGGTTCCCCATTCCTTCTATCTCACCCCAATTTGATAACAGGGTTTTCCTCTGTTAAATACCCAGACCTTGATCAAGGATCACTACTGCATGCTAGTAGAGAAGCAAGATCAGAGTCTCTCCTGTACCTAGGGGCAGGACATAAGCTCCAAAGAGAGAAGCTGGTCCACGGTGACATTTCTCTTGCCAGGGGAAGGAATCTTTACCATCCTGAGAGATGCTCCTGAGCTCCTGTTGTCTTCACTGAGTTTGTTTCTCTTCGACCTTGACATTTCTAACAACATTGCTCCTCAACATGGGCTAAGCTACAGCTACCCAGGCACATTTATAGCCCTGCAGTGGGCAAGCTGACCAGCAACCTCAGGCAGGAGTCAGCAATGCTGAGAAAGAGGTACAGTGGATCAGCTGAGGAGAGGAGATGGCACCTTGATCATCTCCCCACTGACTGCCTCGTCATCCTCATCATGCCTCAACATCTCTTTGGGAATAACGGTGTGATGCAGTGAGGTGTGCAGAACCCTGAAAACCCCACCCCAATGCCCTATAGATCCTAGTAAAGAAGCCCACAATCTGATTGAAGTAAAGAGGATGACAGGATGTGTTGCAGCCTGAGTTAAAGTGGTCACACTGGAATGGGAAAACATATGCAGTGGTGGGACCTCTTGCAGGAGATGGGATGAGAGTCTTCTCACTCTTCTGCTCCAGAGCAGGAAATGGCTCCGTTTCCAGACTGCAGCATGAGAGGAAGAAGGAAGGAAATATCTTTGTCCTGAGGGGCATTTGGGATAGTCATTTGGTGCTGTGTTTCAAAAGCATCAAGTGAGATCTTCAGGTCTTTCTCCAGGGCACCAAGACAGGGATTTAGCCCAGGTTAATGTCAGCTGTTGAGTCTGGTCCTCCTTTTGATGTCCTTGGATATTTTATTTTCTTCTCCGGTCATCTGAACCCCGCTGCACTCAGCAGGAGCACTCAGGACAGGCCTGCTCTGTCCACAAAGGTGAACAGACAAGTCTGCTGTCCCCTGCAGATTAACATCCACCTCAGGAGATCAGAGAAATCTATTCAGTAATTATTTTAATTTGCTCTTGTGCTCTCTCTGCTGATCTAAATAGTGTCTTAAAATAAATAAACGTTTGGTGAGAGCTAAGCAAATTCAGGGGAAAGACAGCTGTATAATAGAAAAAAAAGCCAACTCATCCAAAAGGGAGCCTCACTTGAGGTTCAGAGGGCAGAAGGGGAAACACAAAGTGAGAAACAGAGTTGTGCTGAGAACAGTCCTGACCCCTAACCCAGGTTTGTTCATGTCAAACAAGTGCTCTGGCAGTCCTTGAATACTCATGAAACAATGGCATAAGTCACTGTGGAAAGGGACCTGAGGAGATCTCTGGTCCAAGATGCTGCCCGGAGCATGTTCAGTTACGAGATCAGCCCAAGGGTGTTCAGGACCTGGTTTCAAGACTCAGGGTCTCAAAACTCTCCACAGAGAGAGACAACCCAACCTGACACAGATTTCAAGTGACTTCAGAGCCCAAGATAGTCAGTAATGCAGTTAGTCAGTAATGCAGAGTCCAGATTAACAGTAATGCAGTTTTAGGACGATTGGAGCACTGGGAGAGAGCAAACCTCTCTCCTAGCACAACCAAAGCTGGAGGAGTCTATGGACAACCCTGCCATTTTTCTCAATGCAAAAACAAGCAACAAAGCTTTCACAGAGCAATGAAGATGATCAAGGGACTGAAGCATCTATCCTATGAGGAAAGACTAAGCGAGCTGGGCCTGTTTAGCCTGGAGAAGAGAAGACTGAGGGGAGATCTGATCAATGTGTTTAAATATCTGAGGGGAGAATGTAAAGAAGATGGGGCTAAACTATGGCCAAGGCAGGGATGTTTGTCTGTCTGCCAGCCACCCTCTTCTGTGGATGCCTGTTAGTCCTTTGGGGTGAACCAGAGCTCCAGCACCAGTCTGGGCACTCAATCCTTGAAAAACAGGCCCAGAATAAGAAGCTTTGTTTCTCAGCTTTGGAAGCAAACTCTGTAGGCCAGAAGAAACACGACCCACAAGGGCCCAGTTAACCTTTCTCCAAATTACTTCTTCTTGCAAGAGCCAAAAAGATGAAAACTAAATGGGGCTGCTGGGAAGTGGGGGAGAAGCAGAGAATTGCTCTGTGTGTCCTTTTGAGGATCCCAAAAGGAAAAGGTCTCTGACAAGAAGTTTGTTTTCATTAAAAATGACAGGCCTAGCTCAACCAGTCAAATAAACAAAGCAAGTCTGTAGAACAGCAAGTGCAAAAGGTCCTGGGTTATTTATAAAGGGCTCTTTAAGTGTATTAGGCCTAACACCAAGATAAATCAACTTTGCTAGGATTCCAGAGCCATATCACATGTGGCTCTAGCTGTTGTCAGCTTTATGTGGGCATATATTTAGCAACCTGTTATCTTCCAAATCCTCCCTACTTTTTCCCTAGGGTCTCCATTTTCAGAATTAATATATTGTGTTCAGTCACATATTGACCAGCTCAAATCCTTCAGAAGGACTCAAAAACAGATTAAAATCTTTTTCACTGTATTCAATAAATGTTTTGCTGTCCAGTGTATTGCAGAGCAATCAATATCTCGTTCAAGACCATATTTGCTCCAGCCAACAGGGAGCAACATTTTTTGTTCCAAGACAGGCATTTCAGTTCAGCTGGTCTTGAACTTCTAATACTGTGAACTTCAGTTCAAATAAATCAAGGGATTACTTCTCAGCTGGTTATAAGGAAGATGAGGATGTTTGGGATCTCATGGGGCTTGTTCGCATGGCCAGCTGGAGACCCTGTAACCCATCTAAATAAAATTTGAGTGAATTGTGGAAAGGTTAGCAGGAGGTGGCTCTGCTGCCTCTGGTCTCTGGGATGAAAGATCCTGGGAAATAAGGCAAGCCACAGGAGCAATGGAGATGAAAGAATCATAGAAGCATAGAATCATTATGGTTGGAAAAGACCTTCAAGATCATCAAGCTCAATTGTAAACCCTTCAACAGCAAGCCTGATTGATAGGCATGTCCCTAAGTGCCTCATCTACACATTTCTTGAACACTGCCAGAGACAATGACTCCACCCTGAGCAGCCTGTTCCAATACTTCACCACTCTTTCTATGTAGAAATTCTCCCTAATGTCTAACCTGAACCTTCCCTGGTGCAACTTGAGGCCATTTCCTCTTGCCTTATCAATGATTAGTTTGAAGAAGAGATCAACCCCCAACTCACTGCAATCTCCTTTCAGGCAGTTATAGAGAGCAATAAGGTCTCCCCCAAGTCTGCTCTTTTCCAAACTAAATAACCCCAACTTCCTCAGCTGCTCCTCATAAAGTCTGCCCTTCAGACCCTTCACCAGCTTTGTGGTCTAAAAGTTGATTACTCTACTTTGCATGCTGGATCCCAAGCATATACAGCAGCTCACAAACTATAGACTTGGGATAAAAATAAAGTTTTGATGATCTGGTCTACCAAAGACACAGAAATACCTCCTTTCCTGGCGACCAGCTGTTCTTGTTCAGTCTATGAGCATCAGCTGTGTTGGGAAAGAGCTGCATCGTAATGTGGTGCTGCCTGCTCAACCTCTCTGAACTTCTGCAAACAGCTTTGATTATCCCTTACCATGGCATATGCACAGGACAATTTCTTCTGTCCCTTCCCAGCACAAGCACATTTTGTCCATCTGTTCCTTCAGTATGACAAGACACATTCAGGACTCCACAGAGCAGGAGAAAGTTTTAGTTTGAGATTGTCACCTAGATGTAGAATTTTACACATAGACATCTATTGTGTGCGATTCAGTTGAATAATCACAGGTGTCTAGCACCATATGGGATATGCTGACCTCCAGGTTCGCTCCAGTAGACTGTGGGTCTCTATAGGTCCCACATTAGGTCTGCCCTTCCCAACAGATGTCTTGGGTATCCAAAGGCATCTCAAATAGTAGCATGTGTTTAGGCAATTAGATCATTCTCTATAAGTCCCAGAAATCTATTCCCTGGATTGCCTTGCATTGCACAGGAATAATCCCATTTCTGAATATTAGTTTTCAGTCTTTCCCACTCATGTTGGGAAAGGATATCAATTCAGAGGAAGTGACTTTCAGGACAGAGAAATAAATGTTCTAGAGCTAAGTACAGTGACCATCTCTGGGACAGCAGATCTCAGCCAAATAGGTCGGCCGTTTGAGCTGGACATCAGGATTTGGTTTTCCATCCTTTTCCCTTGTGTTTTAGGATGAGCTCAGATGCCTCCGCATGGTACTGCCTTCGAAAGTGATGACAGCCTTTTACTATGGCAAGGCTAATGCCAGTATCACAGACAGGGTTTCTAAAAGAGAGTGGAGTGAGATGTGGCTGCTTTGGAGAACACTAATGGGTTGCTTTGGATTTGCATCTCCATGCCAGATGTCTTGGCTGTCTTCAATTTATTGATTGAAATTATCTCCAGTTTAGTAATAGTCAATAGCTGCCTAATTGGTTTGAACTAAGTGACTACATAGAGCCCCGAAGATATGAGTTGGTTACCCCCTGCCTTTCCAGAGGGGTTGTGGGAATTGTCTGCAGGAACAATTGCTCAGCAGGACAGGCAAGTTCTGTAAAATCAAGCTGCAGTCTGAGAAAAGGCTGAGGTTTTGCTCAAATCATTCCTTGTGTGGGTTTTATTTTTTCCTTTTTTTTCCCTGTTCTGCTGGGAAAGCTGAAATAAAAAAAAATAAGAAATAAAAAAAAAAAAAAACACTTGGTTTGGGTTAGTTTAGTGCCAAGCAGTTGCTTTAATTTTGTGCCATGACCCACGGAGCCCCCTCAAGCTCCTTGCTTCAGCTGAGCGGTGCTGGTGACGTCTGTGAATGTGGCTCTCCTTTCCCCTTAGCCCAACAAGAAGCAGATGAAAGTACTGAGAGACCGAAGAAAATTAAAATCAGCCATGGGGATGTATAGCAGAACTTCTGGAGCCTTTTGCTCCCATACATGGGAACTGCAGAGGGTTTGTTTATTTATTTATTGTGTTTTTTTTTTTTCCAGAGTGGCACTCAACACTCATAGCAGGTATCTTAAAGATGATTATTACCCAGATTTTAGCTAGCCCACTGCAACACATCCCATCGCTCCAGATTTGCACAGAAACACTAACAGTTGTTCCCCTTCCCCACTGTAGATAACCACATCCCTGGTACACATCCCCATCCCTGAGATCTGCAGCCTTGATGTAGGGGGGACATTGGCACGTGCCCAGCACGACCCAAGCTGTGCTTGCTCCATAGCAAATGCCAGGCTGATCCGCAGCTCCTGGGGGTGTCCTCGGAAGCCTATGAGCCAAATCCACCCAGAGGCAGAGCCTGAAGAAGACTGTTCTGTCCTCCACATCGTGTCTCTGCGCTGCAAGACGCTGGTGGGATTGGACCCTGTGGAGCTTCAGGGAGCAGATCCAGCCTGGGGGAGGGCAAGAAGGTGGCCCCAAACATCGCCTGTGAAAAATGGGAGTCCAGCCTCCGTTGCTGACTGTTGGTTTTTCCTTCCTCCCATTCCCATGCTCAAACACTTGCTGCTCTTTGAAGCCTCAAATATTTCTGAGGGGAGAATCAGGCTAGAATATACCCCAGAAAGTGATTTTTCCTTGATGTGGTTAGACCACTGGTGCTGGGTCTATCACCAGCAATACCAGCACTGCACAGACCAGCTGTGAAATGCCAGGCGTGGATTTTCACCCCAGGGCTGCTCTAACCAGGTTAATTCCTGTGAACTTGCACCAGGTGGCAGTGCCACCCCGTTGCGCGTTCCTGTTAAATCACATTATAGCCAGATGGGAGAGAAGATGAGGAGCTGAGCAGCAACCCCACGAGGACCTGCTCTGCCCTTAGCCTGGTGGACAGTCCCTCCAGCGAAAGGGCACTGTTAAAAACAGGTTGTACTGATGAAAAATGCACTGGTCTCTGACCCAGGATGCTGCAGCACCCACATTATAGTGATGCTAAAACAGCTTGGTTGTCTCAGAGTGTTTCTGTGTCCAACTCCAGCAGCATCCACGGGCCACCTAGGGTGATCTTGCCTAGCTATGAGCATTTCCATCACGTTGCTACCTGTCCCCAGTGCTCCCAGAGCCTGCCAGGGAGCTGCTCAGTGAGAGCAATCCAATTTACAGAGCTTGTTCTTGAAGAAGAGCCAGAAGGTTGTCAGGCTGGATCCTGGGCCCGGGTGCACATGCCACATGAAGCACCGACCACATGAAATCACGGCTGTGCGGAGGGGTTGTCCTCTTGAGGCGGTGGGGTTTGGAAAGAGCTCGTTCCCCAAGCCCTGACTCATGTCCCGTCCGCGCCTCGGCTTGCTGAACGTGTGAGCCAAGCTGTGGTTTGCATATGGAAACACCTCCCCCAGGGACACCAGCAACACGACGAGGCAGGTGGAAACTAAACAGGCCAACCTGTCAAAATGTTAACTCAGAAAGCTAAGTTGTCTCTGTACGAGGCCAGAGAACAGCGTGAAAAGCAGCAGGCAGCAAGTGGAACAGGCCTGATTATCTCACATGCATTGAACTGTGCAGGTTGAAGCATGCCGTTTTCCAACCTGACCCTTCTCTATCCAGCATTTTAAGCTTATTTCCATTAGAAAAAGGCAGGGGAGGAGAACAAGGCCCCCTTTCATGGGATTGTGCACCTAGCCAAATTTCCAACCCCCTGTATGCTCCTGAAAGGACAGCTGGATCCCAGCAGGGTTTTGCATCAGAACGAAAATATGTCCCTATATGACCATGTGCAAAGGCTTAGGCCAGGCTGTCAAACAAATTGTGATCACTCTTTATTTAGCAGTTATGGATCCAAGCTACATAGAACAGCAACACAGTGAGCTGGAAATTCATTGACTTTTCTGTTCTGGAAACCCTCAAGGAATTCAGGTGTCAAGTGCTGGTCTAGTCAGCCAATGTGATGGATGCGGATGCAGGTGATACCAGATGTCTGCACAGCTGGATGAGAGAGTCTGGCTGGGGAAGAGGTCTGGCTCTGGATGGCAGGATTGAGGCACCTTGGAGGTAGGTACCTACCTAGGGGCATTGGGCAGGTAATAAAACGGTTTCCTTATTTTCGGAATTTCTAAAGATTTCTGTGGAAGAACTTCTTCTGAGACAAAAAAAAGAAAAAAAAAGAGTTTTGTTGATTTTTTTCATAGAAAATTAGAGAGAAAGGGGTAGATGCAGTTATCTCAGCTTGGCTAGTCTATGGGCAGGTCATCTGGATGGCCTAGCACATTCACATCTCTGTTTAATGCTCATCCAACACAACTAACCAATCTCCAAGCACCAGCATGAGCATGGCCGTATCTATACCCTGTTGTCACAGAATCATGTGAGCACCAAACCCTACTGAAAATGAGCCACTGTCAAAGCTGGAGTAGAGCCTTGCTCAAAGCCTTGATCACTCAAGTTTTGAACTTGATGCCTTCTCTCACATGGAACATTTTTTTCCCACCTTTCTGCCTGGAATTTTTGTTGCTGATGCTTACGCTTTTTACCTCTTCTTTCACTCTATGACTTTGAGAAGAATTTTGCTCCAACCCATCAACAGTGATTTGAACTTGTGTCTCCCATATCCTATGGGATTTCTCTACCCGTGTCCACTAGGCTCATGTGAAACTATGCACAAACTCCTTCCTCTCTGTTTTTGACTACAAATTCTATCCGGGACCCAAGAAACTTTTCTCATGTAAGATTTCATTGAAATTGATATGTTCCCATGGAAAGTTTCAGTTCCAATTAAATCAGCATTTTCTAATGGAAAGTGTTCCATCAGAAAGCACTTCAGTTAGTTAGTTATAGACAAGGCTACTAATATCTACCCCAAAAGAGACCATTAGGGCAGACTTTTGCTTTACCATTACCAGTTTCCACCTGGGAAAGGTTCTGACCTCCTAGGTTGTACCCACTGATCTTCATTCTCATGTAGAACAATGACACAGAAGATTTTGCGTTTATTGAGTTAATATGTCTGTCTTAATTAGGAGCATTAGAGTTGGACTCCCTTAGTTCTGTTGAAAAAACTCTTCTGGACTCAAGGAGCGTATTTATTGCTGTCCCTAATTGTTCATTGGAACTATGAAAAGAGGCTGAATCTTTAATAAAGATTCTTTCCACTGCTAATTATTTGGCAGATAAAGATAGGTTTACATAGGCTTAAATGAGTGGTAAACACTTTTAAAAACATCACAGACTAAAACACCTTTCTCTTCTCAGTGCTACGCTTAATTTGTTTAATTCTTAATTTCACAATCTCTCCTGCTCAGCTTAAATACTTTGGATGGCAGACAAGATTAGGCTTTATCATCACGAATAAAGGCTGCTGACCTTAGGAAACAAATTGTTGTGAAACGCATGGTCTGTTGCTGTGACGTCCCCAGCCTGTAGGTTTGCAGTTCATCACTGGCTTGGTGGGATGGGGTGTCTTCTGTCTGACCTCCTCTCGTGTTGCAACAGTTTCATACAGTGTCCAGCCCTGCTCCTACGTCAACCTCCTGTCCCTTGCTCTGTGCCCCACCAAAAGGTTCTCACTCCCTTCTCTTTCCCAACAACTCCCAAGCAGGAGAAACCTCCCACTCTAAAAAAGAGCTTGATGGTTAGAGCAGACCAAATCCATGTTGCCTTCTGGGGTGTCCCAGCTCTATCTCAAATAGAGCAGTTGTTCTTATTTAAAAGCCTTTATAGACCTGGATTCAAGGCAAAACCTCATTTAGTCTTCACTGTATAGCAGGAGCACCTGCTTTGGGTCCAAAGTCATAGAAAAGCTACAGTGGAAGAGTTCAGCTTGAGGCCACTTGAGCAGTTAGTGGCAGAAACATTATTTTATTTTTTTCTGGTGGAAGCTGCTTATGTGTTTAGCCCTTGGGAAAACATCATCTGAAAAAATAAATAAATAACAGAAATGGCACATGATCATTGTTTGGCTTTTGAAAGAGAATAAAAAATAAAAGAGTGTGTTTCCTCTGGCGTGTCTCCACATGCACATCCCAAGGCACTGCCTGCTTTGTGCTACAGAAATGCTGTCATTTCTGAGATGCAGCTCCTCAAATTAGGATCCAGCTAGTGCGAAGCATTGCCACGGGTGGCAAAGATGGATCATTTCTGTGATTTCTGACTGCTAATTGTGCTAGAACCCAAGCAATGCACAAGGAAATGATCATGGAAAAGGTTCAAAATGAACAAACAGAAAGGGATTTTCTTCTACATGGTGCATGCAACTGCCCCATAAGACTTGTTGCCACAAGGTGTCATAGAGGCCAGCATTACTAATGGATACCCAGCTGATTTCTGCAAAATCATGGAGGATTTCAATGGAAAAACTTAGCAGGATCATTCAGCTATAATTCCTGCACTAGGAGGCTCCCAAACAATGATTAACAAAGGCAGAGAGGATCTACCAAATACGTTGCTCCAGGTATCCTGGTTTCTTGCACATCAGCTGCTGGTCCATGCCAGAGGCAGGCCTGGGCGCTCTGACAGAGTTTAGCAGTTATATGTTAGCAGAGTAGCTAGAAAAGCCTGGGAGTAAGGGCATAATCCTCTGTTTCGTGGGATGTGGGGTCAGACTTTCAGCAGCTGTAAATCAGGTTGGGTTCTGACTTTTCCACGAGGCTTTGGAGATATAGCCCAGCAGAAGATCTAGCCCTGCTCGTCTTTTCCAGACAAATAGGACAATTTTCCATTGTGTCTCTCCTTGCATCACACAGAGAAGCCCTTCAGACTCACAGGGGGCATAGGGAGGAGGAGTTTCTCCACTTCCCTTTGCCCTTTTCTGTTGCTATTGCTGGAGATTGACCATAGTGTAGTGCTTATGAGGACAATGCAGCTATCATGGCATAGAGGCCTCTTCCCTTTCATGCTCCTGAGCTTTTTTTCTCTCCTTTCAGAATTGCCTTCATTGGGATAGGAAAAAGTCCCTATTTAGCCAATCTAGGAGGTTCCTAGTACAGCATGGGCTTTACTTAGCAATGAGCAAAGCTCATCTCTTGGGATCCACTAGCCACTTCGCCTGGGCATAAAGGCACATAGCACCACCACTAAACTAACCATGATGATGCAAGCAAATAATTCCCCCAAATAAAGGTAGAAACCCTCTTGTTGGCAGAGAAAACTGATCATTCTAGGCATAGCCATTGGGCAGCTGTTTGATAGCTCTCACCCATCACATAGGACCGCCCTATATGGTCCTAAAAGATCTCCCACCATCCTAGAGTATTCCAAGGTTTCTCTCCCTGTTAGTGCCTAAAGAAGCTTTCTGAATACCCACAGTGTGAACTGGTCCCAGCTGCTCAGAAGATGAACAGCTTTATCTCAGATCAATATCAGATCCTGACGTAACACCGAGGAGCTTTCTCTCCCTCACTTTCCACTCCTCACAAAATCATATTTCGCAATAACAAGTGTTAGCAACCCTTAGCCAGCGGCTCAGAGGGTGGAAATGATACATGGAGAGGAGCTCTGCTCTTGCTCTGAGGGATTTACACCAGCTGGCTGAATTGCTGTAGAGAGAGATGTTGCCTGCAAACAGTAATAACGGAGCTGAGAAGTTTCGAGGTTCTTCTGGGTCACAGACACATCCGGAGGTGGTGGTGGCCTATAGATAATTGGGATTTCATGTCTACTGAGGCCAAGATATCATACTGCTGCTCAAGGCTGTGCCTTCTATGAAACATTGGCAGGGAAGTGGGAATGTGCTCTTGGCCTTGTCCATGTCAAGAGTGTGATGTTCTTAGGTGCACTCCAGGGATGCTTCAGTTCCTGAAGTTCCTAATGTGTCTTTCCCATACCTGCCAGGAGTGCTCATGTGTTAAAACCAGCAAGTGCTGGGTTTCCAAGTTCAGAGGACAACATGGCTGGGTTGGGCAGAACAGGCTCTTACTCATTCCCATCTCTCATCCTGCTCCCTGGTCTCCTGTAGCTGTAGCAGCTGCACCAGGGCACACTGGCACTGTGCAGGTACCACTCCAAGGCCATGCGTGGGTGCCACTGTTGGACACGGTCTGTCACAGCCCATCACCAGGATCCTCCACACTGGGCGTTTTCAGTGAGTAGGAGAGGAGACACTGAGGTCTCAGGTGCATGATGCAGCGTAACAAGCTACTACATCAGCTGGATCCCAGTAGCCATCAGAGCTGTGTTCTTGTGTGCAATAATTCAATTTACTTCATGCTTGTCATATGCTAAAAGCACACAGTCAATGACCCTTAGCTACAATTATTACATCCCAACAAGCTTAATGTGGGACAATTTCCCTAGTTTACTAGCTATCAGTTAATCTCACAGTCTTAATGATCTATCCTGTAGAGAAGAGCAAATAGTGCAGCTTCACCAGTTTTTTATCTCCCATCAGAGCTAGCACATTCCTAGAGAAAAGTGGACAATCAGGGCTGGACTATAGTAAAACTTCTCCAAAATATTCCTGATAAATCTTACTTTCCATCCATAAATCTGTTCAGCTGCAAATATACTTTTTGCAGTCACAACCTTATGGCAAGGTTGCTGAGCTATGTACTGGGTGAGGAGACAGCCTCAAGCAGGAACAATTCAATTATGACCAATTCCTGCCCCTTCCAGAAGCCCAGGATGCCCAGCCCTTGATTTGGAAATGTTATTAGTTCAGTATAGTTGCTGTGCTATCAAAAGTCATCGAGAAACCTCTCACTTGCACATGTGAGAAATCTGTCACACACAGACTCATTCACAGTCACTTTATGGTGCCCCCAAAAGGTCTTAGAGCCACAGATTACAATTCCTGATCTGGACAATGTCTTCTCCACCTGTCCTCTGTGCCATGCATGGTAGCACTTGCTAGAGGATCCTGCAAAGCACCCTGAGTGCACCCCAATTTCCAGAGCATGGGCCATGTTGTCCTGACAGTAAGAAATTCCACCCCACCTGAGCACGCGCCCCAGGCTGCAGAGCACAAGTGCAGGCAGCAATTCAAGGGATGCTGTAAAGGCTCCTTCTGCCCACGAGCTCAGTCCCAGAACCCCGCAGACAGCCGAGGCTCTTTCACGAGCTCCAGTGTAACACAAGGACGTATTTCCGAGTTAAACATCCTGCAGTTCAGAAGAAGCTGCCAAAGGAAAAATAGTTTCCTTCCTCGCTTTTAATTCTACAGGCTTTTCACATCTGGAGGCAAACCAGGGTCTCGCTGTTGCTCATTTGTCTTCTCTCCCTTGTCCCCACTTGATGGAAACATCTCAGATGTAGCACAGGTTGGGGGACTATGTGTTTGGATGCCCCCAAATCCTGGTATCTATACAACTAACTGCCACTCTTTGCCTGCAGTGTCAGCTGGCCTGGCTGTGGGCACCCACAGGGCTGCCCTGCAGAGCAGATGGCCTTTCCAACCCCAAATCCCTGCAGCACCCTCAACTCCTCATTGTCCAAGGGGAAAAGCCCCTTGGAGCAATCAAATGCAGGGACTGAGGGTTGCATTGGCTTCACTTATGACCCTGATGCACCATATGGGTCCTCTGCATCCAACTGCTGCTCCGCATTATCCGCTGGCGTGGGCGTGAGCTCTATGGGAAATGAGGTGGAGGTGCCAAGGGATATTATTGTGCTGACAGCTGGATTTACACTTTCTTAGTCTGGTCCAGACATCACTTTTCACAGCTCGTTGCTCTGCTTTGTGTCCAGTACTGGTTTTCCCTCCCTCCTCCTCCTTTATGTATAGATATTTTATTGCAAACTCTCTGGCTTTTACGACCGGATTTTTCACACTCTGGCCCACATCCCCCATCCATTCCTTTGTCGCTGTTATTGTCAGCTGCTCCTGGATAAAAATAACAGGAGAGCCGAGTTTCATGAGCTCTTCTCCTTGCTTAAGGAGGAACCTGCAGAGAACAAAGAAAAGTTTCACTGTATAACCAGGCTACCTGTCAGGGGAAGCAATTGCTAATAATAATAATATGCTGGATGAAGAGCATGGTGTACTGTAGTGTACTGTTTAATTGAAATACTGCTTCTGCTCATCTCTAAGGTCCTCTTCTTCTGTCTGAAGAGTGATGGGATCAGAAAGCATCTCATAATCCTGGCCCCCCCAACTCTGAGATGCTGCTATAATTCCCAGGGAAACCCTGCTCCCATCAGAGCTCTGCTCCCAGGCAACTGCAGGACTCACCAGACCCTCTCCCAGGACAACTTGTGGTGAATGACGTGAAATTCAACTCCCATCAAGTTAAATCCAAAGGAAAACTCATCCTTCTCCCAGATGAGTTCACAGATCTAGTACGGGCAGCTGCCAGCTGGTTGGTTTTCCCTCAGTCTGCATCAGGGTTTCAATAGGGATGGGAAACCCTCCTGCATGGGGAAGATCAGCTGGTTCTCCTTGGCTCGGTCAGTCTTCAGTGCACTTTATGAGATCAGCAGCAAAGAAATCGAGTAATCACTAATTACACTCTTGGAGCAACAACTGTTGGTTTTCTATCACCACTGATTAACTGAAAAGGGACTTGTTTTTGCAGATGTTCTTGAAGCTCATGAGAGATCTGCCAAAAAAAAAGTGTTTATCCTGACTCTGGGACCTCTTTTTCACACTGGCACTTCTTCTGTTCCAGCAAACTCAGCTGTGGAGGGCGACATTCCCAAGATCACACTGGATGATCATCTCCTACACTGGCGAATGGCTGGCACAGCACCTGGCATGGTTTTGGCCTGGGACAGCCAGTGCTCTCCTGAATGATCCTCCAGCCCAAAAATCCAGAGCTGGCACCAGATCTTTTCCCACCAGGTGAATTGGATGCAGCCACCATGCTTTGGAGTTAGGGAGCGTTTAGTAATATGGATGTGCCAAGACCATCCCTGTTGGCTCACGGCAGTACAAACATGCCGTGCTACTGTTAATTTACCATTGGAGACACTGAGAGTCCAGAAGAACTTATAGCTCAGCTGCTGCCTGTCTAGATGGAAAATCATTCAAACTCCAGGTCCTTGCAAGACTGTCCTTATGGGATGATAAGCAGGGGCTTCCTTAATCATCTTTCACACCAACTCCCACCTGGAGCTGGTTTAGCTCTTTTTGTTTCCTATTCCGTGTAGGCTTGTGGCTGCATTGCACAGTGGGCACCCAATGCAGCGCTCAGAGGAGCGTGGGTCAGAAGGTAAACTGTTGCTCCAAGAAGAGCAATTTATTCCTTGTTATTTAATTGGCATTAAATCCAAATTCCTCTTTTACGCCCATTCTATTGTTAATGTCTGAATGGGTTCTCCTATGTGTGTTGCAACCAAGTCTTCACAGATGTTAGCTATTTCTAACAAGAATACCTTCCTATGAAGACAGCCCTTTATATCTATGGGCACCTGCAAGACGACATGGTTAGTGAATAAGCAAGGGCTGAATTCTTCATACAGTTCACTGAAGCTGTAGAGAAAGAAAGGCATGGCTTTGAGGCTATTTTTTTCCCCTGAAAATTATTCTTGAAAATATTTTTTCCACCTTTTTTCAATAGTATCAAGAGGAAGGTGGTTTAGCGACTCATAAGCACCTGCAAAATGTGCCATTCTGACTCCATCTCCAAAAATTCATAGGATTTTCTTTTGCATTATAAACTTAACAAAAATACTGAGGTAGCATATTTTTTTCATTCACATTAATTAAGCTGAGAACATTACAGAGCAAATGACACAAATGTGACTTTAATTGGCAAGAAAACCCAGTCAACTTGGAGTTGAGAGGAAGAAAAATTTCCTGTCCAAATTGGATCCAAATCACTAAACATATAATTTTTTGTTTCCTGGAAACTGGAAGCTCTCCAAACAAGGTGCACGCCCTATGGAGTTGGCCTGTTATCAATTCCACAGCCAGTAATAGCAATAGACTTTAATAGTAATTGCTCTGCACTGCTGCAGGCAGCACTCTGATCGCCCCACTCCAAGGTCGCCCAGGGCTCGAAAACCAGCAGGTTCAAGAGTTCCCAGCCCATAAGTGGCCTCCTGGGAACCCTGACCAGGTCCCACTGCAACCCACCCTTGGACTCAGTAGGAGCACTTTGAGTTTTTTTGAACCAAGAATTAGGCATTTATTTTAGCAAAAAGATTCTGAATAATTCCAACTGCAATGGTAGGTCTTTCAAATGCTTCTCCTTGATTTTGCATGGATATCTATGTATCCTCTCCTACCCAAGCAAGGTCCGTGCATGTATAATATAAGCACATAGCTAAGAAAATTGCTCACAAATAGCCTGGAAACAGGAGATAAAGTGGCAGATTAAAAGTAACTTCAGTCTGGAGTCAAAACTGAATGCTTATCAGCAATTTTTAGGTAAAAATCACAGGAGGTGTTTATATGCCTGAACCAAGTATAACAGACATTGGAAACTCACTTTCAGATGAACTTCAAAGAAGTCCCAGAATGTCAATATGAGGAAACACACAGGTTAGATAACTAAAAACATCAACTCTGCCCTGCACCAAGCACATGCAAAACTTTCTTATGATAAGCACTCTAATTCTGTTTTTCACTCACCAAATAGATCAAATTGACCAAGATCACATCATTAGATACTTCTATTTTTCTCCTCAGTGATGTAGCTTGGGCAAAATTAACGAACTAACGTCAGAACTTTAAAGAAGTGGTTTTGCAAATGTACATCCAGGCAATGGAATTTTTTTCTTTTTTGCAATAACAGTCCTTCTGCTGGAGTTGTTTAAATCTAGACGAGGCACTTGAGAACGAACCAGAGAGACAATCCCGCTCTGCTCTTGCCGGGGCATGTGGACAGGATGACCTAGCAAGTCTTTCCCATCTGCCATTCCTGTGGTTCCATGAGAAATTGGATCCCAGGAGACCTGGGGCCTCATCCTGAGAGGTGAACCCAGCAGGCCAGACTTCAGCCTACTTAGACTTCCTATAAATAGGTTTGCGTCAGGGCCAATTCCTGGCATTTGTCTCTTTCTCAGTCATTTCACCCAGACCCTCTTGGCATTTAACGATGTGATTTTTCCAGCAAAGTTAGCATTGCTTTCCCTTTCGTGTTTTTCCCAGCTCAGAAAAGTGGACTGACTCTTAGTAAATCTGGAGTGTTGGTGCTAGAGAAATGGGCAAAGATGTCAAACAGATCCCTCCTTCCCTCATTTTACAAATATTTGTGCAAAAGGAAAAAAGAATTTGCCTCTCCTGAGTCTGCCTTCTGACTGAGTTTATAGCGGGTATGCAAAAAGATGAGTTTTCTGGCAGGAAAGTTGGTGTGAACAGCACGCATTAAAAGAAATTGACAAAATATTTCAGGAGAGTTAATTTTCATTGTGCAACTGTTGTTCTATTAATCTCACTAAAGATCAAAAAACATAACTGTATAATCTGTGTTCCAACAAAAAGCTAACCAGACATGAAAATGTCACTAATCAAGAAATATTTACTACAACTAGATGACAAATAATACCCAGTTATGTTTACAATCAAGAAAATCTTCATTGCCTAGGGGACAACTTGAAAACAGAAGTGGAGACTAAATTCCTCGAATGTGTTATTTAATCTGAAGTATCATCTCCTCAGCTTTCATTTTGATTTTTCCGTATGTGCCTTGACTTCTTCTACATGGGGAAGGCTGCTGGCTGATAGATGCTCTGCTGAGCAACCCCCTGCCTGTGCTACCATATCTAGGCAGAAGGCAGCCTGACAAGGACAGGGTCATTACTCTGCACATCTCTGTTGGATCGCAGCTGATCCAGACACTTTGGAGTCAGTTTTCAAAGCAGCAAAATGTTTTCAAAGAGCAATGGGAAGCAGGAATCATGGGTTGTCCTGAGCATATGTAAATTTTATCCATAGAGGACCGAGTCTGGTAAAACAAAGCCATGCCAGCACCCCTGGTTATAGAGATCTCCCCCTCCATGTTGGCCGGAGCAGTGGTTTGTGATTTGCAGAGCTGGAACAGCTGAAGCAGAGGTTCATTTACAGTAGGTTAAGGTGACCCTGAGTTGGATGAGAGGAAACAAGACTTTGAGAAAGTGATAAATATGCCTGGCTCTGTGGCGTGCCCACATGAACATCTCAGTAAGTTGGCAAAGGTCTGGCTCTTTTCCTCCTTCATCCTCCTTGCTCTAGCAGAGTAAGAGGAGGATGTTTTTGCCCCTTTTATTACAGTCACCATCATCAGGCGCAGGGAGGGGAGTGCTGAGAGTGCTGTAACACCCCATAGTTGGCACAGACATCAGATGCCTTCTGTGGTGTCCTCACAAACACGTCTGGGGACAGGAGGTGGCCGTCTAGCATGGCAGAATGTCTCCGTGACATGCTAGCACTGCCAGTAAGTCCAGCAGCAGTGCTCATGGAAGGGGCTGTCTCCTGTGGGTAGCAGCTACAGGAATGTACAGTCCCCAGAGCTGCCAAGGGGATTTTCTCCTCAGTGCCCCACTGAGTAAAATGCCACTAAGGTATTAACTGTGGAAAATTCATGTTAAACCACAAAAATTGTATCTGACTAAATCAAGACCTTCCAAACATAATAAGGTTCATCAGCACACACAGACACTGTAATTTCTCCAGTAAATTTTGTATGCAAGTCTTTGCCCATCCACATTTGAACCCTGGTCTGGCCTTCCTACAGCTTTTCCATACAAACTGGTTTTGGGGTAGATGTGAACCCTCGTGTCACTTTTTACAGTTGTCCACTCAGCAAACATCAATAATGAACACGTTGGCCTGACCTAATTTCAGTCCAGAAGATAGCTACTTGACACATCAGAGTGAGCTTTAAGGAGCCTCTTGGTGTGAGGATGAGTGATTTTCTTCTTCTGTTCTGCTCACCCATCCCTGTTCCGCCATGAAATATTTTCCATAGGGCACTGCTCATAGAGGAGGCAAATGATGGACCTAGTGTTTTGCTCCTGGAAAAGACCACTAAGCAGAGAACAAAACAAAGGGAAGATGTCCAAGCTGAGGCAGAACTAGCATCCTGACAAATGCTGAAGACCTGAGAACTTTCACATCTCTGTAAATCTTTTTCATCGCTGTTGATTTTTTTGTCTGTCCTGGACAACCCCATGTCACGTATCCAAAGAGAGGCAATTAAGGCACTGAGCTCATGGATGACTAAGATATTTCCAGCGATGGAGATGATAGTGCTTTGGTCTCTGCACTGAAGCAGTTAGGCATGAAAAGCTCCCACCAGCACAGACTTCTTGATACAGTCCTCAGAAGGCTGTGACAGGGGACGTACTGCGCTCACCAGTCCTCCCAAGCCAAGACATGTACCTGCTGTCCACAGGAGCCACCATGAGTCACATCCCACTCCAGTCCATGCAATGCCTAATCTTTACCAAAGTGTCTTCTCCTAGGGGGGGAAAAAATGATATCTAGTTAATTGGTCTTTGAGGAAAGTATAGGTCAGCAAATAGACTGCAAGGGTAGAAGGAATCTGGGCTACTCTGCATCTGGTAGATTCATGCTTGTGCTCCCATTCTTCTGGCCATTAATGGAGACAATTCCTCTTCATGCTCCTATCTCAGTCAATGGCAAAACTCCCAGAGATTTCAGTAGCAGCAGAGCAAAGCCTTAAGCAAAAGGGCAAAGAAGAAGAGGAGCAAACTCACAGTTTGCCATAAATGTGCTTGTGTGCCAGCTTTCCGACTGCAAGGACTTTGTGTGCGCTGAGCTCACCCCCGTCATCACAAGCCGTCAGCCTGCACGTGGGTGGTCAGGGCAGCATTCGCAGCAGAACGGACATATATCAACAAGCTGCTCAGCACAAGAGGGCTGCTCTGCAGAGAGGGGAGCTCCCCCGTGCCGAGATGGCCCTTGTTAGGTAGTGTTCAAAAAACACACGCAGACCGTCTTGGTCCATCATGCCAGAACCAGGAGACAAATGAGGGAAGCCTGGCCTGGGTCTGGTTGCTTCCCAGCATCATCTTTCAACGTTTGTTCGCTTTGAGGCTGTGCGGAGGAATGTGACAGTTCTGAGGGGGAGAATCTGAGTGTTATTTCAAAATACAGCTTTGCTCTCATTCCTTATTGCCCCGCAGAGTGGAACAGAGCCAGGCACAAATCCTAAGGACTCTGGAGTCTCTGGCTATGGGCAATCCATCTGATGGCACCTGAAGCTCCACCCAAAGCCTGGTTTGCCCAGCAGCCTCCACGTTAACTGGCCTAGAAACATGGTGGGAAGCAGGCAGATGTACACTAAAATCTGCTTTGCTAGGAGCTTTATCATCCTCTACTGGTCCTGCTGGCATGTCATCAGCGTGGAAATGACCCTCAAAACATGAGGATCTGTTTTTCCAGCAAAGCAGTTGTCTCACTGGAGTGCCTCTACCCAGCCTTAACTAGAGGAAGAACAATGGGGTGGCCATATGGGCTGGGTTATGGGCTGAAAAACCGCCATACAGACAAGCTCTGGTTTGGTTCCTGACACTGATTTTCCCATCTGAGCTAATGCTAGAGCCTTAGGTGTGACACTCCAAGGTATGGAGGGTCTGGACCATACTCTGAACTGCCACCTACAGATAACTGTTCTCCATCTGTTGGCTCATCCCAGAGTCCAGCAGGGCACAGGTGACTTCTCTCTTTGCCTTCTTGCAACAAATCTCATGGAACTCATACATGGTACCAGACTAAATTAGCACCCAATATACTTTGAGATGTAACTACTTTTTTGAAGACATCTCAACCATTTTTCTTTCAAGGTTTTGACAACTCTTGGACGGAAAGGGGAAGAGAGATTTTAAGATGCAAGAAGGATACAAATGCAACATGAATTAAATCTGCGTACTCTGTAAAGATCTCTCATCTTTCTGAGCTGCAGATACCTGGAGAAGTATTAGAGCATTAAATTATTATGCATTCATCTCCAGCTACCTTGCACAAAAAGAAGCCTAAACTAACAAGCAAAGGCTATATCTTCTAAGGAATTTAACAATTTTCTAGCATGCTCCTCACAGGAAAAGTATCTAACTCTGGAGTTACAACTTACTTAAAATCAACTTTATGGCTGATGTCAACACAAATAAACAAAGCAATTCTGAGGCCAGTCATGACAAAAATGGCAAATTCTTCCTTAAGCAGTCATGCCAAGAACTATCCTTGCCTGCTCTGAGAGAAAAGCAAGTTCCTACTCAGCTGGCCAGAGTATTAAGCAGAGCGTCTCCAGCAGGTCGAGGGAGGTGATTCTGCCCCTCTACTCAGCCCTGGTGAGGCCGCACCTCGAGTACTGTGTGCAGTTCTGGGCTCCCCAGTGCAGGAGGGACGTGGAGCTGCTAGAGAGAGTCCAGCGCAGGGCCACAAAGATGATTAGGGGTCTGGAACATCTGCCCTATGAGGAAAGGCTGAGAGAGCTGGGCCTCTTCAGCCTGGAGGAGAGAAGACTGAGAGGGGATCTGATCAATGTATATAAATATCTCAAGACAGGGAGTGAGGAGGATGGCGCTGGCCTCTTCTCAGTGGTGGCCAGTGATAGAACTAGGGGAAATGGCCAAAAATTGAGGCACCAAAAGTTCCACAGGAACTTGAGGAAGAATTTCTTAACGGTGAGGGTGACAGAGCACTGGAACAGGCTGCCCAGAGAGGTGGTGGAGTCTCCTTCTCTGGAGATCTTCAAAACCCGCCTGGACATCACCCTGTGCCACATGCTCTAGGGGACCCTGCATGTGCAGGGGGGTTGGACTAGATGACCTCTACCGGTCCCTTCCAACCTTAAGCATTCTATGATCCTTCAGAAAGTAGTACAGACCCTGTAAAGACCACAAAGACCCACTCTCCCTCCTTCGCTTTCTTTTTCTAAGTGATTTCTGACTTTGTCACAAGAGTAACACCATAAATCCTGATGAGACAGAGAAGTCCCAGATGTCCTCCAGGACTCCTCTCCCTTAGCATCCCTCACCTTGCAAAACTTGGAATAGGAAAGAAATTTATATGGTATGGGGCTATAACTGGAGATCCCTGGGTATAGGGGTATATACTAGATAGGTATTCCAAGAAGAATAAAAAAGGAAATTATTTGTATTCATGTCATAGTCCCACCACCACTCTCCTGAGTTCCCTGAGGGCAAGTAAGGGTGAGATTCCCTCCAAAACAAGATTCCCAAATTTATGTGATCCCATGTGAGTTTGGTATCCAAGCTTCCACACCAGTCACTGGAGACCAAGTCAATGGAGCCTAGAGATTGATCAAGCTCATCCTGCAGCAGATACCTAGCTTGGGGTAGGTTCCTTTGCCTAAAAAGAAGTATCTTAGAGGTCTGAGTGCATCCAGGACATCTACAGGGAGCTGGTAGATATGGCATGGGTTCTACCTCAGATGAAGAGCTGATAGGATATTTGAGTTCCTGATATAGATAGACCATGAAGATCAAAGACATTGATAGATCAGGTAGTCAGATATGTCCTTGCATTGTCCAAAGCATCTTTTTCCTAAAATCATTCAGCAAATTTTGGAAACAGTATTAGAGAACTGCAGAGTCTCTCCTGCAGGGCTGGGCAGAAAGCCGTGTCTTTGGGTCTGAAGTCAATATTTCTCCTGGACATTATCCTCAGCTTCTGGTCTTCAAGAAAGATGTAAATTTTTCATTGATGCTGTTGACAATAAAGTTATCGCTTTGTCTGGGTAAACTGTGTCCCTCTAACTGTTCAGACTCTGGATATACCTTCCCATAACAATGCCTTCAATTCTGATGTCTGTGTTCTCCAACTTGTAGGCTACCTGCCTTGTGGAAAGAGAACAATCTTATATACTAAAGGCATCTAGAACATCTTAAGCCACATTAGGAAGACATCCAAAAAGTTAATTTAACATTATAAATTAGAAAAGATGTGTTGTTTAACTTGTAAAGGGTCCCTGCATACCACACTGTTCCCATGGTTTTCTGTCTGAGGCTGTCTCAATACTTTATTAACTCTGTAAGGAGAAACATAGAATAATCCCCATTCCTCTGCTCAACGTCATGCTATGTTAGCACATCCCCTTCATCTCCAGGGTTCAGAATTGGTCACTGTGTATTAGCATTCCTTGTATTTTGGAGACATTTCCCACTGCATTCTTGTAGTCATTTTACTTGTGTTGGTGGAACCCCATTCAAACCATCTCCATCATGTTGAGTATGAGTTTCTCAGTCCTAGGAAGTAGATTTCAAGAAAGACTGAGTGGTCAGACCGACCAGCTATGTCTGAGCCAAAGGCCAGTGTATCTTCAGCACTCTCACAACTCCTCTGCTTGTTGTAAATGGTTCCACACTATCTCTTCTTTCAGTATGGAGGCTGAGGCAATAAAAAGGCTATCCACAAGTCAACCACAAGTCATATATTTTTTCACTAAAATAATTATTTGTCTGATTCCAGAGTACTTTCTTACCCCAGATCCAATGTCCAAAGCTATCCAGCACTGCTGCCAAACACTTCAGCCATCCCTTGGGAGCAACAGCAGAACAAGCTGTGGTCAGTAAGCATCCCCTTTCCAACAGTAGAAGTCAAAGAAAGAACTTAGGCACTGAACAAATAGACAAATATATTATAAAATTTCTTCAAAACACTTTACCAACATTCAGCAAATGCAGGCAGGGAAATTCCCAGCTGAGAAGAGGGATCACTGCATTTAGTAGCCATTGGTGAACTTCTCCAGATTTTTGTGATTTCCTTTGGAGCCTACACAAACTTTCCAGATCCTCGGCCTCCTGAAACAAGGAGCTCAACAGCTAAGAGACAACCTGCTTTAAAAAAAAAGAAAACACCTCTTCTTGCTTGATGTGCACTTGTCCTTTGAGATCTTCTCCTGGTGTCCTCTTGTTTTTGCACTGGGAGAGACAGTGGAGAGTCATTCTCCCTTCTCCTCCTCCTTGCTGCTCGGGAGCAATTTTGTCATATGCCCTCTCAGTTCTCTTTTTTCCACCCTGAGGACTCCTAAAACTCGGCAGCGCTGCCTTCCTCCGGAGCAGGTCAGCAGAGGGAGCTGATGGTCTGAGCCCTTCCAGCAGCGTGAGCGTCGCTGCGTGTTTCAGCTTTCAATGCTCGGTCTAAATATAAAACAATAACCATTGTTTCTCCCAGCTGCATGTCTGTAATGGAAGACAATCAAATAGCCAATTAAGGCAATGTGCTCCAAAGGAAGAATATTGGTAGTTAGGAGAGCACTTTATTCTGAACTAAAGCAGATCTCTAGGCTTGTCCTAAAATGCCAGCCAAGACAACTAGACAATGAAGACCAAAAACCCTCTCGGAATGACCTTTAGACTCTCAGCATGTCTTTGGAAAGTTGCTATCACCTGCCTTAACAGTTTGAAAGGCTCTAGCTTGAATATTGTGTATGGTGGGGTTCTGCAGGAGCTCTGCTTGTCTTGTGGTAGAAAAACCCTCTACCATTGGAGAGGTCATCTGCGCAGTCAATGTCTCAGCTCCTCCTCTTCTGTGACACTTTTTACTCTAGATGTTATTGAAGGTTCCTCGGGGAAGCATCAGGAGCATCTCTTGCTCTGATGGTTACAGAAAGCCGCAGATGATGTGACCCTGACTGGCATGACCCAGGTTGAAAGCTCCAGCTGCCAGCCCAGGCTCACTCTGCACCTCTAACCCAGGTATCAAGCTTGTAACAGGCTCATTGCGAGCAGGGGAACCGCCTGAGGGGACCCAGGGGCCTGAGAGCTTCCAGTTCTCCGGAAACTTCAGGAGGAAAAAAACAGTCTGTTTTTGGTCTGGTTTGGACCCAAACCAGCTCATAAAAATAAGTAAATAAATAAATAAAATAATAAAAAAGATGACATTTCCCAGTAACCGGAACGCTTGCTCCCGTAGCCAGCTTGCTCTCGCTCCCCCATCCCCTCGGATTCTGGCGTCCTCCAAAGCGCACGTGCTTTGGCTGAGTTGGATTCGATGCTAAGCACAGAGGAGCCTCGTGCCTCCTTTCCGGCAGCTGGGTCCCACCACCGGGTAATTCTGTGGCTAAACTGTTTAAATAATGTTAATGGCTTTGCAAATTCGCTTTCAAAACAGCGTGATGTGCAAAGCCGGCGTGAAGCAGCACGCGAGGGCTTAGGCGTGTTTGGATAAGAGTGGGTGCAGTGTAAGCTTTGGGAATGCTCCTCGCGCGGGATGCTGAAGCCGGGGACCTCTGCCTCCTCACCAGATCTCCAGCACTGCGATGGGCTGGATGTTTACTACAGCAGGGCAAGGTTTGAAAGCTCTTGCAGCTTGAGGCTTTGGGGATTAGGATTTTTATTTTTCTTGGCAGCAGAATCCCTCTGTGGCAGGTGCTGGTGGAGAAAATAGCAGCAGCTCCATGGGATTCTCAGGTTTTCAAAGTAGCAATAAAAAAAAAAAGAAAAAAAAAGAAATAGAAGCTTATTAAAGGGTGCTGAATTTAAGTCAAAAGGATCTTAAAAAGGGGGGACTTTTAGGGAAAAAAGGAACTTTTAGGTAGGAGCCGTCTCATCTCCATGTCTGGTAAGGAGGTGTCTGAGAAACATGATGCAGCAGCCGGAGGGCAGGAATCAGCTGTATGAATGGGGATAGTGTAAGCCATGGGGATGCAAGTCCAAAAGACAGAGACAGAAACATGGTCAATTGGGCAGCAACAGCACTTCCACGTGCAGATCTTTTCTGGATAAAGGATTTCAGCCCAGGAAGCTACCTGGGGATATACGACCTCTCCTTGCTCAAGCAGCCTTCTTCCAAGTGGCTGCATCCACTTTTCTCCCAGTGCACCAGTCGTGCTGTGATCATCATAGTCCTAACAGCATCACATGGGATTATCTGTGCCTTTTAACAGCCCAGATTTCACAAGGGTCACCCACTGCATTCACGTAATTGCAGCTGTGCTCAATAATCTCTCTTGGCCAAACAAAAATAGATCCAGGATATGCCTGGGCTCTGATTTACATCAGGATAAATCAGCTGTTCTGCCCCAGTGGGCCGCTGTCTACCGGCAAAGGAAAAGTGAGATAAGGTCAGTGGAGACCTTGGGAGTGCACAACAAGGGAGATTTAATGCGTGTCAGCAGAGCCAAACTCAAAGTTACGTACTTAGGAAACCAAACAAATTCAAAAGAGAAATTAAGCACATGCTTTAACAATGAGGATGATTAACCACTAAGGAAAGCAGCATGGGAAGAGAGGGATTCGCAGCTTCTTGATGTTTCAGATCAAGACCAATGTTTTTTCCAGCCAAACACAATTTACGCAAAATGAGACCCAGGCTCTGGATCTCTCTGTCCTACAAAGCATGAATGTATTGCAAGGGCTGGCGTTCCTAGTTTGGAGCCCTCTTCATGCTGATCTGGGAGGCAGCAAAGGGGAAGCCCTACTGTTGTAGCTCAGACGAGACCCACAGCCCAGAGCTGGGCTTAGGCACCGTGTGTGGAGAAGGGCACAGTCCACCTGCCCTGCTGTTTCATATAAAATGGGGCAGTTTACTGAGCAGTGATGCAAAACCTGAGCCTATTTAGTTTTAGTCTTGATGGGATGAGAAGGATCGAGTGAAAGGAGGATATAGGGCAAGAGAGACGCTCTGGCCAACACAGAAGTACTTGAAATCAGTGTTTTGGGGGATCCCAGGGCAGATGTACTGCAGGATTCAGAGTTGTGATCAAGACTGTCTGGCCTGTAACCCCCTTGTATCCGAGGAAGGCAGCTCAGTAACACGCATTGGTCGTTTTATCCAGCTTTCTCCTGATAAAGGCGCCCTGCAGTTCAGTTCAAATACACATTCCTGCCTTCCCAAAGCCTAGAGCAATGCCACCTTTTTCCATTTATTCATCAGTGCTGCACTGTCTGTTATCATGGACAACCTCACTCCTAAATATCATCTTCAAGACTGTTGAACAGATTTCTCCAGGTCGGACGGCAGGACTCTGCCTTAGAGCTTCCTCCAGGAGAGAGAAGGAAGGAACCCCCAGTACAGAGCATGGGCTCTCACAGCCCATGAGATCATCACAGGATGATTCCGGTTGAAAGGCACCGCAGGAGGTCTTTTGTCCAATCTCCTGTTCAAACAATGGTCAGCAATGAGATCAGCCCATGTCGCTTAAGGTTTTGTCCGGGCCTCCAAGGATGCAGACAGCACAACTAGTCTAAACATGGTGCTACCCCTGCAGAGCTGTTTCATTTGGGCACCCCCATCCCATCCCATCCCATCCCATCCCATCCCATCCCATCCCATCCCATCCCATCCCATCCCATCCTTATTACCTGAGCTATCATGGATGCCATCCACATCTGCAAGCAGGCTCCGGTCATTCCCATGTCCCTGGATGATGGACCACATGCTATGGCACTTATCTGACAGGCAGCGTACCTGTGCTAGCTCTCACTGTGCACAAGAGATGATGCCATAGCCACTGCCCCCAGCAGGGACATTTGTTCTTCAGTTCCAAGGAATTTGCCATCATTCCTTTTCCTTTGAGTTACTTGTCCTCAGTCTTACTTCGTTCCAGGTGGGCAAAAAGCCAAAAAGTTTGAGCAGGGAGGAATGTAGGGAGAGGTAGACAAATACCCATCACCATATAAAACTAGTATAAAAACAGGGCACAATCAGCCCTTGAAAAAACACCCGGTCCATCCCTTTGTGCCGAGGAACCACTTCTAGGGAAGCATTTGCAACAGAGACTGTTTTTAACCCTGCTCAGCTCCTGCTCAGGCAAGTTGCTCCTGTGCCTCCGCATGGTCCTGCCTCCCATGTGGCACAGGGCTAGGACTCTTCCTCCCACCCCATCCAGCAGAGCCCACAGACCCCTTCCCCTTACAGATCTGGAGGCCATCGTTGTGCATCGGCGCTTATTCAGGTCCATGGAGGTGGTGCGAGCTCTCCCTCCTCCTTCTGCTCCTGCTTCCAAGTATGTGTCAGACACGTAGACACTAACACGCAGGGACTCGAGCTCTTGCACCTGGCCAAGAGCAGCCACAGAATCAACAAGCCAGCAGTTAAGATTTTTTTTTAAAAATAACATGGAATAAAATGTATATCTGTTAAGTCTAATTTATTATGGCTAATTTCTGTCTCTTGGCTTCATGGCTGTTTTCTTCATTTGTCTGTTACCCCAGGAGGTGCTTTCTTATAGTGAAAGCCATCTGCTTGATTCTCCCTTCCCTCCTCAGCACTAGACAACACTCAGATTTTTCACAGCCTCTCTGCTAGACATGAAATGGCCCCAGCAAACATCTTTAGGGCAAAATGCACTGAATCGGATGCCCTGGTGAGGGCAGAGGGCAGGGACTCTGCACTGTTGCTAATGGGACTGTGTTCCCCCTAGCAAGTATCATGAAAGGCTCAACTCTCTTCCCATGTGGGTCAATGGTCATGGGTTTTCTAGTGTCTATGTCCTAGGTTAGGAAATTTTCATCTGTGATGATGATCTGCCTTCTCAGAAAGATCTGCCTTTCTTGTCTAGCAATTTTCAAACATAAGCACATCAGTTCTGGATACAGGAGCTGGGTACCACTCCTCCTTTTGCAGCCAGGGAAACTGAGAAACAGATGTGACAAGAGGCCACCAGCAAGAGGAAATGGCAGCAGTAGGAAGACAATTTCTCTTCCTCAGGTATTTCAATCACTTTAAAAAATCTAGTTGGTGAGAAAAACATGGAAAGGAAAACACCTCCTGGGACAGGAGGACCTATAGGAGAGAGACAAAGTGATGCAGAGCTTGCTGGTCCCAGACTTGCCAGGGCTTTTCCATGTATCTCCTGACTGCACGTGAGAATCATCTCCACAAACAACTGATACTGCTGAACATGAAAAATAAAGAACAGAAACACAAAGGGATAAACAAGGATGGGAACAGACAGAGATGGTTATAAATTTAAAAAGAGAAAAGGGGAAAACAGTCCTTTCTAAACAGATCAGCAAGAGAAGGACATCCAGCAAGTGGCCACACAAGCCCAGCAGGATGGATATTCATGGCACAGTTGCTCTATAACTCTGTGTTTGCACTTTTGGGATGTCTTATGATAGAAAAGGGGAAATCCAGGTCTTCTCCTCACAGTGGCCCGGGCAGTCCAAGTGGCAAAGACACCCGTCCTTTCGGGCAGGGGCTCTCACACTGGTGACTCATGCTTTTTCTCACCTTGCAGGCATCAATGCCTTCTCCTGCCTGTTCCCTGTCTAGGTGACAACCCTGTGAGCAGGAGTCAGCCTGTCTCCACTGCACTCTCCCAGCTCAGCAAGCAGAGCTGGGCCCAGCCCTGAGCGCAGCTGAGCACCTTGGTGTTCCCTCCAAGCCAGGGACATCACGGGACAAACCAGGAGGACACTGCAAACATCGTGAAGAGAAAGATCAGTCAAAGCAAGAGGAGAAAGGGACGCAAGTAGTTGCCAATTCAAGGAGTAACATGAGCTAAGGGATTTACAGTTTCTTCTTCATCCTTTTCTGCTTTGCTGTCTCCAACAGTTTTCCTTGTTCTCTCTCCGAGAAGCTTTGAGATGTGTTCATCCCAGCCACTTTCCAGTAAAACAAGCTAGGGATTTCATATGTCCTGTGATGAGGCACTGCAAGACTCACCCTGCTCTCCTCCCTCTCTGTAAACTTGTCCAAATCTCCAGGGAACTGCAAAAGGATGGAAGACATTGTACGAGTCTCCAAGGTCCTAGCTGCACAGTTATGTTCCTGGAAGGAAGGGGGAGGTTTAACTGAAGTGTTTCCTCTTTGCAGGAATCTCACATTCAAGGCTGGACTTTGCAATCCCAGAGATTTGGCTCCAAAACCTCGAGTGTCATTACAAAGCCAACAGTCCACGCTGCTTGCTGGCATTCACAGTCATTGTTTTCCATATCCCTGGAAGGTGAACAAGGAAAGGGATGACACACGACATCATGGGACTTGGGTGATTATTACTTTTGCTGCTCACATTTAATAGCCACATGTTCCCATTGACGTTTATTTCTGATGACTTCCGTTTCTTTGTATGATCACAACTCTCTGTATGGAAACTTTAGCTACTCTAAGTAACAGACTGTGCTGCTTGTTCCATATGGGATGGATCGGAAACAGCTTAAGTAGGGTTACAAAATGCACATTAAAATGATGGGCTGGAACGAGATCTTGGTTTGAAAGAGCTGTGAAAACATGAGCTCAGGTTTCAGCAAGCTGCAAGTTAGGAGTGAATTGCAAGCCAGGACTCTTCAGTCAGGAAAACAGCTAGAGCAATAAGGAAGATGACAGAGGTTTATAAAACTGAGAGAGGCACAAAAAGGATAAATAGGGATTGAGTTTTCATGGTCTCTTCTTTTGAAAAAAACTAGGCATTTAATGAAATGAGCACTTGGAACCTAAAAACGCGGTTCTTCATGTAATGCGTGGTCAAACTGTGGAACTCTCTGCCATAGGATTTTGTGGATGCTCAGATTTTCTCTACTCATTACTTGGCTGTATTCCAGATCCACAGGTTTAAACCCAGAGCAATACATCACTTAGTCTTGGTGTGACCAAATCACAACAAAACCAATGGGCCCATGTTTACAGTTCGCTGTGCAGATGGTCACAACCCGGTCCCTGAGGGCCTCCTGTTTCATTTACTCACGTAGACACAGTCTGTGCATCCTCCTGGGCCACAACGATAGCAGGAGAGGTGAGACAAAAATGAGGCTGAGCTCCTGCAACCCCAGGATCCTGGACAAAGTGCAAGCAGGCTCATAGCTCGATGTGGTTTGACACAGCTCACCCATACATCCCAATTAACTGTCCAGCCTTGGTAAGGCCAGGCTGATCATGGAGCAACCACAACTAGCTGCTCAGTTGCTGCTGGCCAGTCCCTATGTCGTAGGGGTTCTCCCAAAGAAGGATGAAAATTATATACCTAGGGAGAAAAGCTCCTCGTGACCCCATCAGTCACCTTCGCCCTGCAGTGTTGAGGATTTCTCTACATGAGAAAGAGCCCATGGAGGCTTTCCTTTCTCTTCCAATGGACATCCCTTGGCTCCCTAGGGATCCATGCCGCCCAAGGTATCCCTTGGTTCCTGGGAACAGGACAGTTGCTTAAACACAGTACAGAAGATTAAGAATACCAGAAAGTCTCATAGCTCAGCCCAGCCTGAGGAAGTTCCCAGTTCTGCTCACTGCTCAGAATCACTTGTGTACATGGGGAGAAGGCAGCATTTCCCACTTGATCCAACCCTGTCGCCAGCCCTCTGGAGCCACGCAGATCACTCAGCATCAATTAACTGCTCAGGCTCTCCCCAAGGATTCCTCTCTCCTGCTCTGTGTCCTGAAATTCAGCCCTGCCTGGGGGGAATTGCAGCACAACACTGTTTAAACCAAAATAAACTATATTGGCATAAGCTCCTGTTTTTCAAGATGCATATTTAGAATAATAAGCAGCATTTTTCCCCTTGTCTTTGCTCTTACAGCCAGTGCATGTAACACTGTGAAAGCTTCAAAGATTGTCACCTACAACACACTGTGACCCCAGAGTACTTGTCTATTTATTTTCTCGTGAGAGACCCTTGTGTACTCAGTGGAGATTTATACTTTGAAAACAGACGAGATTTTCCATGGACTTGTAAACACGTGAAAAAAATCACAAGGACAAAGACAGCTTGGGGCTTCTTAGCTGTAAGCAGCACTTGGCCCATCTCTTTTTAAACGTTTGAGACTTTATATCAATATTGTTCTTCCACGAGGAGGAGGGAGTAAGAGGGATGCAGCTACCCCTGCAGCAGGCGAAATCTTTCGGAAACAACAACAAAACCACAGGCCTGGGTAATCCCTGTTAATGAGGCTGCAGCTCAGATTGTATTTACAAGCTGGAATTGGGCAAACGCTTTATTCCTGTGACGCTATGAGACAGAAGAGATATCAAAGCGGTTGCAGAAATACTTTGGAAGCTTCCCAATTACATCCTTTAGACTTTGTCTTCTTTTTTCTCTTTTAATTTGAAGGAATCAAGCCCTGAGTACTATAATTCCGCTTGGATCTCCGACTCTGTTCCTCCTGTTATTTTAACTTTAGGCACAGCGGTTCTTTGAAAAAGCGCCCTGTTCCCACTGCCTGGGAGCTATGGGAAAAAGCTATCTTGGTCCTATCAGGAATGTGCCTCGCCTCTGCCCTGCAGTTGTGCTGCCTTTCGGAGAAACTGGTGTCCCAGTGCACGGCGGAAGGACGGGCCGTGGCGCTGCCTCGGGAGAGCAAGAAGAGCTCGAGAACAGGGGGATGAGAGGGTCAGGCTGGGCTGCCTCTTTGGTTCTTGGGGATGGATGGACGTTGGAGCTTTTCCTGCTTCTCGTGGTCTGCACAAGCTGTTCCTCTTTGGAACAGGGGAAAGTCTAGGATGATGTGACTTTGGAGAACCCATGATCTTTGGAGAAGCTGGAGGCCACATGAGAGACCAGGCAGCATCTCACACAATGCCATAAACTTAGGTATGAGCACCCAAATCAAGACCTTTCTGGACAGTCTCTGTTAACTAAATCTCCAGAAGCTGTAATAGGAGCTTGGACACTTAGGAGTTATGGACGTGGAGACTCCTACATGGTTGGGTGTCTGTCCAGAGGTGAATCACGCCCTGGAGCTATTGAGATGAATTCCTAAACATGTGGAGGCAGGTCTGTGGGGATCATGGAGGAAATTATACTGCAATTTCCAAGTGAAGAAACACAGATTTTGTAGCTTGGGTTCATTGCGGGACCTCCTGGGAAATTCATCTTTAAAACTAAAGGTTCTCTCACTTTTTGAGGAGGGAGGCGCTTAACCATCAAAGACAGTCCAGTGACTAAGTAATGGCTCCATGACACAAGCATCTGATACCCGTCTTCCAGCCTTGTGAAACAGATGCTAGCTGGAGAATATTTCTCCCTGCAAGGATATGTCTGGCATTCCCAAAACAGACCACTGACAGAGGAAAAATGAGAGTAGTCTACCCCAGTTTGTCTAACAGAGCCTGGAGGAGACCAGAAGGGATATCCTGAGACATCAGGGCATTCAGTCTCAGAGGATGAATCAGTGTGTTAGTTCTGTCTCTGCAAACAGGGCCAAAATCTACTTTCCATATCAAAATCATTGCCTCCCTCTACCGGTGCCACTCTCTTCCATCCCACAGTCTCTGCAATCTCCAGACAGTTGCCTGCACATGGGTGTCTCGTCCTGATTTAGGTAACTTAAGGTATCAGAGGTGTCCAACCAGAGCTGGGAGATTTGGCCCAGGAGCCACAGGAGGTCCATGACCTTCTGAGCCGATCAGGCAAGCAGCATTTCAGGGGGCATCGCAAATGGCACTAAATGCTTCTAATCAGGCAACTGGATACTACCTGATTACCAAGGAGCTCATCCTACCCTGTCTCCAGCATTTCCATCTGATTTGCAGATTCAATTTGCCACGTAATGTTGTTCAGAGTCCAGAAATGGGCTGGTCTTCCTTCCTTTGGTGTCAGTAGCCAAATTTTTATCGATGATTGGTGCTGGTCTGGAAATACAGCTCACTGAGAAAGCTCTTGCGCTAGTGGCCGTGATGAGATAGAGCTGATGAATCTTTGGGTGTCAGACCAGCAGCCAAGCCTGTGTAAGGGGAAGCCATCCAACCATATCTCATCCCCAAGCAATTCAGGTTGTTCGCTTTAGGACTTTGTAAAAGGCTATCAGTCTTCATGCTTTAGAGAACAACAGGTTTGATAGATAGCAGCAACATGCACCACACTTGCCGTTCTTCTGAGAAGATGATTTTATCCATGGAAGGCAGATAGAGAAGTATGATTCAGGATGGATTACTCATCCTCTGCAGACATCCACTTTCCACCTGTGAAAGTAAGATATTGAAGTTTTCCACAGTATCTGGGTGCCTTGGAAGATGCCCACATCCTCCTAGCTAAGGCTAGCTAAGCAATCTGACTCTGTAGCATGGCAGCCCTGTAAAAAACAAAGCAGTTGGTGAGTCAGGCGCTTGATATGTTACCCTTGCAAGCAGCCCTATGCAGCAAATGCATTGGCCAGAGCTCAAAACTCAGCCAAAGAGACAACGGACCCAGTGCAAGCACAGCATAAAGCTGTGAACATGCACACTCCCCTTTCCAACATTAACTCCAATTATTAGGCTCAGGAGAAGTCTGGGTGAGAACTCCTGATCTTTGTTGAACCATAAAAAGCAAGAAAATAAGTGCCAATCAGTCATGCATCCACATGAGCGTTGTGGAAAAGTCATGGAATATTTAGTCAAAGCAACAGGGTCTACTTGTGTCATCATGTCCAGCCCAAAGTGGTTAGGAGCAGCTTTGGAAGATCTCAGAACGGGGGTCACTTCCAAGAGCAGCACAGAGCCAGCACAACCAGCCTTTGTTCATCAGTGCTTGACATGGTTTTGCCTCAGAGTTATGCAGGGTTATGCAAAGATAATTAACAACAACGCATTCCCATAAATCTGTAGCTCATATAGCCACTGGCTGCATGGAAATAAAACAACACGGTGCTGAGTTCTACTTCTTTCTCCCTCTTTTAAAGCCCAGTGTCATTTGCCAAAAGCTCCCCAAGCAATCAATAGGCACAAATCAATAACAGCCCTGTGGTCCCTTCCAGGAATGAAATGTGTGCCTGCTTCTAGTAAACTCCTAAAGGAAAGACCTTGGCCTCATTGTTCAAGCACACAGAAAACTTTATGGAGTGCAAATTAACAAGCTATAAAATATATCAATGAGCCAGCTATTCCTTAAGCATTTTACTGCCCCCTTATGTGTTAATACATCTTCTTTAGGGGTTTGAGGCTGGATGCAGCCCTGATGGGTATGACTGGTTGTGTAAGTGGATGGAGGGAAGAGGGCACTTTCTCTTCAGAGAGTGCCAGGCTGGCACAGCACAGCCCTGCCACAAGCAACTCACCCCCTTCACTGGTACAGTGAGGCAGATGGTGACATTGGAGGCCAAATGCACATCAGCATTTTCTAAGCTCAAAAGAGTAGAGGAACTGAGCCAGCACTGGATGAGTTGATATCCAGGACCCTTTCACATCACTTCTCTGAGTCAGGTCCCCAGATAGCCAGTGCAACATTGGCACTGGTACATGCACGGCAGCAGAAATGCAGTGTGGAAGGAGAAGAGGGTTCAGGGCCTGCAGAGCAACATCCAATGAAGGGAGGCCACCAGGCCTCATCCTCGCAGCATAATTCCTATTTATGAAGAGATGACAGATGTGGTTCTGGGCATTAGATGACTGTCACCACCCTCTTCAGGGTGTTCCCATCCTCAAGTCAATGCACCCCATCCATGGGGTCTTATTGCTCAGCTCAAAAGCCATTGAAAGTGGGGTTTACTCTGCCATGCTTGCTCTTGGTGGCCTCCATCCCAGAGGAGAGCAGACATCTTGGATTGGTAACTTGGATGGTACCATCAGACCCTCGCTGCCTTGATCTCATCTGGATGCAGACAAGGCCACTCCATAGACTCTCATCTCCCTCACTGCTCATGGGAGGAAGCACATTCTGCCATAAGGCATCCCGTGCAAGGCACAAGAGGATCAAAATAGTTTCAGCTCCAGGTCAGGTTTTAGTTGTTTATTTTTTCATAAAAGGCTTTGGGAAACTTTTCCCAAAAGTGCTTATCCTGCAGATACAAAGGAAAAGCTGTTACACTTCATATAAACACACATAAAATCCCATGATGTCTCCCGTAACTGTGTCACCACGCATGATATATTGCCTTCTACAACTTATTTTAAAGGTCCTACTGAGAAGCCAGAGGACCCAAAGGCAGAACTCCAACTGCTTTTAACAGGAGAGGAATTAGCTCCAAAAGATTAAGTCATTTGACTGCATCATTAATGTCCGTGCAGTTTACATTTCAGCTCATCAACAAGGTGAGATTTAGACTGTCTAGGAGTTTGCCTTTCAGCAGCAGGCTGACTGCAACCCAATAAAGTCCTGGATGTGCCTCCGTTGGCTTTACTGCTTTACATAATACAAACATGTTATTTTCTTTCCAAACATTGCAGCTCATTCCATCCACAAATCCCCGAGTTCATTTCGCCCTTAGCACAAATTGGCCAAGGGACAGCGAGGACACTTTTAACGAGGGCAAAGCTGGTGGGCTTGAAGTGGTGATGCTGGGCACAAAGAGGAACAGGATTTTTTTCCCCCCTTCTTCTGCTCTGGGATAGATGAATTCCCTTAATGTCAAAATTGGTGTATTATAGGGAGTGGTGAGCACTGATTACATACATTGCCTATCAAATTCACTTAAAACAGCAAAGGTGAAAGCACCCCAATAGTCAATCCTTTTGATCAGACTGGCATTCACATGGTAGATACTTCACACTAACTACTGTCAAGCCTGGGAACAGCCCTGTAGGGCAGCCCAGCTGGTGTTGGCATTGCTCAATAGTAAGGACTGGAGCAGGTGGTTTCCCCAGGAACCCGACCCCATCCATCAAAGCTTAAACCATGGAAAATTCCCAAGTACCACGTTGTGTGCCACTCGCAAATTGGGTAGTTCCTCATGCGAGTCCTTCTCTGACCTACTGAATTAGGACCTCTATGAGTTGTCCTGTTGACTAATGGAAAGTTAAGACACAAGGGCGCTGAAGATTGGGCCTCTGAGCCTTAAAATTGCTGTGCTTTCCCAGTTTGTCTGAGACTCTGAGCAGTTCAGGACGTTGTTGTTGCGATTTTTGTTTTTGGGGCTTTTTCTTATATTAATTTTAGCCAGAATGGAAGAGCAAGATGATGGAAGAAATGCAGCAACAGCATTTGAAATGGGTATGGAATTTTACACAGGACAGAGCTCCCAGAAATAGCTTCCAAACAGACTGCTGTAAAAAAGCAAAAAAAAAAAAAAGAAAAATAACAGATTTTATTGGTGTTAGAAGGGTGATTTCTCAGGACTCTGTTTACTGAGACAAGCATAGAAGGGAGGGAACTCATATTCCTACACAAGAGACATGCCATTACTCAGTCAACTAGGGTACGAGACAGGGCTCCCTACAATATACACTGTTAGAATTGTGGCATATGTCTCATATTCTCATGTAGCAAAATGAGCTTTTCGTTCCAGATCTCAAATAATTGGTCACACCTCAGGATTTGCATATGGCCTTAGTGATTAGGAGAAGGGAAGGGTAAATATGTAGATCAGTTCCAATCTGCTACTTGGTCGCTGAGAAAAAGAAAAAAATATCCAAGTAGTAGCTGATGCCACACGTTCATTTTGTGAGTAAACTCCTTGGATCTGTTTTCCTTCTTCTCTGGGTCTAGGCTGCCACCCAGATTTCTGAAAAAAGTAAATCAAGGGGAAGGAAAAGCCCCTACAGGACCCCACACTAACCACTATGAATTTAAGAGCCATTTTTCCCTTGTTGATGTGCCAGCTCCGATGCACTAAGAAAGAAAAAACTAAAAAAAAAAAAAAACGTAAAAAAGCTTTTGCAAAGCAAGAGGGAAAAACACATTTGAAAATAAAGAACTGAGGCCCCATGGTGGTTATGACACCACAGGAGGGTTCTGGGAGCCCAGCTGTTATTTACCTTGGACAGCTGCTTGGCTACTCTCAAAACGTCTTTGTGGACAAAGCCACAAACCTTGGGCTTCATTCCTCTGTGCCCATAAACTTTGCTGAGGCATTTTCCCTATGGGGAAAAAGGTTTGGGGCCTCCCTGTTGCTAAAGGAGTCTAGGAGACTCTTGCAATGCCTCCTCTCCCACATGCATCCCGCTAATCACACAGGTCAGTCTTTGCTCAAGGGATAAATAAGGGAGAAAGAGACTGAAACTGGAGCTGTTTCATCCTTTGAACATCGAATTGGCCAAGTGACTAGGCCACTGTCTGTCTAGCTTGTGAGAGAATAGGAGATCCTTCTCACCCACTGCAAGGGGCTCAGTTGCTCATGCAGAAGCACCTCAAATCATTGGCATTGCCCTCAGAATCCAGTTATGACCTTTAGGAGCCCATGTCATTAAAAACCAAGAACAACGGGGCCAGGTTAGCTCCTGTAAACTGGTGTCTGAATGTGAGCAACAGCCTCAAGACCCTCCTGGCTTGATACTGAATGACTGTTGAAGCTACGCAACTATATTGACTAGATCTCCAGTGATCAGAGCAAGAGTCTGAACCCTCAAGCGACAGGGAAACACTTTACTCAGGCTGAAAACAGTGTCAGGGTCTGGTCAGGGTTGCAGTGCTCTCTCACATTGCCTGAGATGCTTTAAGAAATTTGAGTTCCTTCAATTTTTCCTTTCACAGCTGCCTTTCCCTCAAAACACTGAAATCTCCCCTCTATCTGTGTTGTTGTTGGATTTTTTTTGGTTGGTCATTTTTTTGGGGCGTACCAGTCTGTTTCACTAGGTGCATGGAAAGAGCTGCTCACACCTAGATGATCTCTCTTTTTAGTCCTGGTCTGCTCTCTCGACCCATCTCTGCTTTTAGCCTTGCTCAGATCAGTGGCATCTCAGCCCAGCAGGCCCCTCAGCTCAGCCAGGCCTACACAAAGAGTATCCAAAGGATGAGGAAGATCTGTTTGCTTGTTATTTCAGTTGCCAGGTTAAACTGTCCAGGTGAGGATCTCATAGTCACCTCTGTCAAAAATCTTGAAGTTTCTATTAGGATTCCCAGCCAGGCAGGGCACATTGTTGTGCAGGCTCTCAGTTGGGACGATGGAAGAGATCCTGCTCTAATGAATGTTAAGATATTTTCCAAAAAGTAGTCACTGAATATATCTTTCCATAGTTAAAAGAACAAGGACTGCAACCCAGGTGTCCAGCAGAAGCTTCCTAACCAGGCTTGACAAGAAAAGCCTTCAAATCCCTTCCATCCTTGGATAAAAGGGAGGATCCGTGTCACTATCCACCCACCAAGGACTAGCTAGGTTTTTCGTTCAGATTCAGAGCTCTGAATACTCAGCTGGAGTTGTGGAGTTCTTTGGTTACTTCTAGACCAGAGCCAGACGCACTCTGCATAGGGACTAGTAGACTTGTTCCCTGTTACCCTGTACCAGAGCTGTGGCCAGGGCATGCCACAATTCTGTTTCAACCCACAAACCCTCAGCATCATGAGATCTCCCCGAACAGCCTTTCAAAGCTCTTGTCCAAAAGCTGTGAAAGACTGTAAAAATACCAAGAATCCTGTCAAGTAAACGGAGGGTTAACAGTCCTGCTACCTAACAGGTTATCTCTGAAACAGGACTGATGCCTGGGAATTATGACTTATGGGCACAGCTTCACCATGACGGTTTCTTCAGAGCTAGATAGTCTGACTTCTTCTGTTCAGGAGGTCCATTTGTAGCAAAAACCTTTAAATAGTCTGATAGGTCAGGAGGTGGAACGAAAAAGGGCCCCTCATTGCAAGGTCATTCAATGTATAGACAAATACACGTTCGCTTGAACCGTGCCATGTAAACCTCAACTGTTCAAGTTTATCATTCACTGCCAAAAATGCTATTACAGCAGCTTGAGATTTCAAAGACACTTTATTCCTGTTTCTGACTGACCTTTAGATGGATTTTTCAACTTGGAAAAAGAACTTTACATGTTCTGAGATGGAGTTAAGGAGGTTCAGCACATTTCCAAGTTTAGACATAGTGATTTGTGGGGACTTTTTTTTTCTTTTTTTCTTTTATATATATATATATAAGATCCGCTTGGATTGGTTATGACAAGAACATTGGGAATATTTGAGACTGAGATTTGATATTTTAAGATTATTTATGAGAGATCGTATGTGACTCAGGGACTGAGGAACTGGACTTATTACTTAAGCTCAGCCATCAATGTGCCAAACAAACAAGTTTCCCCTTTCTACCTCTTTGTCTCTGTAGATGATATTTTCACCAGGGCCAGCAACCACCTTTTAACTACTGGTTTGCACAGAGCCCAGTACAGCTGATTCATCCGGTGGTACCAGGTGATATTTCCTTGCTCACAAGACCCAGCAATCTGAGATGTTGCACTGTTGCAGTCTCCAAAGTTTGGTCAATCCAATTACACTGATATCAGCATGTGTTGGGTGCTGTGAGGTCTGGTGCCTGATTCATACAGACTTATCGGCTGGTTCTAAAGGCTTCTGATGAATGACTCGTACCAGTGTGGCATACAAAAAGTCTAATAGCAGATGCCAGACCAGTTATGTCAAAGATGCATCACAGAAAGGTGATCTGTGACCTAGGGAAAGCTCTGGTTTAATCGCTGTTGTGCAATAGTGCTGGAGAAAGCTCCGTATTACAAGACACTTTAACATCTGAGTGTTCAAGTGTTTGCATCACGCTACCCAAGCGAATGACTACGCATGAACCTAAAAGAAATCGAACAATTTTTAGGGCATGAAATACTCACGTAGGAATTACTGGAAGCTAGTTGGCCACACAAAGAAATCTGGCTCCATTCCCAGGCGGAAAGAAGTCCTAAACATAGGTGTGATTAATTTGTTGTGAATAATTCAGCATTAATGATGACCCGTGCAGCTTCCCCAGTTTCTGCGGGTGTTCTCCGAATCTCTTAAAGATACCGGTTCTTGTGCATGCCCTGCACAGGGTGCCTATGTCCTTGCACAATTCCACTGCCCGCTGGGTGCCCAAAGATTTCACCATGGGATGAAATCTAAGCCCAAATATGACCCAAGCAGCTCTCTGCAGGAGACGAGTTCTCTCTGATATTGAAATGTCTCTGGAGAGGTGAGTGCCCTGCAGGTTATCAAGGTGCTTCAATGTGGACATGAGAGGTGGTGACTTGTAGACCTTGGAAGATGCTGAGAAACGTGAGATGAGGCCCATAGGGACATGGTTTAGCAGGTTTGGTGGTGATGGGTTTACGGGTGGACTTGATGAAAGTCTTTTCCAAGCATAATGATTCTGAGATTCTGTGATTCTCTGTTCTGGCATGCTGCACACTCATCTACAACTGCACAGCCCATGGGGACTATTTCTTTAAGGCTGTGTTTTGGACTGCAAAAATTAAAAAAAAGCAGCATCTCCTAATGCCTTCAACAACACACAGAGTCCTGGTCTGAGACTAGAGATGGTCCAACTGGGTGTCCGTGTCCACAGGGCATTGTGCAGGAGTGCTGGACCTCCCTTTGCCCATCCTCACTTCTTCCTTCCCTCTCCCACTGAACCAGCACCCAGGTAGAAACGGTGGGGGAGGACCAGGCTTGTTCTCCAGTCAGGTGTTGGTGCAGGTGAGAAAGCAGCTCTCCGAGTGAACAGGAGGGCCAGGCCTCCCTGCATGGCCACATGCAGGTGATGAGCTAGATGCAAAGTCAACACACACCCCTTCTTCTAGCCCTCGTGCGGCCGGCTGCCAGCATCACATAACCCCATCTCCAGCTTCCTCTGCCTTCCCCAGCCCTCCCCTCCACCCCGAAGACATCCTTTTACCAAAACGAGCCGCGGAGGCTCGCAAAGACACTGACGTCAATGTAAAAGTAAACCGAAGAGGTCTGGTTCCTGTATTAGTGTGCGGGGCTGAGCGCCGGCGAGCGAAGGCGCCGTCGAATCCGGGAGCGGCAGCGGAGCTTCCTCATCCGAGCGGCGTAAGTCCCGTCCCTGGCGAGCGCGGCGGGACGGCAGCGGGAGGGAGACGCGGTGGCGGCAGCGGCGGCTCCGAAGGGCAGCGCGCGCTGGCCCCGGCTGTGCGGGCTCGCTGGAACCCGCGCGGACGGCGCCAGGACTCCGCGCAACGCCGGGGCGAGCGCGGAGCACGTGGGTCTGGATGCGGTTTGCTCCGTGCGCCGAGCGGGCAGGATGATGTGCATGGGGAGAGCTTGCAAAGAGCATCTCAAAAGCTAGGATTGCACGGGTAGGGGAGGATGGAGGGGCTCAACAGCCCGGCGTCAGCTTAAAGGCAGAGAGAATCCCAACAAGGGAAATGTAGTCATTATTCCTAGGTGCTGAAGAGGATGCTTGAATCCTGTTTCAATGCAAATAAACTTGCACTGGTTCATTATCCCACTCGTCTACAGATACATCAGGATGGGCATGTGAGTGGGCATCTAAAACAGGCAGAGCTGCCCAAGAGAATTCTGTAGACAAAGCTACTTATGCCAGCTATATGTTCTCACACTGCCTACCCCTGCCAAGTGCTGCTTCACATACATTTTGGCAAGTGACACTGTGCAGAGAAACTCAGCTGGGTGCAAAGGGTTTAGACTCAAGCCATGAGAAGGCGGCCTGAGACGGACCAAGATTAACTTTGTAATATAGGATGAGGAAGCAGAAAACTTCCCCCAAGGAAATGGTATGGAAATGTCCATACTTTGGGCACTTCAGGAACGGAAGAGCTGCCCAGGGTGGGAGAGATGAAGGGCCTGCTATCCCCATGAGCAAATCACTGCCAGCTGCGGTGGGTCTGCTATAGCCCAGTCCTTACACAAAGCTCTCATCCCTTACACAAACTATACTCTGTCACGGAGCGGGGTAATTTGGAAATGCAGCCCTTTGGATTCAGTTCAGCTGTGTTTTGGTAACCTGAGGCGCCTTTTCTTTCAACATTGCTTACATGCTAGGGCCAGTTTCTCTCCTTAAGCTGAAAGCCAGCCCTCCTCCTGAAATGGCAGCTCCTTGAGCAAAAGCTGAAACTCCCCCATTGAGAAATGAACGAGAGTGGGTGCACAAGTTTAATCCTTATTACGTGCATATGACATTCTCCTTTGAAAACTACTAGGGCAAATGCTCCTCTATCTCTTGCAAATGCTGCATCTCAGCTACTCTATAAATCCCTCTCTGGGCAGAGATAAAGGAAAATTGGGAAAGCAAGGAATCCCCCCTGCCATCTCCACACCTGTGCTATGGTGCTGGTATCACAGCATCCATCGAGCACAAGCGAGAGCACAGGTGGGTCTTTGTTGGGAACCTCTTTTTTCCTAAGTGAGAAACTTTCCTGACTCTTCTCAATGCAGAGATTTCTGCCAAGTCACAAACTGGATGGCAAATCCCTTTCTTTTCCACCTCCCTGCTTATTGCACATGGCAACCTAGCCATGCAATCAGCCCATCCCTTTATTAATCGATTGACTTTGCGGAGGTTTTGCTGCACTCTCTCTCAGCCTCCTTCGCCCTGTCACCAGCCTGCCTGGGATAACGCACTCCACGCAGACACCGAGTCAGCTCTTGCAAGCCAAAAGCACCCCCCGAGTCTTCCTCCCCCCGTCTCCAAGCAGGAGGCAAAGGCCGGGGAAGGAATTGTACATGAAACATCCTTCACGGCACGTTCTCCCGGAGACAAGGCAAGCAGGACGGCGAGGCTGCTGAGCACAGCAATAAATCCCACCGCACGCACGCGCCGCGGCGCCTCTGCTCCCCGTTACGTGCTCGTCCCCAGGGCGGCCGCGCGGCCCGCCAAGAACAGGGACATCTCCCGGAATCGGGCGGCTCCTCGGGCCTCTTGCAGGGGGGAACCGAGCCCCGCACTCCACCTTGCCGGGAGAGCTGCTGCATTTGGGCTGCGTGCGCTCTCATCAGCTCAAAACGGGGAGCTTTGGTGGGCAGGTGCTCGGCACGTCCAGGCAGACGTCACCCTTTAAGGATATGTGAATCCCAGCGTCTAAAAATGGAGACATCCAAATTCCCGAGCCTGTTTTTAAAATGGGAGCCAAACAATCCCCCACGGGAGCAGCGCTCTAACAAACACACGGCGCACACGTTGTTTGGACTTTCCTTTGCACCGGCGACTGTTGCAGCAGGTTTCTATAAATGCCCAGTTGCTAGGTTGAGGGAGAGGTTAAACAATTCATTACCTAAGCGCGCGTGTTCGGGAACATCCCATGATATCCAAGGTACAGCCCCTGCCAAGGAGTGTCTGCTGTCTCTTTGCGAGCCCTTCTGTAAATATTTTAACGACCCTTCTCGCTCTCTCGCGCCCTTCTTCTCCAGTTCTCGCCCTTGCATTTTGCGTTGTAGCTTTTAGCTGGGTTCTTGGCTCCATCTGGAAGCAATTGGGTGAAGGTGAATGAGTGATACGGAAAGGAGAGGCCCAGGGTCAGGGGGTGTTGGCTTAGTAAGGGCTAGGCTGAGCTGTGCTGTGTCACCCGGAGAAATGGTGTCACCCGTCAGCATGGCGCTAACCAGGGACGCTGCTGCTCAGGCTCAGTGTGATATTTACTGAGGTCGATATGCCTTTAGTGCATAAACACAAAGGGACTGAATTCTTTATAGCCTCTCTAAGTGTAATCCATAGAAGATGTGTATCTCATCTATCAAAACCTCCAGAAAGTGCCACTCCAGCCACTACCATACAGCAGAATGGGTGACTTCTTCCATACTGGAGGCACTAGTAGATGCTCCCTCCTCTTCACAACTTCAGTCACCTTCTCTTCTGATGCCCATCTAAGGGATGGGGCACAGAGAAATGATGGTCCAATAGACAGCTTCCCATCACTGCATTCCTTGAGGTTGTCACCCTCTCCATGGGACACCTGGAGGCTCCACCAAGCAGAGCTGGTATCACCCAGCGCAGGTCCTCACCCATCCATGGCAGGATGGAGAGGCAGGATGGAAGCTGGGCTATCACAGCCAGGTTTTACCTGCTTAGCTCTCATGCAGAGTCACGGTCACCCGGTAGCCCAGCTGGCTCCTTTTGCACTGCATGAATATGCCAAGCATCTTGTCCTCGAGATAAATCCAAGCTGGATGTGTTATCCAGCTGGCAGTGTTATGCCATCTCCAGCAACCAATTATGCAGACAGACTGATTGTCATCAGAGAGATGAACAGTAATGAAGCAGCTCTGCAATCAAAGTTTCAGGAACGAAGCAGCCCATTTTTCACATGCCAGGCTCAAGGCTTCCCACTACTTAGACCAAATGCACAGAAATACAAACCTTGTATTTCTCCACCACTGCTTCAGCAGCACCCGGAGAGTTGGTTGTCACTCCCACCGTGGCTAGAAGCAGCACAGAGCTCCTTCAGCCTGGCAGCTGCCTCAGAGGATACCCGGGACTGAAATAGCAAGGGACAGACGTCAGGAGCCAGAGGCACAGGCGGGAGGGGAAGAGGAAGGGGAGTCGTGCTGCCTCTGGCCCTTGCCTGCATGAGCTCCTGCTCATACCAGGCTGTTCATCTCCCACTCACAACAGTATTAAGTCCACTCAGACAATCATAGCTAAGGCACTAGTAGTCATAAATCCCAACAGCATGACTCCTTGCGAGCAGCTTACCTAGGAAAACGCGTAGTTATTGTAAATGCACTGAGTTATTAATACACTTCAGATGGCTCCAGCCATCAGCTCGTACCCAAGGGAGCTCAGTGTGGAGCTCAGCATCCTGACTCACAGTATCGGGACTGATATATGGCTGCCTCTGATCAGATGGCATATCTAAAAATACAGAGCCTGTGGTTTATTTTTCTTGGAAAATGGAAAGACACCCAAAGAAGCACAGCCCAGTTTAGTAACTGCAGCAGACAGGATTTTTTTGCTTTAAAGAAGCCAGCAAGATTTGACCAAAAGAAGGTGCCCCTTAGGTCGTGTTACAGCAATGGGATTAACCTGCAGTGCTGTGAGGTGATCCAGGCTGGCCAACCTGTATGACAGGGGACAGCAGCTGAGGCATTTTCCTGCCCCAGGAGATGTGAGGTGTAGGTCCAACCAGAAGGAGATCTCTACCCTGGAACCACCAGGGACCGGGTTGGTCATTTAGGCTACACCTGTGCCAATGAACTAAGCAAAACCAGGGCATAGCCCTGTCTGCACAGTGTCCTTGTCACCATGCACGTGAGGAGGCCGGAGACATCCCATCAAAAACACCCGCTTCTGCACCTTGGCTTGAGGAGCTGGAGGTGACTCCCAGATATCCAAAGCCAAGTGAGATGAATCCGCCTTGGACCGCAACAAGAGCGGCCATGGACATCTCTGGAGCCAGTTATCAGGTCTGCCTTCAGTTATCACCTCTCTAGACTAAACAACCCTCGTTCTGTCCCTCTCTTCTGGTGGGACATGTCTGCTGGACTTCAGGTCATTCCCATCGCTTTGCTTTGGACCTTTTCCAAGACAGAGAGAGACACACGCCCCTTTCATTATCCCATCTAACAGAATTTATTACATCTAGAAGTGCTTTTCAGGAAGAAAATGTCCTCCAAAGGATGCTAAACCCCACAATGCAACTAGGTGACACTCAGCACCTCAAAAACTAGAGATGGGCCTCAGTTTTCCCCACATCCCACCATCCACAGTCAACATCTCAGGGAGTTCAAGGTCTCCTTGATAGAGGAGCAATTTCTGCCTAAAACCTTGTCAAAGATAGGGAAAGAATCGCCAGGAATTTCTGAACAGTTGCACTTCCACCTGTCTCAGCCCTGCAGCAAGATCCCTGTGCACGACAAACAAGCCAGAAAGGCCAGTGGGGGGAGGCACAGGAGGAGCAAGGATCCTACGGTTGATACTGAACAGAGCAGAGTTACTGTGGATTAACAGGCTAAAATGTGAGAAATAACAAGCTAAAATGTGGTAGAGTTCAAATGGCTGAGAAATTCTGTAAAAGATCCTCATGTCTGAGACAAATGGATGTGGAATTCTGCAGAAAAAAAAGGGGGGAAAAAAAACGAAAAAAGAAAAAAAGCATCAGCATCAGAAATAGTGCCTGTTGTACTTTCTTGCCCACTATTTGCCTTTGTAAGAAAAACTATTCTGACATTGCAATTTCCAGTAAGAAAACTCCTTCAATTGCACATGTAATCCCCTCCTTCACTTCCTGAAAACTTTTCCTGAAAAGGACATTTCTGCACCCTGTGTTTATAGGGGCCATTTCAACACGAGGGAAACTGGGGCACCTCCACAGAAGGTGGTTCTTTGCCCTGTTGAGGCCTCTCATACAGAGCTAGCAGCGGAGATTGCCTGAGGGACTTGATCCCTAATTCCAAACAGCTGAAAACACAAAGGAAAACACCCCCTCCAAAACAACAGGCAATAAAAATCAGTAATTGGACCAGCTTCTTCCAGAGGCAGCGGCTTTAGGAACCCCTGATAACTAGGCAGCAGCGGTCGGATTTGTTTGATTTCCAAAATGGGGCCCTTTCTTCTCTTCCTTTTCCTCTGGGGTTTTTCATCACAGTGGAATTTCCTACCATAATCCGTTAGATTTATGCTGCCTGCTGCAGACGGGAGCATCACGGAGCTCGGTGCATGTCTAACAAAAGACAGCCCTGTCCTGAGCCACTTGTGATCTCTACAGACCAGGCAAAGAGAACAACGGAGGGAGGATTCACGTGCCCAGGTTGCAGAGAGCAGGGAGGGATGGGACTTTCTCTAAATCCCTTTGAGGACTGTTTTTGAGTCCTCAAAGATGAGATTTTCTGAGGTGTTCTTCCTCCCCTACATGAGTCTAGATAGCATTGAGGTTTCTCACAGAGTGATGGATCTTGGTTTGATGAGCAGAGTCCCATAAACGCCCTGCTGCCCTTGGCCAGGTTTGTGCTTACTGCTGAATCGGAGCAGATGGAGGTACCAAAATGATGCCTTAAAGTCCATGCCAATTCCCTTCCGTGGGTCTGGGAATGACCCTTCTGTCCTCACCATGCCATTAAGGTGGAGAAACCTGCCTGGCCCATGCCCAGGGCAGAAGGGATCCAGCACGAAGGAGTCTGCAGGCAGATGGGCGAAAGGGAAGCAGCCCCAATTAGCACCTCTGTGGCAGAGCATCTGCTCAGAGCGGGCCCTGGGACCTCAGCCCCAAGGCACACTGCACTCCTGGCACGTGCCCTAGATGTGGAGGAGGCTTTGGCCATAGCTGGGCTCTCCTGTGATGCCCTGCAGCCCACGCTGAGCTCCAGATTTTCCTGCTCAGTTTGGCAGCCTGTGCTTCCCACCTCCCCAAACTCGAGAGCAGAGCACTGCACCAGGCCCAGCAGAGCCTGGTGGCTCTTTGGACACCTCTCAAGCCACATTCCCATGTCAAGTGTCCTGCTGGATGCTGCTTTGCAGCCCTCCAGCTTGAGCTGGGCAAAAGCCACTCCACAGGGCCCAGCTTTGACCTCCTCAAGGCGCATGTGCCCAAGCGATGCCAGAGCCCTGGCTCCCTGCACCGCCGCCTGCTCCAAGTGCCAGTGTCCCTGTGTGCCCAGTGACAAACAAATCCAGCAGGAAATACTTTGCTGGGAATGGAGAGAGCTTCTCAGCGAGGTTGTGACACTGGACATTGTGTTCTTGGCAATTAGCTCCTGAGACGTAAAAAAAAAGTAGCAAGAAAAGAAGTGGCTGCTGGCCAGAGTTGTTGGGGGGATTAAAATTTGGAGTGAGATCCTATGTGCGACCCCACACATGTGCGACTGGATCACAAGGGGTAGTGGAGACATAATAGGCCACGTCGGGTGCCCAAAGGGTGTGTCCATAAAAATTCGTTGGTGTGTTGACCAAGGAAACATATTAGAAAGCTCACTAGTTTAAGAGTGGTAGTGATCTGGGCAGACTAGATAGCAAAGAAAGATTCAAACTCATTTCCATAGAGTACTTTCATATGAGAGCAAGGTATGTCCAGCTTGACACTCCTGATCATGCAAGAATTGGATATATCCAGGATCAAGTGTACTCCAAACCAGTCATCCAACAAAGATTCTGGGGTGGCTTACAGGACCAGCATGCTCTTTCTGCTCTGCAGACATCCTCATCTTTTTGAACTCAGTAGATCCACCAGCAAAAAATGCCACAGTCTGGGAAAAGAAATGCATGGGAAGGCGATGATCAGAAGAGAAGCTTCCCAAAACTCTGGTAGGCAGATAGGAAGGAAACTGGCTCTCACACACGTTCTCCCCCATGCCTGACTCACCCAACGGGAGCCATGACTGTCATTTGGGAACTACTTGTCTTTCCCTGTCCCTCATCAAACAGACAAACCACGGCTGGATCCCATGAGCAGAGGCCCCCATATGGCAACTGTCTGAACTCTCTCCCTCCATAAACACACAAATAGGGAGCTTGTTCAGAGGGAGGGCCATGCGCTAATGGTCCCTCTGGCCTCTGCAGTCCTTTGAGGGTGGTGACTGACAGACCAGCAGGCTCTGGGAACTGACTGATTTCACAGCAGTGCCTTTATAGAGAAAGACAACCGTTCTCTGCTGAGATGTTAGGCAGATAGAGCTGCCTTTGAGTGCTCCTGAATTGGGATTAGAGAGGCAGTCTGATCATTTTTTAAGCTTGGAAACTGCCTTTGCTGCCCATGTTGAGAGCCAGACAATTTGCCCTCGAGATGCTGAATATGACCACAAGAGAGTGATCCAAGTCCCCAAGGGCTTCCTATGGGCTCTACTAAGAGACCAGACAAATCCCAGGTCTTCTTTCTGAATCTACGCATCTCCTCACTGCAGCTTTCACAGAGCGCGGGGTGAGAGGGGAGCGGAGCAGGGATGCAGAATGCAGGCTGGACCGCACTACACGGCAGTCTCAGCACATCTGGCAGGATCCATTTCCCAGAGATAGCAGGGCACATCCTGATCTCTGTGATGTGGCCAGTGGTTCCCATGCAGGAGATGTGACTGAGCAGAAAGTCTCCAGCATCAGCTCATTAGGAGCCAGGACCTGCCAAAGGGGAATGTGGCTTCTCTTCATGCACCAGTGATAGAGCAGGACTGAGTGACGTGAACACTACCAAGGAGTAAGCACAAGCCTAGATCCTCTGTGAACTACTTTCTTCCCTGCACACCCTGCTGTGTCCACCCTGGCATCTCTCTCATGGACACTGTGTGCTGCACTTGTCTCAGTGCTGGCATCTCTCCAGGGTCCAATTTTGACTTTGCTAGAGTAAACAGAGCTCACTGGGGTGAATCCATCCCTCGAGCTGTCTGCCCTCCCCGTCCCCAAGGCCTCACTAGCAGGCACAGCACCCAGAGCACAAGCAGAGACAGAGTTGGATGTAGGATGAGGAGCCAAGGGTTCTCCCTGGGTTTTTTTTTCAGCTTCACTAACTCAGAATAGCTGCATGTGGTTTCAGTTAAATACCTGATTCCTTCCCACCCCATCTCCACCGATGGACTGGGCAAAATTAGGGTAGGTGTTCCGTGCATCAGGCAGGAGTTTGGCGCTTGATTCACAGCATCCAACAAGGGCCCTGGATAAAAGGCCATGTATCTTGAGCCCCCATTGACAGTGTAGTAGTTCACTTTGCTCTGGTAATCTCCATCATCCTTTTGTCCATCCTCTCCAGAATTGCCCAGCTTCTCGCTTTGCTGCTCTGTGACACAGCGGGCTTTCAACCAGAGTCCTGTCCCATCCTCGTTTTACACGAAGCTAGGAGTACCCTTTCCTGCTCTGACTTCTTCTCCTATGTGCTAACTTCAGGTGAGCCAGAACCTTCTTCAACCTACAGCCTCAAGACATCCACTGCAATACTAAATATTGTGGAACATGCAGACAACAGGCTTGAGAATTTTCCACTTTCTAAAGCTTCCTTTCTTCCCCTCCCCGTCTTTCTGTCCAAAAATCAAAAGACAATAGAAGCTCTTTATTCATCGGCTACAGTTGCAACTCCTCCTGAAGTCAACTGTGGGAACTGGGCCTGGGACAAAGTGTGTCCCAGAGCCCGGATGTGCCTTCTCCATCTGCTTCCCAATATGGCATGCTCTGCACTATCTCAGGCACAACTTGAAACTTTGCAGCTGTTGCCACTAAATTCGGCAAGGAGGGAGAGGCTGGGCTAGCGGGGGAGTGCAAAGCACTCGTTATCCTGTGCATGAGGGATGAGAGCGAAGCTGCCATGGATCACGCAAAAGCACAAAAACAAACCATTGCAAGGGCCAGGAAGTCCCAGGTCGGGTGAACAGAGTGTAGGTAGCAATATCTTATTCTGGAGAAAAAAAAAAGGCTCCTCCTTTTTCAATCTTGCATTTGTGACTCTAGAGACTTCCTCCCTGAATATTTATTCAAAAAAACCTGAAAATTTTGGTGACTATCTGCAGGAACTCAAGTTCTTGCTTCCATAGGCAGCATGAAAGACAGGGTCCACATCCAATCCTCTGACCCAGCACTATACGGTAGGTTGGTTTCTTGTCTTTTGTTCTTCCTCCCATTTAACTCCCAGCATGGGAGGAAGCAAAGGTAACTTTATTAGCCAGAGATGACTCATGGAGGCCTTCCAATCATACTGGCTTTCCAAGTCATAAGGAAGTGAAAAGTATATGAGAGCCCTGACACGTGCCTGAGCTGGAGGTCAATTGTGAAAGTCTGGAAGTCTGGATCAGGAGCATGGGAAGTCAAGGGGGATGTTCCTGAAACTGGAGGAAGAATCTGCCCCTCATTGTGATGAAACTCAAAATAGAAAATCAATAAAATAATACGACAGAAAAGATCAGCTCAGCCTTCCTGGGAAAGATCCAAGGGTGAAAAGCTAATTCCAGAAAATGAGGTCAACCTTCTCTCATATCCATAGCTACTGTTTGTGCTTTAGTGAGACACGCTTATGTGGAGTTTACCTCTCCTCTATTTATGGATTTGGCCCCTTGACCTGGAATTCAATGCCTCTCAGTTGATCCTGTGCTGTTGTGACGAGCCATATCCTGTGTGTTTATTGCCCTGGCACTGGTGTTGTCTTTATCTAAAGGATGTGGGAAAAGAACAGTCCAGGACTGACACTGAAATCTAGTATCCATCCTCCCTATCCTTCTAAAAAACTATATTTGATGAAGCTTCTAACTTTTTTTTTTTCTGATCGTTTTCCCAGAAGGGACTTCTACAGCTACTATATTCCCACATGGAGATAACACTTGTGCATGTCCCTTTTTTCTCCACACCCTACAAAAGATGTCAGGTGTTGCTACCAATTTAGACCAAGAAGTCTCCCATTATTACCTGAGGTTTTGCATGTACTTGCTGACCAGCTTTGACATGGTCCCAATACCCACAGTGATGGTACCACTAGTAGATAAAGGCAGCATGGGAATGGACAAATGTGGCAAGTTCTTGGGGAGTGCCTTGATGGAACCTCACACTCTCATTTCCATTCTCAACTCATATACGCTCAGCCACTTCAGGCCATGGCTTAAACAGCTCTTATTCCTGCAGAGACACAGGGAATTTGACACAAGGAGGGGATGAAAGGGGTCACCACCATCAGTTTTAGCTCACTAACAATGTTCAGGCAGTAGCACCATGAGGAAGGCTGGGTCTCCAGCATTTCCAACACTTCATAAATTTCAGAGTGACTTAGGGCAAGGAGCCAGATGTTTGGGGAGAAATTCTGAACACTGAAGACAAGTGGAATTTTTTTTTTTTTTTTTTTTTGGTTGTGTGTATTTTTTCCCATTAGTTGCAAGGCTATATTTAGAAGATAGGGGGGGAGAGAGAGAGGGACGGAGAGAGAGGCATTTCTTCATATTCTGTAGTCACTCCAGTTGTTCTGCTTGTAGGAACAGATGTCTCTTTCCTGGGGCGATAACAATCAGGTCCATGAGGAAATTTTCTTAACGGCAGCTCCTCTTGCGTAGAAGGCAGATCAGGCCAGAGGTAAGTCAATCCGCTGGGGAGGAAGGTGCTGCAGGGACCCTTGCGGCCGACACTTGGGGTTACTGGTCAGAGAGAAAGAGGTGGGCAAGGCATCGGAGAGGTGGCAGCAGGGGGCCAAGAGGGAGCCATCGGAGACCAAACACAACATCTGGCTATCTTGGCACAGAGTCTATGGGGCTGTGAGGTTCTATGGGTGAGGTGGAGAGGGTCCTGAGCACAACATGTGGAAGAAGACCTGGGCAAGCCCCAACTCTGCCCTTGCAGCAGATGCAGAAGCGCATCAGGAGCGACCTGTCCCCAGAGAGCCAGGCTGCACCAGCAGTCAAATAGGCTGCAAGGGGGTTTTCCCAGCACAAACTTCTCCGCACTATAGTTTCTGGTCATTGCTGTGATATATGCCTGTTTTTCGAGGAAATGGGGGAGTGAGGAACGGTATAAAACAGCTGTTGAAAGTACTGTGTGAGCTCATGCAATGAATGATGTCTTATTTGTACCAGGGTACTCTCAGGCATAACAAAATCTGGGGGAAACGACTCAGGCAGGGTTTGGAAGCCGGGAGAGGAAATAGAGCACTGTTCCTCAGACGTGAGCCCAGCCAGGGCTGGGGACATTTCTATTTGGCCGTGCTGCAGGCTGTGAGTTTAGCAAAGGAAGATGATATTTTCCTTCTCTGAAAGAGTTTGCTCGGTCAGCCCAAAGAGAAACGGATTCTTTCCAAGACCTTTAAGTGAGGTGTGTTTTATTCCCTTCAGAAACACTCGCTGTTTTCTTGGCACTACACCAAGGAGCTCAACTTTTCCCCATGTTGACCCAGTCTACCCAGAACTTGCAAATCCCTGCAGGACTAGTGGGGTGGTCTCTGCAGAGCAGAGAGTGTCACATGCACTCAGCAAAGGCAGTAACAGAAACCAGTCTGCTAAAGATCTGGTGACCCATCTTGGGGACACCTTGAAACCAGCACAGGGGAGACTAGAGGCTGCCCTCAGGATGCAGGGCCTTGGTTTGGAAGAGAGGAAATATCTGATGCTTGAGGATGTCTCCCACCTTGCTGATCCAGTGCATGGTTCCAGGCCCCTGTTTCCCCCAAAACTCAACTTGAAGCATTCAATGTGCTAGGGGAGTTGCATCCTTGGCAAGAGAGAGACCTCCTGACTTCTCTTCCCCTACTTCTCCCATTCATCTCCTCCCTACCTGCATGCTGATTGCTCCTCTCTCCTTGTTCTCCTTGCAAAGGGAGGCTCCCCTCTTCTGTCCTGCATCCTTGGGCCACACAAGACCCAAAGCATTCTCCAAATGCTCCTCTCCTGTCCTTATCCCACCATCTTGCTCTGGGCTTTCATGAAGGGATAAAGCAAATACGCAGCTGAAGGCAGAAAGAGGGAAAATTGCTCAAAGATTTGCAATTAAAAACTTCCCCTTTCAAAAGCCAGCAGCAACGCATCAGCCAGATGTCAGCTAAATCCCTCACAATTTTTTTTTTTGGACTGTGAAGTTCCTATATGTGCCTATATGGCAAATCTCACTGCAGGGATCTCCTTACTGTACACAGTCATGGTAAGTTTTCATCCAAACTGACCTTTCTAGCACTGTGCCCTAGGTACTCTAGGGATGCTAGATGGATTACTGTAATCCCAATACAATCAAAGTCATTTCCCTTGTAATTTTGCTACCTCCCAAGAAGACAGATATAATTCCACCTCTACTGATTATGCTTATACAACTCCAAATCCACGAGTTTCTTTCCACATCTAGCCTAAACATAATTTTAAAATCTGTTGGAAAAAGACATTTTTTCCCTCCAAAGAGGCACTTTCCCCTCACATTCTATAGGTCCACAAAGAGCAGAGAGGGAAGTCACGCTCTGATTTCTTTTTTCAGAGTTAGAAAGAGTATCTGTTGCAGAGATGTCACTCCATGCGGCTTCATGACAGATGGGACCTGGTACTAGCCCTGGCAGGCTATGAGATGTGGGGCTTTAAAATGCTAACAGCATTCAACAGCATGGAGCATTCACCAAGGCACTTAATATTGCTGTCATTCCAAGGCCAAGATCTGGTAACACAGAGAATACGGATATGAAAAATGCAGAGTTACCAATAAGGCATTTTAGAAGTCTAAACGTTTCAAGAGGGACTTTTTTCCTATAAAAGGTGCTACAAGCAAGGGTGTGGAGGCACTTACAGCACTTATATAGCACCTGTATAACCGTGTCTTATCCCAGACCTGTAAAAGCTCTGTGGTTCCCCTGCAACTGCCACGTGCATGTGTATGAGGCTGGAGAGGCCAGCTGGAGGCTGCAGCCTGTGTGCACAGGTCTGCTTCTTCGTTCACGTAAACCAGTGCACACAGCTGGGCTCCTTCTTTTGAGGGATGAAACATTACTGTCAAAATGAGCAGCAACAACGTATAAACCCTTAAGAGATCTGCCAGCAAATGAATTTCCTTCTCTGTGTATCTCTGGGTGCTTCTTTCTGTATTAGAATCATAGAATCACAGACGGCTTAAGGTTGGAAGGGACGTCTAGAGGTCATCTAGTCCAACCCCCCTGCACATGCAGGGTCACCTATTTTCCATGCATGCTGAGGACAGGGCTGGGGGTGGACCATTCAGGTCTTTTCGGATGTTAAATACTTGTGTATAGCATGTTGGGGACTGGTGATGCCTTGGCTGGTGTTAAGCAGAATGTTTGAACCTAAACACTGGGCCAGATTGTGCTGCCTCCCACACATCTGGGTCATTTTTGCTCTATAAATGCAGTTCAAAGAGTTGTGTTCCCTCTCCCAACTGGCAATGATCCCCCAGGGCCTTGGATGGTCTAATTTTGGTTCAGGCATCTACAGGCTTTTGCAGCCTGAATGTCCTGGCCTCAGCCTGGTCCCTCACTCACAGAGGACCTGATTTAGGCCTTAAACTTATGGGGGATGTCATACCTGCCTATGTGCACATGCAACACTGAACACGGTGTTGGGGAATGACCTGGAGAAAAAGAGTGGAAATCAAATTAGAACTCACAGCAGAATCCATATCTCATCCACTGCAGGGCCTTAGAGATGCAGGGCATAGTGCAGAGTACTCACACACTTCAGACAGGAGGCAAATGGCTCCATGGCACAGCAGGACAGCAATCAAAGACTAACACCACGTGAGACTCTGCACACCCTTAGGCAGGGATGGTTTGCAGTCTGTGGTCATGCCAGGGAATAGATATCCAAGTTCTTCCCTCTGGTCAGGCAGAATATCTGATTCTCAAGGGCAACAGCAGAGCTGCAGAAGTTGGTAGGAGGTTCTTAAACTCTCTTGAGGTCAATGCAAAGGGAATTCAGATCTTCTCAGCTCCAACCTAAAGCTCTCTGGCAGTAATTCAGCATATGGCAACTCAAATGTGAGACCAGGATAAGAGCTGCTGTCCATCGTGCTCTCCACTGCATGTAGAGAAGCAAGTCGTAGATGAACAGTGCAGACACCAGGCAGTCAGCTAATATCCATCCTTAGTCAGGCTGATTCTGCCTTAAGGAAGATGTGTTTTGGTGTAAATCAGAAATTATTTCAGTGCAGTCAAATAAAAGGAAAGGAGAAGGCAGGGAATGTTTTTTCCTGCAAATAAACTCCTCAGCCCTGTTTACAGTGTTTGACTGCCAAAGCAATTGAGAGTTTGCAGGGATGAAAACCTAAATCAGAGGATATGTGGCGGAGAGTGCTAGTAAATGTCCTGCAATTTCGTATTTGAGGAAACAAGGATTATCTGGCGTGTTTAGTGCGTGTTTGTATGTTTGTCAGCTTTGGCTTCTTCTGACTTCCTAATGTTTTCCAACATACTGGCTAATTTCACCCAAAGTTTGGCAAAGAGGAAGGATCACCTCAGCTCTCCAGAAAACAGGCGGAAAGGGGGAAGAGAGCGTAACAAGAGTGTTCCCAAGCCACGGGAAGAGCTGGAACATGAGTTCTCATTAAGGCATCAGAGAGTCTACATGGGAGAAAAATAGATTAGGCTGGGAAAAAAGAAGGGTAGGTTGGGTTTAGTTGAGGCACCTATAGATGGAAAACAGGGTTGTTTGGGATATTGCAGAGGGGCAAGGATCCCCTCACAGAGATGAGCAGGAATTCAGTGCTTGTGCTTTAAGGGCATCTCTCTGCAGCCAAGCCCTTAAAATCCCTGCAGAAGAACGGGTGCTAAATTCCAGGGTACCCTTTGCCCTTTAACAAGGTACTTTCCACCTCAGTGTGAGTCCCTTCTCAGCAGGCAGGACATTAAATCCTTTCTCAGAGCCTAGGGTCTAGATGGAAACTAGTTCTCCCCCTTCAGCAGCTGGATTCACTCCCTTTCTCTCCCTTTCCCCCTCAATTCCCCGTCAGCAAACCCACCCTCCCCACGCAGCGTGTGAAGCACTCAGAACGAACACTACCACGTATAGGGCAAAGTCCTCGACATGCACAAAAACACCATATTTGGCCTGTTTGAGCCGGAGTTAAGCGAGAGCTTGCCAGAAGGAGAATCATACAATTTAAAATGAAAGAGAGTAAGTTTAACCCTTCGTTTATAAATACTATGATAAATCACCCGGGGAACTTTAAACAGGGAGAGGAGGGAAAACTAAACACACGCTGCTGCCATCCCCGGTGGCAGAGTAACATTAGGAGACTGGAGACGAGGTGAGGGGGAAAGGGGGAATGATAGAGGGGATGGTTTGGCAGGTCAGAAGTTCTGATACAGGGAGACAGGAAAAAGCTGAAGCTGCTTATACAAAATAGCACTCATTCCCACTTTTTAATGTCCTTTTCATCTTGCCCAGCACAGCGTACATCTCTCTGGTTCTCCCTCTCTGCGTCTGCTTGCAAAGATCCTATCTGCACACACCAATAAATAACCTTTTGGGAGGGCGGTTAGGACAGAGCTCAGCTGCCCAACTCGTCTTTTCTACTTGAAGTGCTGAGCCAGATCCAAAGATCCCTCAGGCCAAGAAGCATCTCACGTTGCCTTCTGCAAGTGGAGGGTTTAAGGCTGACACTGAACAAAAAGTTGGATGGAAAGAAATAGAGGATGGACAAGGGACAGATGGAGCCCTGAGCTGCCCATTTTAAACTGCCAAGTAGTTAGTGGGCGAAGGAAGAGGACGGAGGGCCTGGTTTCATCACAGCATCCATCTGTTTCCTATTTGGCCCAAGAATGAAGGAATTGGTTGCGTCACATGAAAAGAGAAAGTATTTCACAGCAAGTCCCTGTCTCCTGATGCAGAACAGGGACCTTTAACAGAACAAGGGGAGCCAGGTCAACCTCAAATCTCTGTCCCTGCCCTTATCCCTTTTTTACCATATGTCTGCTGTACTTTTAAGGAAATGCTACCCATACTCCTAGGCCAGACAGACAAAATCCAGCCTGTGAGTTACAATATCACAGTGTTGCCTTCAGACAGCATGCAGAAGATGGGCATGTTTACCCCTCTTGGGCTTTGCAGACTACCAGCTCTACAAAATAGGGACAGCTTGGAAGTCTGGGGAGCCGTGAGCCGAACTAAGCATGAGGAAGGCCCGGCTCCCAACTCCTAGGAGAATTTAGGGAGAGGGGCTGCTTGGAGGCTATCCATAGAATCATGCAGACTCACAGAGTGTTGGAAAGGACCTCTACAGATCATCTAGTCCAACCCCCTGCTCCAGCAGGGACACCCAGAGCACAGGGCACAGGGTGGCATCTAGGTGGATTTTGAAGATCTCCAGAGAAGGAGACTTCACAGCCTCTCTGGGCAGCCTGTGCCAGGGCTCTGTCACCCTCACAGAAAAGTTCTCATATTCAAAAATAGGCCCTTTTGTGCTTCAGAGTATGTCCATTGCCTCCCGTCCTGTCACTGACCACTGCTGAATAGAGTCTGGCCCCAACCTCTTGACTCCCTCCCTTTAGATATTTGCACAGAGTGGTAAGATCCCCTCTCAGTCTTCTCCATGACAAACAGGTCCAGCTCTCAGTCTCTCCTCCATAGGAGAGATGCTCCAGCCCCTCCATCATCTTCATAGCACTACACTGGACTCGATCCTGTAGCTCCATGTCCATCTTATACTGGGGAACTCAGAACGGGACCCAGTTCTCCAGATGTGGTCTCCAGATGTTCTCCTCCAGAGGAGGAGAATCATCTCTCTTGATCAGTTGGCTACACTTTCTAATGCATCGTAGGAGATCACTGGTCATCTTGGCCACAAGAGCACAGTGCTGGCTCGCAGTAAACTTGCCCACCAGGACCCTTAGGTCCTTCTCCACAAAGCTGCTTTCCATCAGGTCGACTCCAACCTATCCTGGTGCATGGATATTTTTCCTTATTTTTCCTTAGCTGAAGGACCCTGCACTTGCATTTGTTGAACTTCATGAGGTTGCTCTCTGCCCAGTTCTCTAGCCTCACCCTCTTCCTAATCATGTGGCATATAGTGGCATGTAGTAAAAACTCACAACACTGTCACCTATATTAGCCTTTAATCCTTACCCATAAGCTCTGAACTCACACTTCATCTGCCCTAGGCAGAACTCAATACATTCCAGTTGCTCTCTCACATGAAGAGCAACTCCACGATCTCACCTTCCCAGCCTGTCTTTCCCAAAAAGCACGTAGCCATCCATGGCAGCATTCCAATCACGCAAGCTATCCCATCACCTCTCTGTATTTGCAGCGAGATCACGGCCCTGCAAACACACACAGATCTTAATTCTTCTCGTTTATTCCCCGTGCTATGTGTTCAGCCATTTCAGAGAGTTAATCAACCACACACATTTCCAAGGAGGTGTCCAAGAGGATCCTCCAAAGACATGTCCCATATGCACATTCCTCATCTCAAACACCCGCTGGAGGAATCCCAACTTGAGCCACATTTTGCTGGCTACACTGTCCCTATAACTCTCTTTTTTCCCCATCTTTGCTGGTTTAAAGCCCTCCATACCAGGCTGGCTGACTTGTTGGCCCATCTCTCCCCATCAGTTGTCTATTGTCAAACAGGGTCTCACGGTTTTAGAAACCAAAACCCTGTTGCCAACACCAGCAGCATTTGTTCTGTAAGCAAATATGACAGGGGTTGCTGTAGCTCTGCATCAGCTCATGCTATAGCTGCAAGCTGGTGCAGAACCAAGAAGTAAGTCCCTAACAAAACAGAGGTCTCCAGGGCTGCAAAGCTTCCCATGTATTTGGCCATGACCCGCACTGGGTGCTCTGTGTCACCACTCCATGGTTATGGGTGGCTGAATTGACCCACTTAACACCAGCACAAGTATTTCTGATCATTTAGAGAGACCTGGCTGTGTTATTTTCTTGGACCCATAAATGGGAGAGATTGTAACTGAAAACCTGTAGGAATGTTTGCATTTTCTTTGTACATGAGGTCACGCTGCCTTTCTGTGCCTTGCTCAGCCCGCTGTAAAATGGGGCAATGTACCTTTGTCAAGTGCTTGGAGACCCACAGTGGAAAAATACTTAGCAGTTGTTACCCAGTGGTTTGATCCAGCTCCATCTCATTAAGAGCACTCAGAGGAATGCTATTACATGGCCAGTCCAGCCCTCCAACCTTTCTGACTGTGAACCATAAGATGAGAGCAGTGTCAAAAAGAAAGCAAAAAAAGGTCATTCACCCCCAAATCCATCAGCAACAATTTGATTAAAAGAAGACTTTTTGCCTTGCTAAGCAAGAGACAGTTCATAGCCTGTTGGTGAGGAATATTCAGAATTGCTTGATTTGGTTAAGGTTTCTTGCATGTAACTGCTTGGCTTTTGAGCCTAGGCAGGGCAGCCATGGGGTGGAAAGAGACATCAGCTCTTATACAACTTCAGCACTGTATATTCACCCTGACAAAATGCTACCTGATGCTCTGTAGCAGTGTACAGCATCTAGGATTCATTTCACTGTAAATGGGACTGAGCGGGAGCGGTGAGTATGTAAGCAGCCCCCTCTGATGATGATTTTTATTTCTGCGTATGGGCAATATTCATAGGAGATCATATGCTATTAGTCTGTAAAGTGGCCTGCACACCTCGGTAGCAATCTGAGCATCTGAATGCATTTCAAATCACTAATTTTGCAGAGGCAAAATTAGAAAATGGTAAATGCAAGTGAACATCAGGTATGCCTGATAAGAAGGTTTCTGACACTGAAGAAAAATCCCCCACAGGAAGCAAGCTGCTAACAATCTGTAAAATCAAAGTGAACAGTCAATATCTTGGAAATACAACAGGAAAACAGACAAATGCACATTCAGGGCAATACCCCTAAGTGCCTGCTAAAAGCTGGGATAGATGATTTTGTCTTCTGCACTTGCTCCCTCATCCATACAAGCACAGATACACAAGCTCGTGCTGCATTCAAGAAGCAGCAATGTCCTTATTTCACAGTTTGCACGGGTGCAGAAGCTTCCACGCTGTTCCCCTTGACAGCATCTGTGAAGGGAAATCTGGGAGCAGATCCAGGCATCTGCTCATTTGTTTTTGTTATTGGGCAATTAAAGTGCTAAACAAACAAATAGAGAGGGTGAAATGTTGAAAAAATCATTAGAAAGTCATTAGAAAATGCGGGCATGTTCTGCATCCTCCCCATGCATCTTTCTCAGGTACCAGATGTTCCAACTCTCCTACCTTCAGCCTGTCCTGGTCTCGCTTTTCCTGTTATTCACTGACAGCATGCTTGGCACAAAATACAAAGAGACAAGACTCTCCCTCAGGAGCTTGCAGGCTCAGTCAGACCCAGACAAAATAATGTGAGCGTGTGCGCTGCTTTGGTTGCCACTGGAGTTCAGTACGGTGAGGTAATCCAGTCATTCCTGAAACACAAGATGTTCCAGCATCCTATTTCTCCTGGAGATGTCCTAAGAAGTACAAAAGCGGTTCTTGGGTAGAATCACGCATGGTTGATGAGCAGTTCTTTGGGCCCTCACAGGTGCTTTGACCCCAGCTTTCAGCATTTCTTCTTCTCCACTCAAGAGTGAAAAACAGGACACGGTCCAGCAGAGAGACACCAGGACAGTCAGGAGCTTGGAACACGTATCCTATTAGGAAAGGTGGGAAGCTGAGCTTAGTTTGACTAAGAGGGAGAAATCTATTCTCAGGCCATGCTGGACTCAGCAGAAGGAGAAAGACATGGACAGAGTGCAGGAGTCCAGCAAAGGGCTACAAAGATGACTAAGGGCCTGGAGCATCTCTTATATTAGGAGAGCTGGGAGTGTTCAGTCCAGAGAAGAGATGATTCATGAGATGTCTAATCAATGTATAGGAGGGAGTAAAGAAAATAGAGAAAGACTCTCCTTAGTGGTGCCCACGACAGGACAAGAGTCAATGGGCACAAATTGAAATGCAGTAAATTTCATCTGAATATGAAAAAAAAACCCACTTTTTTTTTAGTGTGAGGATGGAACAGTCCTGGAAAGGTTGATCAGAGATGTCGTGGAGTCTCCATCCTTTGAGATATTCAAAACCTGACTAGATACAGTTCTGAGGAATTTGCTTAGCTATTTGCACTTGAGCAGAAGGCTGGACCAAATGATCACTAAAGGACTCTGCCAACTTCAGTTATTCTGTGATTCTGTGAAATTGTATTTTGAGAGGCTCTGGTTGGACATTACAAAAAACTTCCTCACTAGAGCAGTATTGCAGGGAGGGTAGACTAGACCCAGGGCTCTCTTTCGGCCAGTGCTACTATGATCCTGTTCCCATAACACTGAAGGGCAGGAACATGGGCCTTCAACCCATATGCTACAGGAAAGCTCATAGCCCTCTCCTGCCAAGAAGAAGAACCAAAGTAAAAGAATACTCATAGTTCTGAGACATGCTCCATCAATAGCCTGTTATTGCACTTATAAAATTCTTTCTTTCTCGGGATTATTACTGTAATTTTACACCAAGCTAAAGGACAACCCTGATCCGCATTTTTCAGAGGGTTTTAAAATCTTACAGTCATTAAGGATACAGCTCTGCTAGCATTTGATCTTATTCAAAATTGGAAACAAAAATATTTTGACAATCCCTAGCTGTCTGTTCTGGAGACATAAACTATAGGGGCCGCAGCTGTTGAAAATGCATAGGCTCAGGGACTTGGGAAGCTCTTCTCCTACATCTCAGTTCCCCAACTTTTTATGAAAAGCTGGAAACCTTCTACTTTTGTCAGGAGATGTGGAGCAGTCCAAGAGCTTGAGAGTTAGGGTAGGCAGAGATTTGCCTTTCATTAGCTCACCAGGGTTTCTTGTGGAGCTTCCCAGGAATCTTGGGCTTGGGCACTCATCAGGCAGGCCAAGATTATTTGTCACTCTCCCTGGATCTGGCTAGGGAAATCCTCACAAAACATTTGCTTTTGGCCTGCAGAAACTCTCACGTGGAGTCACTTTTCACTGGCCTCTTCCTCTGCCATCATCAACGTGAAGCATCTCACAGTCCAGAGAACATCATCACTCCATCCTCACTACCCCAGAAGCAGCAAAGAGGACTAGCCCAGGCAGAGTCTGCTGCCAAAGGACACAGGCAAGCTGCATATCCAGAGGCCTTTAGCAGTTCAACTTTCCCCATTCAGACAGGCACCCCAGGCACGTTACAGTGTTTTCGTGAGCACTGGAAGATGTTCTTGCAGCTCGTTGCCTCCTCGCTCTTCCGCACTTGGCTGTTTAGTAGCCAGCATTTCAAACCCTCATAACTCAAGCCTTTCAACATCACTCTCTGCTGATTCAAGCTGATTTTTTTTTTAACCTCACAGTCCTGCTCAGCCACTTTGAGATATTCCAGACATTTTTCAACCATTTATTTTTATCGAAAGCAGCCAAGTCTCTGTATATATTGAGCTTTTTTTTTTATTATCTTTCTAATATACAAATCCGTTTAAAATAGTGTATAAGTCAGGAATGATTTGCAAATTAAACTGTCAAACCCTGGCAGGAGTAGCAGCTGACGCCCTTGGTTTGCAGTCTCCAGGCTGCCGTTGCAGTGATTGCAAATCTCTAGAAGATGCCACACAACCTGCTCACAATTCCTTAGGATTCCTTAGAAAATTCAGCCGTCCTTTGCCCTTAGGCAAGTCTCATAGTTCCTAAAAATGCTGCTGCACATGACTCTTGTGCCATCATCTGGCTAGAGGAAGGGACAGGATATTTTGCGAGTGATGATGGGGCTACAGTTGTACCATGAGATCAAGAATATGTCTTCCAGCTGCCAGCACTACCCTGCTACAGGGCAGAGAGTGCTCAGCTAGGAGGGGCTGCTCTAATGGAAGCAGTCAAAACAGCTAGGGCCACGTTTGGAAAACAAAACTTAATAGGAGCCCCATATGAGTCTGCTCCTCCCTGCCAGGACAGGAATCATGTGGTGCCATCCATGAGCAGCAGTGCACCTTGCTTGCCCTCAGCAACCCCATTTACATCCCTGGGCCCTTTCCACATGGCTGGAAACACCCAGCTAGAACCACTGAAAGATGGTATAAAATCAGGTGTTTTGTAGGCAATTATTGGTAAACTCAGCCTGCCACTTAGTATATTGGCAGGTGAGAGGCTCAGAAACTACAGCAATATCTACATCACTGAGGATGTGCAAATACACTAGTAAAAATACTCTTAGGGGACAATGTTTTGAGCCTAAAGGAATGCTGACAAACACATCAATGTCTCTGTTTCTTTTCTTGCAGATCTCTGGAAAATCGGCAACCATGTCGACCTCCTCTACCCACCTGTCAGTCCCTGATTCTATCAACTCTACGCAGGAAACCAACTCCAGCCTCCAGTTGTTCTCCAAGTTCATCCATCCCGACACAGAACTGTACAAGGAATTTTACAACATGTGGATTGCCCTGATGGTGGTCAACGCCATCATCTTCCTGGTGGGTGTTGTGCTGAACAGCTTGGCACTGTACGTCTTCTGCTTCCGCACCAAGACAAAAACCACCTCTGTTATCTACACCATCAACTTGATAGTTACTGATCTCTTGGTGGGCTTCTCCTTGCCTGTCCGGCTCATCATGTTCTATAGTGCAGGGGACTGCCTGAACTGTTCCTTGGTCCATATCTTTGGCTACTTTGTCAATATGTACTGCAGCATCCTCTTCTTGACGTGCATCTGCGTTGACCGCTATCTTGCGATCGTGCAGGTGGAGGCCTCACGGAAATGGAGGAACCCCACATGTGCCAAGGGGATCTGTGTCTTCATTTGGATCTTTGCAACCGTGGTGACTTTCTCCATCCTGAGCATGGCAATACAGTTTGCCCAGTGCTGCCTCTCCAAGATCCTGGCCCTGATGGTCTGCGAGTACTTCTTCCCCCTCATCATAATCATCTTCTTCACCACCAGGATTATGTGCGCTCTGTCCAAACCCAGCCTCATGCACCAGAGTCGGGAGAGGAGGATGAGGGCTGTGCAACTCCTTATCACTGTCCTCATCATCTTTATGATCTGCTTCACTCCCTTCCACGTGCGACAGGTCGCAATCTCCATCAACCCAGATATGCCCCACGACGTCAGCCTCATCGTCTACCACGTGACAGTGACTCTGAGTAGCCTCAACAGCTGCATGGACCCCATTGTCTACTGCTTCGTCACCAACAACTTTCAGTCCACCATGAAAAACATCTTCAGGAAAACCGAGCCAGAACAAACCAGTGTGGACATCCTGGGAATGCACAAGAACACCAAGGGCTCCAACGCAATCATTGCCTTCTCAAACACGATAGGAAGCCCTCTGAGCTTGCCGTCAGCAAGCAGTGCCCAGATCTAATCCCCTTCTGGTGGGACATGCTGCAGTAAGCCAGTGAAACGATGCTGGAATATTGCCAGATGCGTGGCACCATCATTTTTGACCTCTTTTTTTTCTCTAAGCTGATGTTCAAAATGACAGTGGTGGAATTTATTCCTCAAGAGCATTATGGTATATTTGGAAGGAAGAACTTGCAGTGTTGTTAGTACCAATACAAAAGAGAGTCTTTTAATTACTGTTCCCAATAGGAATGTTTTCTTTGTATTTTAATACAGACATTTTGTTAGCAACAAATTCCTTACTGTGGTTTTCTTTTCCTGTTTGACACTGTAATGTGACGCTCATCCTAGGATGATTTAGCTAGCAGTAAATCCCTTTGTTTTCTATGAAAGCTGTCATGACTGGGGCATGCGCTTAAGAGTAAAGAATAACAGAGATGTTTCCAGAGATTTTCAGTACAAAGGCTTAACATGCCAGCAGAGTAGGCCACAACATTCTCTAACCTGCAGCTATTCAGTTGTTTGCAAACCTCAGGGAAAAGATAACATTAAGCAGTAATGTCTCCTCTTACTACTTCAGCTATATGAAAAAATACATAGGGGTGTATGTTTTCCTGCATGCTGTCTGGGCCTGGGGAGGAGTTAGGGATATGTTCCACCTTCATTTCAATTACTAAATCCCCTAAATTGCAGGTGAAAATAGAAATAAGCTGTGAAAACGAACGTGCTTTCCAGCACTCTCTTGTTCTGTACTCGTACTCTCGTCTTGAAAAGCATCCAAGACGAAAAGCAGAACCAGACTGAGATCCTATACTACCTTTGCTCGAATTCTCTTCCTGCCACATTGTGAAATTGCCATCCTAATTCCCACTCTCAATACACCCCCTCAGTCACTTAAATGACTGATGCTTCAAAGGAAAGCAAAAGAATCGATCTCAAGCATCTAGGTCAAAATTCAGCCCAGTATAATGTCCCTGGGATGATTTAAGAGCGCTATTTAAGAGCTACATGAAGTTAAGGAGGCTGAGTATATTCTTTCCACAGCACTGGGTTAATATTTCAGTCTACTCCATACCATGGATTAGGGTCCAACTTCTCAGCCAGGTTAATCACATTTCTACCTCCATTTTCCACTAGCCCTGACTTGGGGCAACACGTTACACACCGAAGCTCGTACCCACCACCCTGCACACACTCACAGGCATTTCCACATCACATAAAGCACTCGTAATGAAGACATGCTTCCCAGCACAGAGCCGTTACTGACTTCTTGCCAAAACCATCTCAGAGAAACAGGAACAAAAGTGCAGCCTAAGTGCATAGATCATTTCAGTTTCTTTATCCCAACGGGCTAAAGTTTCACACCTCTCTTTCTTCTGCAGTCAACAATATTTTGCCTTATACAGCAATGCCTTAGCATATTTCTCAGTGCTGTTGTTCATTTGAGGAGAGCATAAAACCTCCATGATATTTTGCTTAGATTTTTAAGTCCCTTAATAGGCTCTTAGTTGAAGCTCTTTCTGCTGTGAGAATAGACTGAATTGGGTGTTATTCTCTCCCTATAAAGCCCAGCTGGGACAGGACAATTATCTTCACTCGCTAACACCTGCTGCCTTACCCAGAGCTTCCAGTGGTCCCTCTTCATTTTCCCTCAGATCCAAACCAGGAGTTCATCCCTCATCAAGGACAGTCTCCAAAAAATGTCAAAAGGCTAAAGCAGGCCCCAGCCAACCTATTTTTCCAGCAACTTTTCACACTGGCTGCCTGCTCAGTCCATGTTATTTACACATCCCCTTTTTCCTCAGAGTGTAACAGTTGCTCCATTTCTGTCCTCCTGCTACATTTCTATCCTCCTATTTAAAATGAGATGTTTCTGGTCATGTTAAGAGGCATACTGTTAAAAATGAGCTCAAAAACCTCAGCTGCCCTCAGAAACAAGGTCCAAAAGGCACCGCTCTGGTGGGCACCTGCCTGTTTCTACTGCTGCCAAAGCCACCCTCAGTTCTCATCCACATTTCCAGAAGAGGGAGCCACATCTCTAGCCCTTACCTGCCCCCTCCATCTATTCTGGGTATCTTCTTGCCTTTCAGTGATCGCTGATGGAGATTGCAATAATCCTAGTCCTACCCTCACCTGCCCTTTCTCCGATGAGAAGAGCACAACTAAAGCCCCCTGAGAAACAGCAGGAAAGTCCTCACAGGTGACCCAAGTAATTCCATATAGCATTAAGTACACACAGAGACAGCAGAGCAGAGAGGTTCTGGCTTGTTTCCTTCCAGCACAATTCAGTCCCTCGTGGTGTTTCTCTGCATACTCATTTCTGCTAACCCAGCTGCAAGGCTTGTAGTCCTTACCATGAAACCAGACCAGGCTCTGCACATCTCCTTTGGCAGGGCAGGCTTTTATGCAGGATATTAAAGATTTAAAGGCCAAACTCCCAGCGTTTTAAATGAAATCAGGCACTTAACAGCCTTTGAGGATCTGGATCATTAGCCAAAGACTGAAACGGTAATAGGGATGGATGGTCATTGCATATCTTACAATCACGGCCAAGGCTGCAGTGGACAGAATATAGCGTTCCCTAAAGCGCTTAGCAGCAATAAAGAGCTCTGTAAAAAGCCCTGGCCTTTCAAGGGAATTACAGCATTCATTCCTCTTTGATGTGCTCTGCTTCTCTTGTGCATCTAAAATCCTATAAAGAGAATTAGAAATATCCTCTTCTACCAGCTGCCCAGGGGCTAGCAAAAAGGACCGTGCAAAATGTCACATGTTGTTTCCTGGGCTCTCGGCCATTCCAGTGACAAGAGATCTTCAGCAACCCCAAGCCAGGCTGCCAGAGTCACAAGACACTGGTGTGTGCAAGATTTTGGCTACCTGATGCCATGGCATCAGGTCCAGAAATAAAGCATAGCCTCTTTCTGTCGCTGCTGCGTGTCTCCCCTGCAGTGCTTCCAGCACAGCTCTATCTTTGCAAGTGATTCCCCTTAGAGGGCACGTTTCAGCCCAGGAGCCTGGAGCGAGGCAGAGGTGCAGAACGCCTGGCCCTCGGCTACACTGCAACCACAGTTGTTGTGCCCAGCAAATCAGAAAATCTTGGATTTTGTGCCAGGTCAGGGCCCCCTGGCTCCACACATGGGGTTATCCGCCAGGTATCTGCCCCTTGGGCTCCAAGCAAACCCTGCACAGCGGCACTTATTAAATGCAACACTCACAGGCCATTTCTTCCTTGCCGTTGGTCCTCTGAGTTCTGCTGCCCCTCAGATGCGTGTGGAGGAGTCTCGTTATCCAGGCTAATCAGCACTAACAAGTTGGGACCCCCCTTGTGTTACGGTTCTCAGCATGGGCCACGTGTGTCAACATCAAGTGATGCTGAGCGGCCTCCCTGCCTGTTCTGCACTTGCCTGCTGCCTCCTGCAAGATGTAAGGGCAGGAGTGGGTCTGGGGAAGGATTTGGGAGGACAGGGCAGGATAGGGACGATCCCAACAGCTGCCCCCAGGATAGGAGATGCGGAAGATGCTGCAAAGGGACCAAAGGCCCTGACAAAGCAGTGAGAGAGGAAGGAAAGAAGTGGGAGCCAATGGGTTAAACAAGTGTGGCTCAACAGAGAGGAGGGCCGGTGAGGACAAGGCCGATGAAGCTAATACGGGGGAAAGCAGCCAGGGAACACAGGCAGCTGATATCTAGCAAAAGATGACACAGGAAAACTAGGGAGGACTTGGCTTGCTTTTTTTTCCCCATCTGGGCATCATTAGTCCCAAAACAGGAGCTCTCGGGAGGATTACGGTGCTTGGATCATAGCTGGAAGACTCCCATTTTAGGAAGAAAGAAGAGAGTGTTGTATCCCCTTCCCCAGGAGGAGCCCAGAAATGGGACAAAAGTGACCTCCCCAGGGTTGTGGTCTTGGGGTGGAGGATGGGAAGGTCTCCTGTGTGCAGGAAAGGATGGAGAGGGCCGTTGTTCCCTCGGCCTCGGGCAGGCTGTGCCGAGGTGGGCACCGGGTGTTGGGCACGCACTCGTGGGGTTGCCTTTAGTGTCCGTTTTGTAAGTGATGAGCAGGATCATCACAGCAAGGGAGGAGCGGCTTTTATGCTGGATGATGCCACCTGAGATGTCACAGCAGAGCATGTGTCCCATGCTCCGCACAGGCATTCCAAGCAAAGGCAGCCTGCGAGGCAGCAGTGTGAACTCAAGCGTGGGAAACAATGGGAGCTACTACACTGCAGTGTCTCAGTGCTTGAAGGTGGCTTCCTTTGGGCTTCTCTGGTCAGATTTGGATACAGGGGGGACATCTCCTGCAACATCAATTCATCTCCCATCTCCTTGATCCCATCTTTCTCTCTCCACACATCCCCATTCCTCTCCATCTCCTTCCCTTTGCTGTAAGACCCTGTCCATATGGCCAGGTCTCCAGCCTTCTTCTGAAGAGAAGGCCACCCTCCTGCACAGGCATGAGGGGCAGCAATCACGGAGTTGGCCTCTCTCTCCATCATGCAGACTGCACAACATTGTCCTCCTCTGCTGCTTGTCCATATACACATTTACACAAGTCCCAACAAAAGCCCACAGAGAGGAGTTCCTGCTGTGCCATATAGGAGGTAAGTAGCCCTCTCCCAGACCCACTCCCCTTTTTTCATCTGCCATAATAAACCCAAACAGTCACACAGGGAAGGGCAGAGTGCTGTCCATCACCTGTCAGCACCAGGCACAGAAACACAATGATAAATATTTGCCGTTGGTGTTTAGATTAAAATCCATTAATAGTGAGAAATTAAACAACTGGCAGCCTTTGCTGTTCTGCTTTCTTCACTGTCTTGACAATATAAGGCCATACTGGCAACGGCCCAACCAAAAAAGAATGAAACATATTTGGGACCTCAAGAAGAGATGAAACAAAGGGATAAGACAGAGAAGTGTTTTCCACGTCATTCTTGGTGCTATGGCCCTTTGATTCATTTTGGGCAGGTCAAAGAACTCCCTTTCCCTACCTCCTTCCAAGCTCATCGCCTGCCCAGTCGAATACTCTCAGGTATTGCCCCTGACCTGCAGCTGCTGTAAAAGGGCTGGAGGGGACATGAAAAGCTGGTTCTACTTGAGTTCCCTGCTCTTGACTACAAGCTAAGAGTGAGTGGATGTCCTACAGCATGCGGACCTCTTGTAAGGAGACCAAGGGGTCATTTTGGGAGAGCTTTCTGGAGAGCTCATCCAAAAGCAGGTATCCCCACAAGCCCTAGAGATGCCTGGTTGTCTCCACAACGGGAGCCAAAGCGGGAGATTCCTGCAGATGGGACTAGCACAGGCAAAGTCCATGTCAGTGCAGAGAAGCACCAGTGCCCTGGGCCTGAGCCCAGCACTTAGCTCATCCTTCCTTTGATCCCCCAGACACAGCCTCTCTCCAACACGAGAAGAACCCCTATAAATTAGTTTGTGATGCTCACTAGAGAGGCGCCTAGACCAAAGCAGTGTATCCAGCGCCTTGAAGTTTTTGAAGCTCAGAGACTACCCTGCACCCAGGCTCCTCAGGGCAGACCTCTCTTGATGGATATTATTTAGAGTTGGAAATGCCACCCTGCCAGCATGGCTTGGAAAACACCGCAGCGCACAAGACGCCAACTCCAACAGCCTTCTCTGCACGGCTGCCCATTTGCAGCGCATGTGGTGGGAATCTGTTGACAGGTTCTTGACAGAAGTTATGGCTTGTTTATGTGGTAGCTTTACTTTGTGCCTCTTGCCCAACCTGGAAACCCTTCCTCTTCTAACCTCTTGGCCCACTATTATATACAGACTAGTCTGCCTGATAATTTTGGTAACCATGCTTCATCTTCTGACAAACACTGCATAGAGCAAACAAATTGATATTGTCATAATTAAAGCAAACTATTGGGGTGGCTTCTCTATACAGTCCTAACAGTTCTGCTACTGCTTATGCTTTACCTGCCCTGCAGAGGTTTCAGCATGCCGCTGCAGTATATTAACCCACAAGGTATCAAAACCAGGCACGACGACCCTGCTGCATCCCAACGCTGGCAGCACTTGGAAGAGTCTTCCTACTGCGTGTGTAACAGAGACAAAATAACCTCATCCAGGCCCCCCAGCATCAGCCTGTTTGAACCAGAGCCCCTTTCTCAGAAAAGACCCCCATTTTGCCTAGAGAAGTCACTCCGATGTCTCCTCGAGGTTTAGAAAAGATAAAGAAAATGCTGCTTTCTCTGCCTTCGCAGCGTCGTGTTCCAGGCCACAGGTATTTGTTCTGTCTTTGTCTAACAGATTACTGCACGCCCCAACGCCAGATTTTTTCTCTCCCAGCAAAGGTATTTGTAAACCACACTCAACCCCTGCACTCTGAAAAGCTAAATGGATCTGTCTCTTCCTGTGAGGCGGGTTTCCACGCTCGGGCTTTCTCGTGGCTATTTTCTGAGCCTTCTTCAGCCACTTCAGGGATGACAGAAAAAGCCACTGTCCCCTCCCAGGCAGGATTCATGGGCAGCACTGCTCCCCTTCTCCACTCTTCACCATTAGTGTCCCCAGCATTCACCTTGATGCTCCAGGAGGCCTCAGGTAGCTCTGGGCAGGTTACCACCCGTATCCCTCCTTTCCAGCAGCTCTATTGCTACACACCAAAGTGTCCTCCCATCCTGTAGGGGATATTTTGCTCTATATATGTTTATGCCTTGCCATTCTAGCCCTTACCCACTGGAGATGGAAGCTGGTCCCTACCTATCTCCATAGCAGCAGCAGGAGGGATGTCATCCCATCAGTCAGTCTAATTGTGGTTAAAACCCTGCTTTATAGATGGACTGAGGGACATTGCTAAGCTTCAAGGGGATCCTGGTAGGAGCACCTTGTAGAGCCTCTCCACCCACCACTGAGAGCTCCGTGTCTACCAGCACCAACGGGTACCCTGGACATCTTCCCTTTCTGCCCCCTGTGCTGTCTGGCCAGTCGTGCATTGCAAGGCCCACGAGCTCTGCAGAATTTGGCAGCCCTGCACGTAGCTCCCCTAAGCCCACGAGAAGTGCGGGGGGTTGCTCATCACACACGGCCTCTCCAGCTGCTGTGGTGAAACCCAGGAGCAGCTGCTGCTGCCAGGAGGGAGGCCGGGGACGTGCCATTTGCAACTCCGTGTTGACGATCAATAGAGCAGCTGTTTGTCCTGCAAGCTCCCGAGGGCGAGGAAAATCCATCGGTTCTGCCAAAGAGTATCCTGGAGGGCTGTTTGTCAGCATTTGGGAGAGCCTGAAGGGTGAGCAGGGCAGGACACCTGCACAGAGCTCTGGGTGCACAGGGCCGCGTGGGCGATTGCAACCACGTGTTGGGAAAAACGGGCGCGGAGCCCAGCAGAGGCAGCTCTGGGCAGGGAACTCGGCTCATCTGTGTCAGGAGCCTGTGGGTTGCTGAACACATCAGCCTCATGAGGCAAATTCCTGCTCCGTGATACTGATCAGACATCACTCATGTCCTGATCCAGCACCACTGAAAGCTGGAAGGGATTGCAGGGGTTTGGGGTATTTACTGAGCTGTTCCTGGAAGTCCTCCCTGCCTCCAGCTTCAACGATGGCACCCCGAGAATCAAAGCCCTTCTGAGTCCCCTGGGATCTCAATGAGCCCAGCACCAGCTGAACACTCAAGGCCACAGACCCTCAGAACCAGAGGAAACAAATGCACCACAAACCCAAAAACAAGTGTATTCACACATGTGTTCAAGCATGGACAGTGACCAAGAGCTCAAGGATCAGACCCAGACACAGAGGAGAAATCAAGTCATGCAACCTCTACCTGAAAGAGATCAGTGCATCCAGCTGGGACAACGAAGGAGGCCTCCTAGTGCGTAGCCTGGGGTTGTCCCCAGGAAAGTGTCCCTGCTGGCACTAGGCAGCATGCCTCGGGGCTGCACCCTGCCTGTGCGTGCATTGCAAACACAGCCTCTTTCACTGGGCGCTGCCTCCTCCCTTGATACCTCGCATGGGGAGAGGGGTCTGTGGCATTTCTCATCTCCCCCAAAACCAGCACAAAAATCTTCATTTTTGTGGAAAGTTTTAATAGCTCTCCATGGAAGCCTCTCTGTCCACTTAGTGGTGCAGAAAATCACAGGAAACAGCGTGCCTGAGGGCCCTCCCTCACCCGGAGAGAAGATAAAGCTGCTGGGAAGCAGGAGTAAATATCCGATTGGCTCTTTTTACAGTCGGGGCTTTTCCTAGGAAGTGGTTCATCCCTTTTGCCTGCAGCAGGAACCGAGGGTGCGTGGCACCAAGCAGGATCTGATCCCAGCAGGACACAGGGGCTGAGCTGGACGAGCAGATGATGGTTAAGTGCTGGATCTTATCGCTGAGCTGCTTCATGCCCAGTCCTCCCAGGCCGTCCAATTTCCTGTGCGCTTTGCTCTGCCTTCACACTTGTGTTGCTGCCAGTTCTCCCATCTCCACTCTTCCAGCCCTCGTGTCTCACAAGTGAACAGCCTGGTTACTGCATTCAAGGCCAAACCTTGGCTAAACGGCACATTCATTCACTAAGGTGGCACTGAAGTTGCTCAGGGATTAAAGAGCAATCAGACTTTGTGTTGAACTGTGTAAAAAGTGACCAAATTGGAGCAGTTCCCCTTCACAATGGGTTTTCTTGGCATGTTGCTGGAGTCACCCTTCCTGCCCAGACTCACATCATACCAGTGCACCCAGGGGTGAACTGGAATCCCAACCCACCACATATGGAGATGGGATCCAAAAGGGGCTCTTCTGGCAACGCCAAGGCTGCTCCGTAACGATGAGTTCGGCATCCCACCACCTGCCATCAGCTCCCTGCAGAGTAACTACCTGAGAACCCCTGTCCTTGGCCTCTTTCCCATAGCAGCATCCAACAAGCCGAGAGCATCACAGAACCTCTCCCTAGTATCCCCTTCCCAGGCTTTCTGGAACAGAAAAGACCCACAGCAACTTTCCTAAGGTTAAGTCGTTTTCCCAAGACTACCTAAGACTTGCTGTTGGCTCCAGGTATCCTTCTTTTGTACACATTTTTCCATTATCCCACGTCTCTTCCCTTCCCATGGGAACAGGATGCCCGGGTGATGAGATGCTCTGTGGTATTCTTTGCCCTCATGAGCAGCAGTGGTTACATACACTGTTTAGGAAAGCTTTATAAACACAGAATGCAGGTTTTGGTTGAGGAGGGGTATATTTCAGTTAAACACTTGTAAATAACAAAGTGTCAGGCTTCTTAAAAAGCAGCAGTAAATCACTAGATTTAAACCAGGTCAAGGAATCATAGTTTGTTCCTTCTGGCTTTTTTTAATGTATTTTTCATTTCTGTGAAACAGCAGAGGGTAGAGGGAGGGAGAATTGCTGAGTTTCCTCAAGGGATTTCACCCATCCGTGATCCCCCATGGCTCTGCACTGCACCAGGACCTGCTTGCACCGACTCTTTCTGCAGCCTTTGCGGATACTCTACGGAACGGAGACACTGAAGCAAACAGCTCTGCTTTACAGCACAGGGAAGGGCAGCAGCTCCAAGGCTCCCAAATCGCCACAACCGCTTAGGAGGTTTGAAGGAAGCAGTGACCAAACCAACCACTGCCCTCTGCCGAACAGAGCCTGAAATCCCCAGCAGAGCTCCCAGGAGGTCACCTAGCCGAAAATTGAGGCTAAAATCTGGTTTTCATGGGAGGAAGGAGAATCTTGGCTCCTCCTCATCTTAAATTTTGGGTCTCTCTTTCAGGTCCGAGGTCTTACAGCTGCCAAGTCCTGTATTTGTGACTCAAGTCACACTGCTGCTAGAGGCTCTACACTGCGTACACGGGCTTGTTTCTACCTAGGACTCCACAAAGGGCCATTTTCTGTTAGCCATAAGGCATGGTTTTCTCTTGCCTTCACCCACCAGCCGTCCTGGTTAAGGATTTTGGCTAATGCATACGGACAAGGGAATGGTTTCTGATGAGGACTGCTGCAAGAGCACATCCAAACGGGCCCCACCAACTGCGGAAAGGACCGAACCGAGGAAGAGAAGTCACCCGCTGAGGGATCTTGTGCTCTCCACCACAAGAAACCTCCCTGAGGGACACACTGAAGCCCGGCAAGGGACAGGGGGACAGTCTATGTTCACATGGAGACCCCAAGAAGATGGGGCCAGGCTCCTCTCAGCGGTGGCCAGCAAGAGGACCAGAGGCCACGGGCACAAACTAAAACACTGGAAGCTCCTCCTGAAACGGGGGCAAAGCCTCGTGGCTGCCAGAGTGACCCGGGTTGGGGGCTCTGAGGGTGACACTGGCACGGGCTGCCCGGAGAGCTGGTGGCGCCTCCATCCCCACAGCAATGGCGGGAAGGGGGCGCCGCTGTCCGGTGGCGGGAGGTGGCGGCCCGGCAGCCCCCGGCAGCCCCGGAGGGGACGGGCGGCTCGGGGAGCAGCGCTGAGGCGACGCCTCCCGCCATGGCTGCGGGGCGGCGGGGGCCTCGCGCCGCCGCGAGATGGCGCTGCGGGAAAGCGCCAGCGCCGCCATGTCGCGGCCGCCCGCGGGGACGGGAGCTGCCTCCTCCCGGGGACAGCCCGCGCGTGCCCGGGTCGCAGGGCTGGAACCTCATCCCTCGGTGACAGGAACCCATCCCTCCATGACGGGACTCAGAGCCCATCCCCAGGTGACAGGAACCTATCCCTCCATGACGAGACTCAGAGCCCATCCCTTGGTGACAGGATCCCCCATTCCTTCCGTGACGAGACTCAGCGCCTACCCCACCGTGACATGGGGTGGTGACATGTCACCCCCTCGGTGACACGGAGGGCTACCCATGGGAGAGCCTGCTTTCCCTCAGGCTCAGGGCTCCCATCTCCTTGGTGGATCGGCTCCAATCTGAGAAGGGGGGACAACCCTTTAGACCACGGTCTTAGGTAGGGAGTAGGATAGAGGAGCCTAAAGATTGCTTCAAGGACTCCATACGTCCCTCAGTCCCAAAGGTGAGGAGAAAGATCTCCTTCATCTTCCCCAGCATCACCTAGCTGGGGTTTGACTCCTCACATTGAGCCTCTGTGCACTTCCCACGACTCCTGAAGGCAGCAGGCACATGACAAGGTGGCAAAACTTGTTCCCGCTTGGAAACCGCCTTCAGGGAATGCTGTACGTTCCTCCGGATGAGCATGTGGAAGGGATATGGCCCTGCAACAGGCCTTGCTGGTCCTTGGACAGTCCTGACACTGTGTGGGAAGGGTCTCCTTGCCTTGGAACGCTGTCGCATGGATGACCCTGGGAGAGCCTGTCCCGCTATGAGTCACTCTGTCCTCGCTGTGGCCCTGATTCGATCTAAATGACCGACCTGCTTCTGAAAATACGTGGTATAGCCTTGTGTGTGTGTTGACCTACCTCGTACCCATCCCAGGACGGCTCTTATCCATCCCAGGTCTCCAAATGAAACATTGTCCACATGTGGCCTGGGTGATTCCTGGAAATCACCTTGGAAATACTTTGTGGCCAAATGGAACACGTATGGGAACTTTTTCAGCTCCAGAGCAAACCCATACGGTTATACACTGCATTTGATTATAACAGTTTCCTGTCTGAAATCATGGTTTATTTGTCATCTTCCAGGACTGCTAAAAAAGAAATGAGGAAAGAATAGGTATGACTGGCCCCTTCCATTTATCAAACACAAAGTGCTCCTGGTTAGGCAATGGCTTCATCCGGAATTTCCTTTGGTTGCCAAGTCACTAGGGAAGGAGAAAAGGAAAAGGCCTTGACAGAAATACGTCACCACAAATCAATCCTGCCAATCACTTGCTTTGGAACTCAGCTCCAGACTGGATCACCCGGGACATCTTACCCGTTTCCTGCAGTCACTAGCAGCATGCCTGGAAGAGCCCTCACGAAAATCTCTCAAAGCATCCAAGCAGTCCACAGTCAATGCGGCATTTTTAATACAAAAGATGGCATGTTTCCTACAGCCATGTGTCATCGCAAAAAAAAAAAAAGTAAGTGTTGCCAAGGTTTTGGGTCCTTGTCAGATGATATCACCCCTATGCTACAGAGAAGGAAGGACCCAACCCAGTTCCTCTCTGACACCATATCTGACTGTGGGAAAAAAAATAAATGGATGCGTAAGCAAGAAGGGCACCTAAAGCATTTCTCTTCCCCACTAAGAGCACAAGGAGGGTGCAAGTCCTCTCCTCAACAGCCTGTCTTCATTGAGGCCAGTGCATTGCTTTGAGAGAAAAGAGAGGAAAAAAAGACCTCCAAACAAACCTAAAGCCAACTTTGGCATCATGAGGAAAGGTTTCCTTCCTCCTGGCAGAAGCTCTGACGTGTGGGACTAATGCAAAGCTGCGAGAATAGTGTGTAGCCAACCAGAACCAGCAATAATGGTCACTTCTTCCAGCACCTTGTCAGGGATGTCAGGCAAATCATAGAGCTTCCTGGAGCCAATTTTCATCACTTTGACAACTGGGCAGTCCTTTTCTCAACTTTATCCGCTCCACGGTGAAGCAGGTTTGGTGTTTCTCATTGGAAAGCTTTCCTACAGTGTCCCAAGGCTTAGAAATATTCTCCTTCTCAGCCCCAAAATGCCCATGTCCAGTTTATTCTCATTTGATCTTCCTTTAAATGCCTCTTATGTCCCTATGTATTTACAAAGAGCCACTGGAGCATCTTTCAGCCTTGGTTGTCTAAGTGATCCTTAAACTGCTGTTAGAAAACCGACTTTCCCTGTTCATCCATGAATTCCTTGAGACTATGTGCAATACTCTGGAAGCAGGACTGTAACTCCAAGTACTTATTTCCTCCTTGGTTTCATTTAGATATGAGAGGGAAAATTTCATGGCTCAGAATGCAGCAAGGGAGAAAATATTTCCATTATCTCCTGTTCTATCCCTGATTGCACATACCTCTGTCCATGACACATAGTTTGCTGCAAGGCCATGAAGCATCCATATGCTGGGAACATTTTCTGATGTTCCTTTCCTAATCCATTTGAACCCTAACAATTTGACAGGTCAGGCAGACCTAACAGGTTTTGCTACCAGCTGGCAGAGGAGAACACAACAGCTCATCCCCCTTTAAGTAGGACTCAAAGGGCTAGAAGGCCGTACCAGCCTCCAGCCCCATGAAATGCACAATTCGGTGGGTCTTTCAGAGAGACAATTGACAGTAATCTCAGAGCCTTCCCTGTAATTCACGCTCACGAGGACAGGACGTGTAACCTGCCTGTGATTCATCTCGCTCCCGGGCAAAGTGCCACAAAGGAAGAATATTGAAAATGTCCCATGATGACTCCTTGCAGCTTCACTCCAACTAAAACAAGGGAAGGTGCAGCAGCTGTGGAGTCTGTTTCAAAACACGGGGGCACAGCGCAGTGGTGACACAGCAATTTGCACAAGCCCAGAGCGGACCGAACCTCTGACATAAGCAGCCTCCTTTACAACGCAGCCTATAGAAGCAGGGTGCTCGCCTGGTTGATTTGATTTGTTTCCGAGTGACAGATCAATGCAGAAAAAAAGCATAGTGAAAACATGGTCAGAAGTTGTTGCACACAGTGGTGGGGCAGCTCCAGAAATTGCCCTGTTTCCCCTTCTCCCTTCTAGCACTGCAGGGTTGCATCCTAGAGACTCCTGCTATTTCACAGAGAGAAGGCCCCCAGCCTTGCAAAGAAATCCGCAGAGGCAGGGTGGTGAATGGCCACATCTGGCTAAATAAACTTACGGAGAAAGGATACAGCTTTGGCACTGCTGTCCATCAGAGCCCTGAGGCCATTTGTATCCACCACCCTAAAACACTGTCCTACCCGTATAGATTTTTGTGCTTTGCTCTGCATGGGGACACATTCTAACTTAAACAATGATAAACCACTGTGTTGATACTCTGAGCAATAATTAAAGTGACTTTATTCCTATGTAGGAATAAAGTCCTTCACTCCCTGTGACCCAATGTAATGAGCCCACTTTAAATTCACCCCTTTGGCTAGTCCAGCTTGCAAAGGTGGCTCTGCACAGATGAGCTCCCCTGTAATGGCTCTATTCTGGCTCTTTATTCCACCTCACTGATTCTTCTGACCTTTAGTTTATTTCAGAACATGATTTAACTAATCCACAAAAAAAGATTCCTCGTGCAAAAGCCAGAGTGCTGAGAGCTAGAGCAGCATGGCCAGGGATCCAGATCTACAGTCCAGCTTCTTATGCTATTGATTTCCTCAATAGAGATGTCCCAACTTGAGAAAGAGCTCTGAAAACTCCAGTGGGAAGGATTAACCTGGCAATTAGGGTAGATAGCACCCTAATTGTAGGGTTCTATCTACATGCTGGGTGGAGATGATTTCAACATGTACCTGGCACCCACTTCAACTCTATCTACTCTCTCCCACATTTGCTAACATGGGATTTACCTAATCCTTTTACCAATCACACCTACCTGGTGAGCTGAGCCTAACCCTTAGGCCTGAGCTGGTACCAAAGGAAAAGTTACAAATGGCTTTTGGTGAGGAGGCCCAGCTACATCCCAAGTAATCTTGCTTGCTGACTATACAAGAGCCAGCAAAGCATCACTGTGTACGTGTAACTAGCTTCCAAAACAGAGGACGTGGTGGACGTCTTCAGGAGGACTATCGAGCATGTGAATGGAAACTTGAAGGGAGGTGATAATGGCTAATATAATTTTCTTCACCATTAGTTGTGCCTCTGCTTCCCATGGGTTGGAAACCGTATTCTTGGGAACTTCCAAGCTCATCTGTGTCTCCATAAAAGCCTTGTCTTCATCAGAAACTCTTATTTCATCAGATAAAGAAAGCGTCTCATAATTTGAAGGAAGCCTTTGTGCAACTGCCTTAAAACTCCACCTTATGCAAAGCTCCACCAGCCAGTGTAATTTGTTCAGAGAGTTCACCCTTCTGCGACAGTACAGGCTGCCAGTGTGTTTCAGCTGAAATTCTGGCTCTGGGAGAAGGTTCAAGTGCGCCCAAGGTTATAACCAATCAGTGAAATTAGCAGTGGCTTCGTCTCAGTTAACCTCAAATTGCCTGTGTCTACACAGATGCGCCTTGGAGCGATTGAACTGGAGTTTTCCCCTGGCACGGGATCAAGCACCATGAATTTGCATCTGAGTTTCAGCTCATACTGCATGGAAGGTTTATGCAGACAACAGGCACGCATAAGCGTTTATGATCTGCTTCCCTTCCATCTTTGTGTTTCCACGGTGAATTGCTGAGGGAGCGCTCCTGGCTGCCTTTTAAAGGGGGCTAGGGCCTTCGTAGGCTAATGAAACGGTAAAAATACAAATTGGAGTCTGGTGCTCTGTTGCAAAGTTTATATTTGGCCTGTATGAAACCACAAAATGTTGTGTGAGAGAGGGAACACGTATGTAATAGGTGACCAATATAGGAAGGACTTACAGAACTTGCAATTGTCCCCTTCATCCACACCATTCCCAGCAATTCAGGAACCTGGAGGCCACCAGGGCTGTATTTCTGGATCTAGCTTTGGTCACTGAGGTCCCATCACCATTTGCACTGGCAGAAACAAAGAGATGGGAAAACCTGTGATGTTCTGGGGAGCCTGGGAGTTTGGCTTCTTGCAGTGGCTGGGCAACCACATAGGTCAGCAGTCGATGGTGCACTCTCTGTACATAAACTTTGCTCCTGGGATTGCCCCATTTTGCGTCATGATGTTCAGCTCAGCCTGACAGCCCATGTGGTAGGACTCTAGCCAGGAGCCCAGGTCTCACTACTGAAGTTTTCACAGATCTTGAATTTGTGTAGATTAACACAAGGCATTTAGAGGTAGTTTTTGATACTTAGCAGTGAGTTAGGCTCTTTGTACCATTTTGTTAGGAGGTTCAAACCTCACCTGTACGTGTTATGGCCTTACCCAGCTGCACATCCATAGAGATAGCTAGAAATAGCCAAAGAACACACTAATTCTTGCTGAAATGCAGCTAATTCTATGCTGCAATGGATAGAGGTTTCCTGAAGATCAGTAGACCCCCTCTAGGTTTGCCATGTAGACATTCTGTCTTCTTTAGAGAAGAAAAGGACATCTCCTTTAAATGCCTTTGTTTCCAGTGTGAAAGTCCATGAATTAAATCTCTCCGTTGTTACTGTAGCAGTGTCCAGTTTTCCTCAGGAGCATCCTTTTTTGGGAGGGATAGGGGAGAAAATAAGAACAGGTCCAGCAGATCATTCATCCTCATACTTGTTACCAACTAAGATGAGGATCTCTGTGTTTCTCAGGCCATGGACATTGGGAAGGTCAGATAATGTGAAAAAATGAATTAATGGTTAACAGTGAGCTTTTTGTGCAAATAGCAACGTCAACAACTCCATATTCTTGCAAAATAGGGCCATCGGTGGTGTACCATGGGCAAATCTGAGCTCTGCTTGGAGACCTGTCAGTGGATACTCCTCTTGTCCCTCTCCTTACAAAAACAGTGCTCAGCTCCACCTCAGGATCTTGTGATGTTGGGAAACCCAGTAGGGCCTTGACAAAAGGCACAATGAAGTACCTGGAGGTACCTCCTCCAGTGAGAGGACTCACGTACCTTGGTGGCTGAATTGCGTTTCTCTGGTTAAAAGGAGCCACAAGATTCTTTCAAATGAGGCCTTAAGTCCTCAGGTCACTTTGTTATTTCTTCCTTTAGCATTTTGGAAAAAGCTTCCTCCTTGCTGCTTCTCGTCTTCACCTAAAACTCTTCAGTCTAGGATCTAGATTTTTCCCTTGCAAAGCTGCTGAAGGGAGGTTTGACCCCCTGGAGCTGCACCTCATGGAAGCTCTGGGACAGAGTCTGAGCTCGGTGGAGCCGCGTGTAGCACCACCAAGGTTGTTTAAACTGGTGTGAATAGGAAAGATCTGGATCCTCTGCCTCCGGTGCATCCCTGCCTTGTATGATGACTTACCAAATGCTAGCTAATAATAACGCTGAGGCTCCCAGCCTGTGTGCTGAATATCAATGCATTTCACCAGGAGCACAATAACACAACTTTCTCTATCCTTCATAATCATAAAAATGTCCTCTCATCCCACATCCAGGGATAGGTGAAGTCATTTATCCCCTAAATTATGCTGAAGTCAACACAAGTTGCAGAGTCCTTGTTTTACCTGATGTTCCACTTAAAAAAGAGCAATGAGAGAGCCTCTGTCATGGCAAGTGATGGTCCCCAGCAGACTAGCTGTCTCCAAGCCTCTCCGATTACATCTTTGCCCTTATAATTCACATCCTGCACCTATTAGTGATAAGGTCAATAGGAGCAAATACAATGGGAGCTGCTGAAAACTCCACTGTTGCTGCACATGCTCTCAGCTGCTGTCAGTGAGCTACAGAGACCAAAAATAACTTCCTGGTCTCCCAGAATGTCATGGAAAATATTTCCCTGTGTTTTGGGGGTTACAAATAACTTCCTCTGTCTAGGTTTATGGTGGCATCTATTCCCCACAAGGGCTGCTCCTCCTGGAGAGCTGGACACAAATGTAATTTGGAGGCATGTACCATTTTCCCCTACACTCTGCAAAAGTGCTCTCACCCCAGAGACCTCCCTGCCCTCCTTACAAGCTCAGGAAATTACTCTCCCTCACTCTCTCTGTCTCCTATGCATGCACATGCAGTTTTAATTGAATCATTCTCCCTTCCTTTCCTCTTTTTTTTTCCAACATCCTCAGCTTAATCTTCTTATTACAGATCTTGTAATGTTTATACAAGGGTGTGAGCTCTCAGCACATGCCCTTGGCAGAGTAGCTACATTGCTCGTGCCCTTCGTTGCTCCTCTAAGCTAAATAAAGGTAAGGCCCAAGAGTCCCAGGGGCTTCTTCCTGCAAGAGAAAATGCTCTGGTTCTTCCCTGAGAGCAGTCACGTTCGTACTCATTAAACAGTGCAACAGCAATAGGCAAGAAAAATCAATATGTGACCCACATTTCAGCAGAGAATGGTTCCTCTTAGGACAAATTACAGCTTTACTGCCTAGGCTTGGTATTTCAATACAAGTTCTTCCATTGCAGCTGCTGAAGTTGAGCTAATCGTAGCTCAGCTAGGCAGGATCTTCCTCCCTGCTTCCCGAGGAGCTCCTCAAACACTGGGACCACTGGAGACAGCTTGTCTGTGCCTGACACCCAGAAGAGCCCACAGCACCTCCACATCACATGGCCCTGGACCAACCTCAGGAAGACCTGAAGACACCTAAAGGTCCTGTCCCTAGCCCCAGAGCAGGGTGTCCCAGATGGACTAGATCTTGTAAGAGTCAATGGAGAGACCAGGCATCTCTGTGTGTCTCTCTTGAACATCAAGCAAGACTTTCCCTGTCCTTTCCCTCTGACACACAAAAAAAGTAATAGAGAAAAAATATTTCTGCTCAATTCTGCTTCCCTAGAGGATTCATCTGTCTTGTATGGGGGTCACATGGTAAGTCCCTGCCACAAGTAAGATAACCAGGCACAGCACCGCTGTCTTGGGCAGGAGGAGGAGGGATTCAAAGACTCTTCACTATACCTTCATTACTGTTCTGGACACAGAGAGGGATCCCTTTGCTGGGACTGATATATCTGGCTGTCCCCAGGCTCCCACAAAGCACAGGAACGTCTGTGTTTCCAGAGATGCTAAAGGCTTTGACTTTCCTGTTTCGGCTGCAAAAAGCACCAGCTTTCTTGACAGCTGCGACTGTGGTAGTGACTCTCTGCCAGAACAAACATCTGTGTCTCATCTAATACACAGTGCAGCACAAAAAGGCACCAAGTCATTCCGCAAAGAAGCCAACAATGATCTGATGGCCGGGCCAAGAGGAGGCAGGTTCGAAACCAGTCTGCGTTGCTTTGTAGTCTCCAGAGCACCATTAGCATCTGCAGGGCTGGGACCAGGATCACATGCCCCTTTCTCTCCTTGTGTCTTGCACCGGATTTGGAGATGTCAAGCATCACACTTGTGAGCAGCCAGCTGCTCAGGGAAGCAGGCCAGGATTTGTTAGGGGTCAAATCCTGCAGAGCAGGGATAAGATCTCGTCTGAAACAGGAAAATAAATTTCCCAAGGATCACTATACGAAGCCTAACCGAGAGGAGCCCAGGAGACCGAGCAGCTCAGCACACCCAGTTCTGCCAGCAAGAAGGATTTCTGCTTTTAGCCTGTCTTGACTGACCTGCTGAGGAAAATTCCTTGTGACGAGGCTGGGCTCCAAGCACTGGAGTTTGAGGGACGTTGTTCTGTCTGTCCCTCCAGGCAAAGAGCAGGTCAGCTCACAGGTCCCACTGAGCAAACCCTCAGGTTCCTCTCCATCAGCCCAGGTGGCTCTTGTTGAACATGCGACCTGGACAGCCTCAGGCTTGGAGCCCCTAACACCTGCACCCAGACCGAGAAGACTTGACATGACCCTGTATTTATGGGGCAAAGCTCTAGAGACATCAAAGCATGCACGAGGCAAAGAGAGGCCATCCTTGTACTCACTGCCCCTACTCATTGCCAATGGTTCTCGGTTTGCTTCTGCAGCACTAACAAGGTCCAAATTGTGTTCCAGGTGGGAGACTGGAAAGGTCCCCAGACTATTTGGCACAGTAGAGACCATCTGGTGGCTGTGTTTGGTTTGGGAGTGAGAACCATGGCCCAGAGGAACCCCAGGAATTCTGAGAAGCTGTCAGAGCACTTCAGCCTTGGCTTCCCGCTGCTGCTTCTGAAAACCTTGCCATGCCAGAGCCCACAGGAACTGCAAGCGTGTTCTTGAAGAAGGAAAATGGCCCAAACTTCCCACCTTAAAATCCCTGATTCAAGTTCAGCTCCATGGGGAGCTCTCCGCCTCTCGCCTCCATCATTACAGACCCTTTTGCTCACATCTTTCACCTCCTTAGCTCCAACTCTCCCCATCCACTATCTGGTCTGGTTCCTCAGCAGGGCGCACAGATCTGTGGCCACTTCTCACCCCATCAACACCACGATGCAGCTGCCTTCATACCACCCCACACCAGGCTCCCCAAGCTTCTACCTTCTTCCTCCTCCTTGTGCTCACTTCAAAAAAAGACCTTAACTCTTAACTTCTGCTCTGTACCCCCTTGGGCTTGTTATCCCCATTTTCCCATTGTCCGTAATGGGAGTGTTCCCCAAATTGATCCTGTAGCCTTCAGTACCCTCCATACTTTCTGCTTCCTCCATGGCCCAAACCATAGGTGCTTTAGAGCCAGCACACCCCTGCTCTGGAGAACTATTTGGTTTTCTGCTGTTCTCTTATGGGATTGGATGTGACAGCAATGAACACGATAGAAAAGCTCTCACTAGAGGCAATATAGAGAGACTGGACTTCACATCTAATGACTAGGAACCATTTCATGTGCTCATCATTCCTCTTTGTTGTTTTTTATCCAAGTTGAAGATAAATCTTAATCTCCTTAATCCCACTATTTCCATGTGAAAGGTCTCTGGGCAATGTAGGAGATAAACTCAATTATTTCTTTTAGAAGTTATGTCAAGGAGCACAAGGGGAAGATCTGCACAGGCAGGAATTTTTAGCTGCAGTCCCCCAGGGTGAGAGCCAGCCGTGTTCTTTTTTCAAACCCGATTAATTCTGCATCAGTTGGGCACATTACAGATACCATTTTCCTGAAGTCTACAGTGTATTCCCTGGGCCACAGCTGCTGCTTCTGCCACTACTTGCTATTTCTGGAGTGATTGCATCTGACAAATAGCAATGGAAGAGATTTCAGAAATGACTCAGAGGCAAAGGCAATTTCACATCCAATTTTGTATCCAAGGAGAGCTTTTCACTGGCTCCAAAATGCAAATGTGAGGCTTTTTCCTGCCCCAGCACCCTCATTCAGCTTCCTTGAATGTCGCATCTCAAACTGTGGGTGCCCACCACCCTTCTGCTATTCCCTGCTCCAGGCACACAAGAGTGGGCGTACGCAGTACCCGCCTCAGTATGAATGACATGATCCTGCCATGCATGCAGAACAAGTAATACTGCAGTGTCATAGTTTAAAAAATTCAGTGAAGCTCCTTCAAAAAAAAAAAAAAAAGCAATTTTACTCTCCAACATATCCACATACCCCTAATCACCCAGTCTCATTTGTCCAAGTGCTCATTTAGGCACTGAGGCATGTATGTCCAGGTGCTGTGGTCAGGATCCTTTGCTATGATATGAAGGACAAGGGACCATGAATACCAAGTCCTCTTCACCTTTCTTGGGTTCCTTCTGGCTTGGTGACAATAAGTCCACATCTATAACTCCAGGCTTTGAAATTCACCCGTGACATCTCAAGCACAGGCCATACCTCTTATGGGAAATACTGCAAGATCAGTAAATCACAGTAAGTTGAGACTGCTGCTCTTGAGATCCCTTAGACAGAAGCAATCACGAGGTTTCATCCACCACAGCGGTTCAGGCAAGTAACATACACTGAGTTGGGTTTATGTGCTCACACCAAGCTGCTCCTACCTGTTCCAAAGTCCAGATAATCCTCAAAAGTCCAGCCTAACCACAGAAAAAAATTTATTCCTTCAGGAACAAATTTCTGTGTATCATCAGCTCCACAGATAGATATTGGCTCCCTGTGCGTCACCTTGGAGGAGGCCACATGTCCATCAGTTGTGCTGTATGTGACACCACCCGTGCAACCTGCTGAGGTCAGCAAGGGCACGACAAAAGCGTCCTGTGGCTGGTGTGACAAATTAGTGACAGTGGGCAGCCAACCTGGCGAAAGTGAGCAATAAAACACAGTCAGGATAATGAGAATGAGAGCTTCACGTCTAATCCAACCCCCCGTGCTAGATAAAGTCTGTTCAGGAGATAAAGCTGCAGATGTCAGCAGAGTAGCTTGCAAGCTAGAAGCAGTGATGTTCACAAATTTCGGATGCAGTCCCAGAGCTGGCATAATCCCCATGCAATTAGGAATGGATCCGGAGTGCTCAGTTTCCAGCTTATACATTATCAGCCACAGAGCTGGAGCTGTACACGGTCACAGTAGTGACTCTCCTGCTGCCTACGTGACCAGAGTGGTGCTGATGGGCAACCAGAGAACCCTTGTCCTCCACCTTGTCCTTGTCTCTGCTTCCACAAGTCAGGGAATATCATCCTATCCAACAGCATGGGAAGAGGAAGACCCAGGTCAGACCACCTGTGCAATCCCAGCAAACCATTGGACAAGAGCTACTGTTGCTCCCAGATTACAATTTCAGGATCTGGCTTTGTTCCACACTGGAACAATATTCCAAATGTTATTTTTTTCTACAGAGGAAAATTATAGGGCAGGAGGGAGACAGAAAGGGATTCTTTTTTTTCTGATCAAGGTTCAGTTTTGGCATCTTAATTTGGTGTTAAAAACTTCGTATTTCACAAGTTAGAGGCAGTCTTCTCAAAATAGAAGTTCAGAAAAAGTCCTTGAGAAATGTTAAAACCTGGCTTTTCTTTGTCACCCAAAAGGGGCTGAATTTCCCCAGTTTCAGGAGCCCCCTTGCTTGCCCTGAGCTCCCAGGGGCTGCCCCTCCACCCGTGTGACCTGTGACCAGGATGTTGTGCAGCCAACACCGCTCACATCACACCTCACTGCGGTCCACTGCGTGGGGCTGGAAACCCTCAGGGTGAGCGTGGAAAGGGCCACCCTTGCAGTTCTGGGCACACTAACCTACTGGCAGAGGCCAGACCTTGATCATTGCCTGTGCCCCCAATTCTTTTGCACTCCTTACAGTCCAGGTACCAACTATAATTCCCAATCCTGAATAATATGCATGAGTAATCTCTTTCATTGCTCAGTTTTGCCCATTCTGTGACCTTTTTCCCCTCTCTCAACCTTAAGCACCTTCAGAGGAAGACAGGTAGCAGGACAGAGAGTCAGGATGAGCCTTTGCTTTGCAGCCTGTCAGAAGAAACACATCTCACGAGGCCACATCACTGCCCTTCAGCTTCAAGAGGACTCATAGAGTGAAGCTAATTAATATGATGGAGTAACAGTAATTGCTAGTAGATATTAGTGCCTATTAGTACTGCCGTTGTTATTAGCAATAATAATAGTAATTGTTGTTATTGCTCTAGCAGTCAGAACATTATTGCTGTCACATCAGCGAGCAAGTCACGGACAGGACGCCCCTACTCTGGGCTTTCTGTGAGTAGAGTTGTCCATGGTGGTTTCAGCCTCATGCACGAGACAAGAGGTGTCCCAGTGAGACGCTGAAATGGAGATGAGGGGATGAGGACACAGGACAGCAGTCAGCAGGTTGGCGGGTGGATGGGGGTTAGGGCATGGGTAGGAGAGTCAGGAGGTGCAGAGATGTTCCCCATCTCCACCCTAACCTCCCCTGGTGGCCTTGGAGGAGGTGTTTGGAGGCCCATCGAGGATGGGAGGGAGCTCCAGGTTAAGATGTTTACTTGTTGGTGCCTCCAAGGGCGTGAGGCATCTAAACAGCCGACAGGTTGTTAGTCTGCACCATCAGTAGGGACTAAGAAGCAATTTAGCTGCCCAAATGCACAGCTAGCCCATTGCCTAAACAGAAGTACCAACTACATGTTATCCGAGATGCTTGGAGGTATCTCTGACTGAAACCCACTCAACCTCTTTGTGCCTCTGTTCCCCACAAGCTACACAGAAATGTTATGGCTCCCTCCTTTACCAGTGTGTGTTCAGATGATTCATCCTCCAGGATAAGAAGGGTCTGGGCACTTACACAGACTGAGAAATGGTAACTATATCAATAACATGATGACGGTGATAACATGAGCTTCATTTGGAGTCAAAACCGTGATGCTGAAGCAGCCAAGGACCTGAGAAAGGAGGACTTTGGCAGCACTGCTGTTAGCTGCAAGCTCTGGGATGGGGCTGGCCTTACACTCTCCACCAAGCGGGGGCTGAGAAGCAGATGCTCACAGACATGCTAAGCTGAATCATTCTCCGTCTGGACCTCGCAGACAAAATCCTGCAAGCTCAGTAAAGCGGAGGAAGAGAAACACCCAAATGTAGGATGATATGGAGACATGGAGAACCTGCCAGCAGCTCAGTCCCACGCACAGTCTGCAGCTGAAATAGACAGGGTTGGTACCACCCACATCAGACAGAGACACAAGCACAGTCACCCCAAGTGAGCCCTTCCTTCTACGAGCTGCCTGTTCTCTGCAATACCTCGTCCCACAAGATGCCCCCCCAATTTATCACGTGCGCTTACTCATTTTTATGCTCCTTCAGTCAGTGTGTCTGCTCTGTGACAACAGTCATCACCCAGGATAATTTAATTTGAAGGGACAAAAATCCATCAGTTAGGGTCTTCCTGGTTTTCCACAGCAATTTACAGCTTGTCTCATGTGCCACAATCCTCAGTCAGGAGACAGTGAGTTTAATGTTGGGGAGTTGTATCACTTTGTGTCTGGCCTGCTGAAAAAGAAAACAGGTCGAATCAAAGACATGGATGGGGGCTTTGGAGTGACAAATGTCTTCTCTGATATCCCGACAGCTGGATCTTCACCTGGACACAGGCTAGAGGAGTCGAGGTATCCCCTTGGATTTTAGCAGCAGTGTGAGTGCAACAACTCCACCGACCCGTTTCTCCAGACAAGGGGCACGGAACGGCAGCGTGAGCGTTTGCAACACCAGCTGCAGTCTGTTGCTGCCCTGCCTCACACTTCAGCCTATCCTGGAAGCCAATGGATGTCCATGGAGGAGAAGATAGCCCAGCTCCATGCGCTGACCACATACATAGCGCTAATTCTCCATTGACCAGTCGGGAACATTGCAGAGGCTGGGGTCCCGCAGACCATCCTCTAGGGTACCAGAGTGACGTGCAAGAAGGCGGATTCTCTGTCCTCCTTCCACTTACACAGGGGTAGGACTAAAGTCCTCCCATCTCAGTCCTGCTCCGGGCACCACAGGACCATGACTGACCTTGCCAGCTCCAAATGTGGCTTTTGCCAACATAACACAGGTCAGTATCTAGCAGCAAGCTGAGCAGGTAGCAACATTTAACCCCCTGTGCTGTTTAGCAGTTGTCTTTCCTCACGTGCCTCATGAGGATGACCACACTGAGGCTGTGCTGTGGCTGCATGATTGTTTGGCTGGTTCACTCCTTGCAGGTCCTCATCATGGGATGCCATGGTATTTTCTGGGTCAAGACCCTCCAGACACTGTCCCCAGCTGAGGCTGGACATCTTCCCTCCCTCCAGCCTTTCTGCTTAAACCACAGGCAGACAAATCCTTGCATAGCACTGCATGTGATGGATGTTGTGTGTGAGAGGTTCAGAAAAACAAAGCTCCTCCCTGTTACTATTAGTGATGCTGGTTGGATGGAGAGCACGATTTCTTCCTCTTGGCACAGGGCCATGAGAAGGACTCCGCGTTCCTCGTCGCCCTGTTTAATCATTCACACCAGGGTGAAGTCAAGGTGGGACGGACGCTCCGTGCCCAGGATCTTGATGTTCGGGGAGGTGTCGCGCTGTTGGAGGTCCAGCCCCCTGCAGCCTCAGGCCAGACCGGCCCAGGGACTCACCCTGCTGCAGCAGAGCCTTTCTGGCGGGCTGGGTTGTTTGGAAGGGTTTTAAAGCTCTATGAAGTCCACGTCCAGCTATGCATCTCCAGGGTAACGTCATGGCCCTGCTTCACGCTCTGTGCCTACGTGGTCCGCGCCCAGCTCCTCGCTCTCCCCACCCACGGAGAAGTTAACTCCTTCCAGCCACGGCACCCAGGGAGCCCCGGCCTTCAGCGGGTGCCCGGGAACAAGCACAGACCTCACCCTGTGATGCCCACGGGCTCCATGAGGTGCCAAGAGACCTCCCTGGAGCTCCCAATTTGGTGCTCCCCATCCCTGGCGCCGCATGCTGGGGGCATCTGCGGTTCTGATCCAACACTCCTTGGCCTTGTGCTCTTAGGAAAGCTTGCAGGAGCCCGCAGGAGGTCACATAGGACTGCGGTGGTTTTGACCCAGTTCAGGGTGTTCTGTGCAGGTCATTCTCTGACTTTCATGGCCCTGGAGCCCAGGGGACAGTAAACCCTGTGGGAATGAGGACATCAGGAAGACATAAACAGGAGAAGTCAGAGCAAACTCCCTCTCACCAGTGGGAGGTCTTGTTTCCAAAGTAAGCGGGTAGATCTTGTAACCACCTAGAGCGGGGCTGGGAAGGAGGCGAAGAGGTGACCTTGTCCTTCCCTCCACCCCAAGCTAAGATCAAGTATTGACCGAGCCAGTTCTGAGATCCCTGCGTTTAACCTTGAAACATCCAGCTCCACAATATTTGTCATCCCCAGCTCTACCAAGTCCCTCACTCTACCTCAGTTTCCCCCCATGCCCTGTAAAAGAACAAATGACCAGAACAAGCAGCCCTGAATGCTGGGTTATTGGAGAGGAAGGAAGCAGGGAGGGGAATCCCTTGGCCGACGCTTGATAATTTGCAAATATTGGGTGAAAACCAAGGTGCAAGTGCGGAGTAATTTGTATGTAGGGGTGTTTACACCTGCCGGTGTGGGTTTGACCCAGCTACAAAGCGCTGTCGTTGCGTTATGCAAGGAAGCCCAGGTGTGCACACACGCGTGTTTGGTCGCTCTCGTGCTCCTCCGAGCGTAAGCCGGGCATTTGCCTTGCAGAGGAGTTCCCAGCTGAGCCGCTGTGCCCGGATTTCAGCAGGACATCGTGTACAATGGCTGCGTGTTTCAACAGCAGTTTGAAGGTGGTTTTGCTGACCCCAAGTCCTTTGACTTCTCTTAAAAAAGAATAAAATCTATTTGGCATCACACTTCCTAAAAAAAAAGGGTCAGCATCTAATAGACTGGGCCACCTTCTTACTTGAGCAAGAGAGGCCAGGAGATTGTTATTCTGGTCACATACTGATAATATCTGGTAATTGTGTGAGCAAAAGTGTGTTTTAAAAGCGCAGTGTTTTTAAGGCACTTATTGCAATGCCCTCAGGCCTTGAATTCTTCTGCCTTGGGCAATGTCCCGGGACTCCAGAGCTGGTTAATGTGAGTCCATGTCCCCACTTAAGACCAGATCAATTCTTTGCCTGTATTAGTAATTCTCAAGCCTGTGCAATATGGCCAACTTACTCTGCTGAAATTGGTTCAGCGTCTCATATGTTGCTGTGTTCCTGATGTATCTTGCGAGTCACCACTGCAGTCATTACCGAGGCACCGAATCTGTATCATTAAATCATCTCGCAGCTCGCTGGGGAATAGTTAAGATTCAGGATGGGCTCTGCACTGCTGTGCAATTTAGCTATGTTTAAACCCGGTTAGCCAAGAGAGATTTAATGAAAATGCATCTGGGAGACCGGTGATGGGCAATGCAACTTCTATTCCTGACAGATGCTCAAGCCCAGCTTTCCATTGATAGCAACTGCTGCAAACTTGGAGCTGATTATTTACCCAAGGCTCTAAAGGGCTTGATAGCTGCTGTTTTCCCAGCGCAGAAATTAGGAGTTTAAATATAAAATCTGCATTGAAAAGTTGTGTGCAAGCCAATCAGCCAGTAAATTCCTTACAGCTGATAGTGCACTGATCCTGGCATAATCCAATGTTTCATAAATGTCTTAAAAGATTAAGGCATCATTTGCTGCCCAAATGACAGGGGAGATTCACATCTCTGCAGAGTAAACACTGGCAGCAGCCTTGCATAAGAGCCAGCAATATTGCTAAAATGCCCCTCTGCACTTCCTTACAAGGGCAATTACATAACCAGAAGCCCTTGTCTATCAGAAGCAATCCTTTTCATTAAAGAAGATGTCCCGGTGTAAATTTACAAGCACACGTCAGATGGGAACGGAGGGCCCAGAGCCGCGTCGCATCGCCTGACTGACCTGGATTTAACCTCTTCATGCCTCGTTCCTGCTCACTAATGGATGAAGATCCATTAGCTCGCTCCAGGGTTGGGAGCGTGGTTCAAGATCTGCACCAGGACCCCTTGGCTCATAGAAATCGGGGTCCTCAACGTGTAAGACTCTGTATTTACAGAGCTGCACGTTATCCCCATCCTGCTCTGTAACAGACGACGACTGGGACAAGACTCAGTGCCTCCAAGAAGACCTGTGGGTGCAGAGCAGCCAGAGAGGCTTGTCTTGAAGGGCCACATCTGGGGAGAAAGCCATCAGATATCCTAATTAACCAATTACAGAAGCTCTCTTGTGCACTGATAGGGAGATGCTCTAGGAGAGCCAGGGCTTTAACACAATTTGTTATCTCACAGGAAAGCTCTCGTCCTCTCTGGGGTTGGTGGCTCAGATGAGGACACACAGATAGGACACACATCCCCAGGGAAGATAAGGCCTCTTGTTAGAGGTGTTGGTGCTAATTGAGGTGATCACTGCTCCACCCTCAACAGCAGGTAGGGAAAAAAGGACACAACAGAGACAGACAAGTTGCCCAGGGAGGTGCCTGTCTGCGTTTGGGACAGGCCTCACATCTCAGCTCTTCTTATTGGTTTGTCGTGATGTGTCTCCAAGGTGGAAATGAGTTCCAAAAGGACCAGATTTACCTCTCACAGTCTCCTCTAAGGCAAGTAAGTGAGGGATGCAATTCACTGAAGTGCCTACCCTCAGGAGGAGAGTCCTGCTTGGCTGCTGCTACTGAAATAGCAGGAAATAATAATTTCCTGCTCAGACCTGGCAAGCAAGCAGCAAGGGGGGGACGTTTGGCAGGGCTCCTCTAAGACAAGGGAAGGCAAAATGGTAATTAAATTGCTGCGAATGGGAACAAAAGAGGACGAGGCCACCACAGAAAGGTCTCTAAGGAGGAGTCGAGTCTGTGAGGTGGCTTGGTGGAGTGGAGGGCTGGAGAGGGAAGGGGAGCAGGTTCAAGAGGAAGTGACAGAGCCTAGGGAGAAATGGGGCAGGGACAGAGAGGACCTGCCAGGAGCAGAGCTGTAGGAACCCTGAAGCTCAACAGGGCTGGGACCAGATGATGTTCCAGGCCTCCTAGACAGGATGTGTCCCTTGCAGTGCAGAAACATAAACCAAATGAATTTCTGTTCAGATCTTTATTTTTTAAGATATCCCATCTTGTATTCAGGACAATCCAGTAATGATCTAAAAGTCCCACATTATTTTCAATTGCCACGGTGGTTTCTTTGGCATCAGCTGATGGTCCTTTATCTTCCTATGTGGGCATGGAGACATGTACCAAGGCTAGAGGACACCTCTGTGGTCCTCCTACCCATTTCCAGTGTGACCCAGGTCACAAACCTGTCCTTCTGCAGTGGCACCTTTTTGGTGCTGCATCAACTTTTCCCACCCTGGGCATCCAGCACAGGGAAGCAGAATCTCAAAAAGATTTGGAGAGGACCTAGCAAACCACCCAAATCATTAAGCCCAATGTAGAGGAAGCAAGCTGTCCAAGGACAAGCAGAACAACAAAACTCCTTTTTTTACTATAATAATAACAATTCTTATTATTTTTATTCTATTCTTATTTGTTTGTTTATTTATTAGAGATCTGTGTCTGACCTCAGCTCTAGAGTATAAGATGCAATCATAGCACAGCATTTCCAGTGGTGGGGGCACTAGAAGAGACTCTTGTTCTACCAAGCAACCAAAATACACAAAATTGGCTAAAATTTAATACCTAAGATCTTTAACTCTTCATCAGAGCTCACTGAAATGGGGTAACAGGTCCACAGTTACTACGGAAGAGTGAAGAAGAACATGAAATACCAGGAGGAACATGAAATACCAGGAGGCTAAAACCTTTAGCAGATGTTAAACCTGCAACATCAACTATATCAACTGAGACCCCCATCAGCTCGTGATGGACCTGGCCATAGATCCAGGTCTGGAAAGATGGCTCAGGCATTTCAGAGTTTCGCGATACTATCGCCTCTTCCAGGTGGTATTTGCAGGAAAAGCTAGGCACACACTGGACGGAGGAGGGCAAACACAAGGCAATTGTGTCACTAATTTTTCGACGTAGGTTCACGTGGGGGGTTGTGCTGTGAATAGGCTCATTGAAAGTGGCTTTCAAAGCCATGCACGAGATTGGTTGCCGAAAACAAAGTTTTTATTGGAAAGCTTTAGCACTGGAACTAAATACCTGTTGTGCTCTGCCCATGGGAACACTGCAGCTTATGTCCCCAGCAGTGAGAAACCAACCCAGCTCCGCCAGCAAAGCAGAAAACAGAAGTGGGATTAGTCAATAGAGCTCAAGAAAGAGAAAGTGCAGGAACAAGCTGCTAACGCTGTGCTCAGAGCACAGATCTGCTCGAGGAAACCACAAAGGCTCTGCATGAAACAAAAAAAGGAGACAAGGCCTTTAAGTTCAATTAGTCTTTGTGAGTAATTGCCCACAATGGAATTACCATGGGCAGGGGGAAGGTGAAACCCGGATTATGGTGGGAACCCGGGGGCACCTCTGCATCCCGCTGAGCCTCAGCGTGGCAAACGTGATGCCGTGACACTGGATATGTCAGAGCCTGCACCAAGCAGGGGGGAACGTATAAGGAAAAGTGCTGATGCAGCAGCGCGGGGGATTGAAACGCTGCACTGACTTGGAGCAGGTCACTTGCACGGGGCTTGTAAAATGCCTTCAAATTATCCAGCCAAATGAGTGCTAGATAAGCAGGGCTCTTCGAGGGCCTTCGGGGGAATTGAGACTAGAGGGTTACTCAGCAGCTGCGTGGATCACTAAAGCTTTCTGAGGCAGGTGGGGAATAAATGGCTGCTGCAAAGTGGTGATTCACAGAGGGCTACAGTGCAGCCCAGGGTAGTGTCTGAGGGAACCTGAGACACGGCTGAGCTGAGACAGGTCCTTCCTGCACAGCTGCCTGATCCCTAACGCCTTTGAGGAAGCCGCTTTCAGGAGGAGAGTGTTTTGGCTCGTGTTTGTTTTTCAGACAGGTTTCCTAAGCGTCTAGGAAACCCCCTCGTGCAGCCACGTTGCTTAGCTCTTCCCCTTGTGCTGCCTGCTGGTGGAGACACTTCCCTCTTGTCTCCCCGCAATGATGGCCAAAGCAAAAGAAAATATGTGTGTTCCACCCACACTGTAGAAATAGGCAGGTGAGAAATGGTGAGATGGTTGGGATGAAAGGGTGTGAGCAAAGGGTGACGGTCCCTCTGCCCCAGTAACACTAGAGGCTCTATAGAAAAGCTGGAGGAACCCCTCCCTTGAGCCCACGCGAGGTCATGGAGATGGTGAGGAGATGGGAGCATCCCCATGAGGTTGAAACCTCATGGTTCAACCTACCCTGCCTACCCATGGCCAGGAGTGGGGCCTCTTTGGAGGCCTTGAGCAAGATTTGTTGAACTGAAATCCTCTGAGGGAGGAAGGAGAGGGAGGCAGGGTATGTGCATTAGCCCTCCCAAGTCTTTCCTTGTGCCTTTTGAGGAGGGAAAGTGCATGGTTTCTCCTGCAACCACTGGTCAGTAGCCCCGTGGGATGATGAATCAGGGAGACACAGACTCCCTGCACACCAGTCCCACTGCTTAACCACTCTCGTAGTGTTTCCTTCTGTCTGGCCAGAACTCCATTGCATGGGCAGGGGGCATAAGTGCTAAGGTCGGTGCGAGTGGGGATGTTGTGCACAAGCATCCGAAGGAACATCTGGCCAGAGAAGGGCTGCCCTGTTGGAATGCATCAGGGGCCCCTAAATGAGCAAGTCAGCAAGATCCCAGCACATCTACATACCCCACTCCAGGACAACCAAGCTGGGGCTTACAAAAATGTGACAGGTTGGATAGACTGGACAGACCCAACACTAGCAGCAATTCCAGAGGGAAAGGAAAAAAAAAAGCAAACAAATTTTAGTCACCCGCTGAGTAGGAATCCGGGAGACATGAGGAGGCCTCATTTGACATTGCAAGGAATCCTGGACGGACCACTTGGATACAATTATTTTGGTGCCGAGTGGAGGGCCCACACATCTTGGCGTTTGTAAGCTTGAGCATGTGAGTGCAATGAGTTCCAGTTTTGTTTTGAAAATAAATCACCCTCCCATCCTATAAGGTCTCATGTTGTGCATTGCTTAACACCACAAAGTTATTTCCCACAGCTGCAAGCGGTGTGTGTTGCCTCATTCCTTCAGTAGAGAAGAGCTTGGCTGCCTTCTCAATAGGCCTCCATGAAGTAGCAAAAAAGAGCAGTTAGATGTCAACCACCAATGTGGTCCAGTTTGTGGATTCCTCCCATATACTGAGGGACCCAAAACTGAATCTCACTCTCCAAATGAAGAAGATTCCTCATTCCCCTCAACATGCTGCCCACAGAGGAGATGTTGGTTCCGATTAATTTCAGGGAGGGTTGAAGCAAAGCCATGTGAGAAAGAGCCGTCCAATTCTTCCCACTGCTTGCCAAAAGTCTGACAGCATCAGCAGCAAGAACAACCTCATATATCTTTGAGAGCAGAGCTTTAAGAACTTGCTGATGGGAACTAACACTCCCTGTTCCTGTTTGATTTGAGTGTCTACTTGGCTCTACCTGAAAAATTGGTTCTCTTTCTGCTGAGCAAAACTGATTAGAAGCAAATGCAAGAGAAATAAACAATATATGGTTCCTGCAGATTTACAAATGAAAGGTTGCTTTAAAACCATGACGCAAACACGATTTTTTTTGCTCATTCCAAGCAGGAGACCAGGTCAGACTTTAATTATTTCCTCGCCCCCGCAGCCTCTGTTGTTCCCCCAGCAGACTGAGCTCATCGCAGTTCAGATGCAGGAGCGTGAGGCTGTGGGACAGGACGCCTGGGGTCCCTCCTGAGGTCTGCCCCCGACCTGCTGAGGGAAACGTGGCTCGGCCCTGCTCCTTGGGGGCTGCCCAAGCGCTGGTTTTATGCCGCATGCGTCACTGGAGCCGTGGTTTACGATGCCCTTATCATTACGGCGGTGTAACGCTTCCTCGTCTTATAGAAGTGTCAGGAAGATTAGTTGGTGTTTGCTCAGTGCGGGACAGATGCTAGGAGAGGGGAAAGGTCCCCTGCCAGCTCTTCCTTCTCACTGAATAAATGGAGTTCTCCCTCGTGGTGTTTGCAAGCCTGGCCAGGAGCCTTTTGCTTCTCTTTAGCTCCTTTAGAGCAAGGTCCCAGAGCAGAGATTCTTCATGCAGGATGGAGGGAACCTTCTCGTGGGAAACGGCAGGGCTCTACAAAACCCTCCTCTTTCTCAGGGAGTTTCTTTTGCATTCAAGCTCATGAGCATCATTCTGGACAAACTGGAAAGCGTCTTTGTCCCCAAGCTTGTCTTGTCCATTCTGAGCTGCCAGGCTCGGGGGCTGTGTCCCACCTGGTCCACCCTGATGTGTGAGCACAGACCAGGATCCAGGACAAGCATCATCAGTTCAGTGGACAGACTACGCCACGGTCAAGCTGGTCCTTTTTGCACACCCAGGGTTGGGTATATCAGGATGTCTGGATTTACTGACATGTCTTATACTATGTAGACCTTCACTTCTTCCAGCCTTGTCCTGATCTCCTCCCCAGATGAACCCCCATCCCATCTCTTCTTGCTCTAGTCCTTCCCATAGCCCAAGGACACCAGATGCTCCTCAGCTCCATGCGGCCTCCCAAGGGGGCTGTGGCCCTTTCCTCAGGCCAACACAGTCGTGGTGGCAAACATGGTGGTTTTAATGAGCCCAGGGGTGAAATCCACCCTGCATGCAGAAAAGCAGCATCCAGGCACCTTGCACAGCCTCAATTCACTACCTCTTTATTGCCTGAAAATAAATATGCAGTGGATATGTCACCAGGGAAGAGGCCCTGAATTAGACCTCAGAGTCTAGTGCCTGCAGAAATTTGTTTTGCCCACAGGTGAAGCCACCAATACTGATGTCCATGCAATGGGTCCAAGTGCTTTCATCTGGGTTGTCTCTGGGTGCCCATCGTGGCCGCAAGGTACCCCAAGAGATGAGCGCTAGGAGAAGGAAGAGCAATGACACAAGAGCAGTAACACAGCTACAGGAGAGCAACACGCATGTGGTTAGAGCTGGGAACAGGGCATAGGGGAATGCACTTGCTCCCCGCTAAAAGCTGAATTCAGTGAACTGCCTTTGAGCTGATGTCAACCTCGCAACAGGCAGGTGTTGCAAGAAAAAGCAACGCAGCAACCAAAGCCCAAACCGCAGCATTCCTGCATTCATAGAGGGAAGCTTTACGAAACCCCGATCCGCAGGGTTTTTCTAAATCTTGTCCTTTAAAATAATTAAAATGAGGGCTGCCGGGGTGATGGCCTCTCAGCAGCTGAGCAGAGCTTCATCTGGCCACACTTTTGAGCGGCTCTGAAATCTTCCCCATGAGTTACGTGCTGGGCTAACCGAGCCGGGCGCTGTCTGCTTCCACCCCAGCGCGTCCGCCGAGGCAAAGCTCCTGCTCCTGCCAAGCTGCCCGGCCTCCACAGAGCACAACAGCGTGAGACGTCAAGGCAAATTTATGCAGCGGGCATCCGAATGCATCCGTCTCCTGCGCACGTTCGCCTTGCCCTTGGAAACAACCGGCGGCCGGAGTGACGGCTCGAGTCCGCTCGCCGGGCACCGTGGTGGTAAATCAGGCTACGGCTTTTAGGGGGAGAAGAATTTCTGCACCATGGTGCCTTGGCCATGGCTTGCCTGGGAGCAGTTGCCATGGGAGTGCAGAGCGTGAAGATGTGCAGGGTGATTGGGATTATGCACCGACTTCCCAAGGAGCAGGTTCACGTCAGCGAGCAGCTCTCTGGCATTTCTTTGCCCTGGGCATGTACATGTGAGTGAAGAGGTCCAGGGCACCTCTGCAGAAGAAAAGCCACTGGAGGGGTGGAAATGGAAGGTAAAGGAGGCAGCAGGGCTAAGATTCCCAAGCCATTTCCCTGAGCATAGACCTGTCTCAGCAGTTTGTGGCTGGCTCAAAATCAGGGTTTTGCAGAGGGAAGGACAGCTCCGTCCTCTTCATCAAATCCGCTCCATCAAATTCTCTGCATATTTATTTGCACAGGAAGCAGACATTTTCTAAGCAACACTGCAGAGTGCTCAGCTCTCCATGCAATGAACCCACACGGCTTCTCAAGTGACCTTGGCATCACAGAGTCATGGGATTTAAGACACACGGAGTGCACAGCACTAAGCAATCTGCCCTCTTGCAAAACCCTGGGCAGCACTGACTGCTTCTGTCAAGGCCACAACTTCCCTTTGAGCAATAATTCTATCGATTCAGCTCCTTCTCCGTCCAGTTCAGCTCCTTCTCTTCTGCATGTTCCCATGGGTCTGGACCACATAGTGCACAGCTGGGTCAGGTAGTTCCCCATGGCTGAGAAGAGCCACATTGTGACCCCTTAGCTTCGGATCATTCACATTACAAGATACTCTGAGATCTACAACCAACAGGAGAATCACCTGGGAAGATCTTGTGAGTGATCTCTGTGTCCAGAGTATCTCATCCCTCCAGAGGGGGGCTGATTTCAGCCTGGAGGGAGGTGTTTTCATCACCACCCCTGCCCTCGAAGGCAGCTTGTGGCTTCATGTCTCTGGAAACATTCGCTCCCTTGGGACACTTTGGGGCATCACCAAGTTGCACACATTAAATCTCTGTGCTGGAAGAGCCTGGATCTGTCTTGCCGTCGGGTCCAAACCCCAGGTGACCTGGTTATTGACTCCTTGGGAGAAACTCTTCGAGATCTGCTAAACCCAAACGTTTAGCAGAGACATTGAACAGAAAGGCTCAAAACTGCTTTTCTTCCTCAATCTCATTGCTCCGACAGCCGCAGACCTTACTCTGGCCGCTGCCTTGCAGGGCTCGGCAGTGTTCCTCTGCTCGGGGGCCTGTTTGCTGCTCTAAGCTCCCTCCGCAGAGGTCGGCACTTTCCAAGGGGCCACCTCACCTTCCACTTCATGGACATCTACGACACGGTGGCTCCCACCAAGACGGACAGCCCAGGACGCCAGAGCAGCGAAAGAGCCACAGGGATGATCCACACAAAGGCCGGACCTGCAGCCGTGCCTAGAGAGGAAGCAGAGAGGCAGAGCAGGCGCGTGAGATCCGACAGGCTCCTTAGCCAGCCCAGCTGGCTGGCACGCACACGGAACCCGAAACACCGCGAGCCGCCCCCTCCCACCCTCCTGATACCATCACACCCCACCGCGGTTCATTAAAAAGGGATTAGAGCAGCCTCCGAGGACGTGGGCGAGCACTGAGCTCAGGGGGTGCCTCGTGAACACGCATCGAGCCCCGCAGCTGCCGGGGCATTGGGCTCTCTGCTTGTGGTGTTGCCTTCTCCAGGACATGGGCAGGTCTAATCAGAGACCTCGGCAACTAATCCAGGAGGATTTTTTGTTCTTGGAGTGCTGCTCCGGAAGGAGAAGCTGTAGGGCAAGGATGGGATTAGTGGGGCAGGAGCCCGTGGGAACATTACACCATGGAACACCTCGAAGACCCCCGGGCTTCCCCGCTGGCCCTTCTCGAGGCTGGTGCTTGGCCGTGTCTCCTTCCAGAGCTCACATCCTCTCCCACGGGAGCCACGTGGAACCATCACAGCCCTGGTAGGAGGTTCGGCTCAGACAAGCAGCTCTGTCGCAACAGTACAGGCCGTTCCAGCGCGCTCGTGCCTCTCCTGAAATGGGAGCATTTCACCAGGGCAAAGCTCAGAGAGATTTCTGCAGCCAAGCAGATACCAGCCAGGTAGGTCTTTCCCAGGCCCATCCTCTCGTAAAGCCTTGGGAAAATGTCCTTGGATGAAGCATTGCAGTGAAGAGCCCAATGTTACCTCTCCAGAGGAGCAAACTCTTATCATGGTCACCGCGGGTGTGGGGCCAGGTCTGGACGTGGCGTGTGGTGGCAGGAGAAGAACTGCAGCTCTTCTGGGAGCCCCTGGGCCTCCCCCGTCATATCCCTGTGCACACAGGCCTGACCTGGAGGCTGCTGGTAAAAGGCACCTCCCTGAAATGAGCCGCGTGAGCTGGACTCTGGTCAGCAGCTTCTTAGCCCCTAACACAGGGGCTGTGAGGACAGACCATTCCCTGGCATGTGACCAATTCACATCCCTTAAAGCTCAGTTTCAGTTCAGCCCCATAACCAGGTCCTGAAGAGCCCGAAGAAGTTCCTGGTGACCTTGTTCTGTCACGAGCTCATTGCTCCTTCCCCCTCCAGCTCAAGAGTCCTGCTCCCCATGGAGCAGACTGATCTGCCCAGGAGTTGACCTCTTGCAAGCATTTCTACATTTCCCCCGTCCCAATGGCCTTGGTAACTGCAGCTCTCCCCCACCAAACCCATCATCTCGTCACCCAGCCTTGGAAAGCTCTCTCCCTCCGTACTTTGCACTTGCAAGAACCTGGCTGATTCATCCGCTCTCCGCCTCAGGCAACCCACGCAGCCACCGGTGATTGAATTACTTAACAATTAAGCAGGGCCTTAAATCTCTGCAGCACTTAACATGTATTGACTAATTAATCCGAACATCTATCTGAGGTAGGTTGGTTCAGTCTTGCGTGTTCCTACAGAACATGCCCGTGGCTGCCTCGATGGGCCAGCGGCAGAGGCAGGAGATGACAGGGAGGATTCACCACCCACATGCCTGTCCAAGGGACCACCAGGACACTGCCCCTACATGTCACAGGACCTGCAGAGACCTCAGAGGTCACCAGCCACAGCAGAAGTCAGAACATGCTGTTGTCTTAGTTATTAGGTGTCTGCTTGGTTTGGGCATGGAATATAGACCGTGTCTTTAGCCCAGAGCTCTTGGCCAAGCTTGCTCTCAAACAGCCTCTTCTCCTTTATTTTCACCTGCCCTGCATGGTTGTTTCCTTCCTCAGCTCTGCCCCCTTCTTTGAAACGCCCCCATGGCAAAAGTTATGGATAGAGATGTGGAGATCTGAGCCTGGTTCTCTGCTCCACAGGACTTGGTGCCTGACCTAGAGCGAATCGTTTGACTTTTCTCTTTTTCCTCTGACTCAAAAATTTCCACCCAGCCAAGGGTAAAGGCCATGTCCTAGTGCCCCATATAGTCTGATCCATCTGCTAAGGCCAAAGAAGACATATCCAGCCTCCCAGACATATCATGGTGCTCTTGGAGGTACAGGACACCCCCCAACACAAGGACAGAGAGACCAGATATATGTGGCACTGTTTGACTTCCGAAGGAAATCACAGAGAATCACAGAATTATGGAATGGCTGAGGTGGGAAGGGGCCTCTAGAGATCATCTAGTCCAACCCCCTGCTCCAGCAGGGACACTCAGAGCACAGGGTGGTATCCAGGTGGGTTTGAAGATCTCCAGAGAAGGAGACTCCACAACCTCTCTGGGCAGCCTGTGCCAGGGCTTTGTCACCCTCACAGGAAAGAAGTTCTTCCTCACCTGGAGATGAAACCTCCTACGCCTCAGCTTAAAATCATTACCCCTTGTCCTATCACTGGCCACTACTGAGAAGAGTTTGGCCCCCTCCTCCCTACATTCACCCCTCAGGTATGTACCCCCTCAGGTACATATTGATCAGATCTCCTCTCAATCTTCCCTTCTCCAGGCTAAACAGGCCCAGCTCACTTAGTCTTTCCTCATATGGCAGGTGCTGCAGTCCCTTGATCATCCTTGTCACTTGATGCTGGCCCCTCTCTAGGAGCTCCATGTCCCTCTTGTCCTGGGGAGCCCAGAGCTGCCCCCAATACTCCAGGTGTGGCCTCCCCAGAGCTGAGCAGAGGGGCAGGATCCCCTCCCTCGACCTGCTGGCAACGCTCCTCCTGAGGCAGCCAGGAGCCCATTGGCCTTCTTGGCCATAAGGGCACATTGCTGCCTCATGGGGAACTTGGTGTCAACCAGGACTCCCAAACCCCTGTCCACGGAGCGCCTTTCCAGCAGGACAGCCCCTAATCTGTGCTGGTGCCTGGGGTTATTCCTGCCCAGGCGCAGGACCCTGCCCTTGTCCTTGTTGAACCTCATGAGGTTCCTCTCCGCCCAACTCCCCAACCTGTCCAGGTCCCTCTGGATGGCAGCACAGCCCTCTGGGGTGCCGGCCACTCCACCCAGTTTGGTGTCATCTGCAAACTTGCTCAGAGTGCCCTCTGTGCCCTCGTCCTAGTCATTGACGAACAAGTTGAACAGCACTGGGCCCAACACTGAGCCATGGGGACACCACTGGCCATAAGCCTCCAACTAGACTCAGCCCCATTTATCACCACCCTAATGGAAGGTCTCTGAAGCTTTGGATACTGAAGTCCGAATGCCTGGAGCAGTTTGTGCCCTTTTCCTGCCTCCCTGTCACAGGTGGTGAGGCTGCAGGAACACTCGCCGCGAGGCACCTGGCAGCACAAAGGTGTCGTGGAGCATCTGCAGCAGCCGGCACAGAGAAGCCGGGGCTGACAGCACCCGGATCCCTCCGCTCGAGCCAGGTGGTGCCTCCAGCAGCGAGGTGCTGCGGCCACCTGGGAGCATCGGCGCGTGGCGTTGGGGCCTCCCCGTGCTTGCACGGTGCCCTTGGCCTGCCCTCCGCTGAGCACAGGCTCCCCATCTCCCCTGTGGATACACCATTTGTTTGCTTTTTAACATGCATCTAGCACCACCAAAGCAAGCTGGAACCTTCCTCCCCTGGTGAAACGTGCCCTAGAAAATCCTGAGGTGTAAAGCAGAGCAGCTTGCAGTCTAACGCTTCACCTCTGGGTCATCAGCCATCACGTATATTAGGAGAGAGGTGTTTCTTTTTTTTTTCCCTTCCCTCTCCTTGCCTGACTATGTGCTGATCTCATCCATGCTGGGGACAGCACGGCGTGTTCTCCTCGAGGCTCTCCCCAGCGAGCTGCACGCAGCGGGCAAGCTCCGCAGTGGCTGCTGCCGGGCTCCCCGGGCGCCATCCCCGGTGCGTGACACTGGCTTCCCCACCCAGCCTTCCCGCGAGAGATGAAGGGTAAGGAGGCAAATGCGTGGATTTCGGCCACGGGATAAATCGCTGGGGTCGGGAGCTGCGGGAAACGGCGGCGGCGCTCGCTCTGCCCGCGGGGACGCGCGTGGAGGGAGGAGGCGAGTGAAGGGGTTTAACACGCCGCGTGCAGGGGATAGGGGCAGGGAGCATCCCCGGGTGTATTCAACGGCGCTCGAAAGCAGCCGAGCGGAGCCCAGGGGCCGCGCAAAGCCCCGGCAGCAGCTCGAGTGCAGGAAGAGCCGCCTGCGCCGCCGTGTGCCCTGCCTGCTTTGCCGCTGTGTCGGTCCCTCTATTTGCAAGGTCGCTTCGGCTCATCCGCTGTGAGCCGGGCACCGGGCGCCTCCGCATCACGGCGCAGGGAAATAAAGCGCAGCCGACCTGCGCAAAGGGATCCGGATCCCGCGGGAGCGCTCGGAGCCCGCACAGGCAGAGGGGGCTTCTCTGAAGGGCGGGATGCAGCCCAAAGCCACCGCTGCTCTGCCAGCTCCCCCGGGAGCGCCTCTTGTCACCTGCCTGGGACAGAGAGGAGAGGGGGAATGCGGCAGGATCGGGGATCGGCGTTGCTCCTGTTAAAGGTGCTGTCTGAGATTAAAGATGCTGAAGAGGCCTCTGAGTTGAAAAACAACGAATTCTGCAAATCTGGCCACTGCGGGAAACGTCCGCTTTTAAATCCTACTGCTTGCAATGGGAAAAGTGTTGTCTGCAGCTGCACAGGGGCTGCTGCGGGTCAGGCTTGCTCGGGATGATTCGGGGTGCAGGGGTTGCACCAGAAGGCTGGTTCAGACGCAGAATTACCAGGGTAGGCTGAGTGTGATAATGATAGTAAAAGCTCAAGGCAGGGGAACACTGATCGGAGCCATTTGGCTTAAGGAGGGAGACACCTCTTCTTAAAGGGCTCACCTGAGCTTCGTAGCACAGATTTTCCAAGGTAGAGCCTGTTTCCCCAAGCCCAGATACCGCAATGTTGGGCGCTGCTGCAGTCAGCTGTGTCAACTGCAGTCCAAATGCCATTTTTTTTCCAGAAATGCTTTTCTTTTTTCCCTAGAGAAAATGTGCCATTGCAGGGACATATTTTAATCATGCATTTGTTTTCTGTGTCTGTCTGCTCAGGGGTGAAGGAAAGGGTGGGTGGAGGTGGGACCTGCTCCCTGAAAGAACCCGTGCCTGGGCAATCAAGGTGGTGTCACCATCACGCTGGTGTTGGGCATCCTAAGTCCACATAGGTCCAGATACATAAGCCTTTTTTCTCCACTTTTTTCTCCACTAAACTTATGGCCTGTATTATTATTTTTTAAATCCCATTGAGGACAAAGGCTCCTCTGTAGTGAGTAACCATACTAAACTGTGCCTCTTAAAGCTAGGACTGTGAAACCGCAGGGGTTGGATGCCGCGGGCTCTGGTAGCCGCCGTTCCGGTGTTTCTAATCGTTAGGATCACAGGAACAGTTTGGAGAACAACGTTGTTGTTGTCCGGCCAGCTGGAGGTCTGGCAGAGGGAGAGCAGGGACCGTCTTGGGGGGGAAACGGGCAGCGCTTTGGCTTGCAAGAGCTCTTCCAGGTGACTTTTACCTCTTCATCTGGGCTGGAAGCAGGGCTGTGGCACCGTGTTCACTGATCAAACGTCAAGCAGGGCTTGGTAGGAGGATCTTGGCAACAACGAGACGTTCCTACCATCGCGCTCCTTGAGCAGGTCACTTATTGATGCTGTGCATCTCCAGAGCTGCTTCGTCCACCTCTGCCACGTGGTCACTGCTCGGCCTGGCAAGGCCAGGAGACCAGACAGCTCTGGAATTGTGTAGGTAGCTGCGCTGAGCTGGGAGATGGACAAAGACCCAACGAGCATCACCTTCAAATCAAGCAGCGGGTGCTTGACAACCCTCACAAAGGCAGGTCACAAGGGAAGGTTACTCCATGGCTTTCCACGTGCCTGAACACTCGCTCCAAAGCCGCCCTCCGCTGTAGCCCTGATTTCCAACTTGCGTGCTCATGCTCTGAGAGGTCTCCACATCCACCAGGCACCAGCAGCAGGTGAAGGCGACGCTTTCCAGCACCCCTGGGCACAGGGAATTCCATCACACACCAAACTGCTGCTTTCCCAGCAGCAGAAACTGAGGCAGCCGCAGAGCCCGAAGCTCCGATGAGAAAACACTGACCTGAACAGCAGCCAGGTTTTATTTTAGGAAAATGCACCGGTTTTGGATATTTTTTCCAGCATGGCCCACGCAAACAGGTTTTCCTTGAACACTGCACAGCAGCGTTTACTGCCAGCTTTATTATTTTTTCTTTTCTTCTTCTTTTCTTGGGGTTGTCTTTTTTTTTTATTCTGGAGGAGGAGGCAGAAGGGCTCTTGACTATCACGTAGCTTCTCTCTTTTGGATTGCACTAAAATGAAGGTTTCATCACTCTGGTAGAAATTCTAATTCATGTGGCCAGATTTCCCCAAGTCAAACACATGGCCACCTTTCCATAATAGATCTTAGGCCCTCCTTTTGGCACATATATGTCAGTCTGTTAATATGTCCTTCCTCTGCTCGTGGCAGGAACCACTCCTCCCAGGAGGGGCATTTTAAGTCTTTCTCACTTGCAGGCAGCAGGTTGCAGAAGTTCATGGTTCGGTTGCTTCAAGTAGCTCTGTCTACTCGTGTCTTAGATATTTTGCTAAATTAGTTAAACTCAGTAGTGGGCAAAGAGCCTTGGAGGAAAATGTGACAGGATCTTTGGAGTCCTAGGTCCCATCTGAGCCCAAATCTCTTTGGGACATTCATTTCTGCTTGTAGGAGGGAGGGGGAAGCAACGACTGCTCTGTGTCCCCCATTCTTCTGCCTTTTTCTACCTTATACATTGGCCTGATTTGAAGAGCAGAGGGAAAAGAGGGGATTTAGGAGGATCTTGTGGAGATTTCCACTGTGTTGTCTCATTCTATCTATCTAGTTTATATTCTATTTCTTCTTTGATCAAATTTGCCATGAAAAGCCCATTAATTCTAACCTCCAGAAAAAGGCTGGTGGATGTAAAATCTGATTTCCCTGCTTTTCTTATCTATATTTGATCTTTAATCTGCTTTGGTCCTGAGTGAATTTTTGCCCTTTAAGTCTTCCCAAATAATCAAAAAAAAAAAATGGGATGGGATGGAATTGAGTGTGTCTGTGGAGATTTTCCATTATAATGCGATGCACTAAAGCATACTCAGAGGCGGCAAATGCCTAAGCAAAGCTGTCAGGAGGCAATATTCCAAGGAAGAGAAGATGAGGCAAATCTTGCAGGGGGATCAACCTGTGTTCCTGAGCAAAGCTGAAGCAACCTGAGGGACCTACTAGGCCTCCTCTGTGTGTTTGTTCAGGGCTATTCCAGCAAGGTGAGAGCTTCTTGCTAAGCACGGGAGCAGCTTCTGGCTGGGATCATCGTCACATCTGGAGCTGGGGACTCCCGTGCTTGATCTCTTTGTGTTTATGGAGCAAATACCTGTTAGAAGGAGAGGTCGAGATGGGTGTTTCTGAATTTGTGGTCTGCCGGCCGCTCAGGACCTGCCAAAGGTTCAGCATGCCTTGGTGGGGAGGAGAGGGAGTTTCATTTAACAGTTCCCACATTCACAAGCTGCAAGAGAAAACAGTGATAAATGCCTGAAGGAAAACACAGCTGGACTCTGCTTTAGCTGCCCCTTAAGCCGCTGCGGCAGTGCTGGGGCACTTCACACACTGAGGACCAGGAGCTAAGGGGTGACAGAGAGTGATAAGAACGAGTTCTGTTTTTTCATTTCTGAAGCCAGCTGTCTGTCTCAAAAAAGACTCTAACATCCTAAGAGCGAGAACTGAAAGTGCAGGATCAGCTGGAAACCATCAGCTCGCGGCTGCAAATCCGACACCCTCTGCAACACCCCAGCAACGTGGAGTCTCTTGTCGTGTTTCTACACAACTGATCGATTGGAAGCAGTGGATGAGACGCTGCCCGTCACCATGTCCCTGCCTCCTCCCTGCAGCCTTGGGGCGGCCTGAGCTCAATGCCAGATCGTATTTAGCACCAGCATCCAGTGGGACCTCTGCTCTTCCCTACAATCTTTCACTGACACCACGAGCCCAGCCTGGATTCCCCCTCTCCAGTCTTGTCCCACATGTCCTGCATTCAATCCCTGAAACTGGAAACCAACCTTGGCAACCAAATACCTTGTTCCTACACAAATGTGTTATCCCTTTCCTCCTAGGCCTGCTCCCTAAATCTTTTCCTTGTTTGCCTGTGTGCCCATCTATTTTCTTGTGTCTCAGTCTTGGAGTAGTAAATATCAAGGATCCATTGAACACCACGCCTGCAGGTTCTACTTATATGGCAACAGAAACCAGGAACAATAACAAGGTGGTGACTCATTAAAGCAAATAACCTCAATAATCAGGCTTACTTAACGTTTCCAAATGTATAGACAAGCAAAATCTTATATTTTGCAAAGTTTATTTTTAATTTTCTAGTTCCTCACACCAAAATTTTTAGTGTTGGTCAGTTATCTCAGAGCAAATTTCAACATGGATGTCCTCACATTAAGGGGGGAAATCAGGCCTGTTTTGCCCATGTTTCACCAGCACTAAAGATTCCAACACATCTCTGCTTGTGAGCCAGGAGGAATCCAGCTGCAGCAGTGTCCCAGTGCCAGCAACGTCCCAGCTGCTCTTGCTATAGGCAAAAGGATAAATAAATAAATAAATAGAGCACAAAAGCAGAACTGTCCAGGTTTCAACTTCCTGAAAAATCTGTTTACATCAGCTCAGGAGAAGGAGAGCGAGAGTCCAGATGCAAATTCCCTCGAGATGCAGCGCTCAGGGGTTGTGCACGGGGACCCCACCATCAGACCCTGCGTGTAGCCTCTTCTCTGCTCCCCCTGCTATCTTCCCTGTCCTTCTCTCTGCATTATGCACGCCAGATATTCAGCCTCTTTCTTTCTTTCTCTCTTTTATCACAAGAGACCCCAGTATCTTACAGCTCCCATGGAGCCTGACAGCTGGATGACTACCCTGACATGAGCAAGACCTCAGCAACTTGACCCCCACCATAGTCTTCATACCCAAAACACCCCCAAAAACACCCTCCAGCAGTGAATGCTATAATGTATTTTTTTTTATGGAAAGGGTTTATGAAAGGAGATGGGTTTGGTCTGTTACGCACAGTTTTATGTCCTGCAGTTGCTTTTGATGTAAATGTGTGAAATTACACGTGTAGTGCAAGATTGGGATGTCGCCATGGCAACGTGATTATCCAATGGTTGCATAAGGAAGTGCAGATCTATATAGGTCTCTGGCTGGTGATATGAAACTGCCCAGAGACAGGACTCACTCTATTCCAGCTCTCCCTGCTCTGAAAGAATCAGCTCCAGCTTTAGTGCCTGAGAGAGCTGCCTTTTTGTTTGTGTGTATCCAAGCTGGATGGTCTCATTTGATCACCACACAGATGCAGACCAAGGAGCTCAAGGCACAAGGAGAGCTCAGCTCACTAGGAATCCCAAGTAACTCGGGTTATACCTCAAAGTCTTCAGCTAAGAAACACAGAACTAGGACACTGTTTTTTGCCAGAAATCAGGGATACAGTCACAGTCCTGCAGTTTGGGTACCTTAGGTAGGAGCCTCAAGATGCCTCTCTAATCAGCAAAGAAACAAGTGTCCCCACACCAGGACATGCTCTATGTCAGCGTTCATGGGACGGCTTCCTCAGTAGGATGCTTCTGTGGTTAATTAACCTCTGATTCCCATTTCCTATTTCTCTTGTTTCTCTTTCGAGCAAATGAATCTTACTGCCCACAGTAATGGGCACTTGCTGTTTCTGCAGGTATTTCTGGACAGGGATCAGACCACTTTTAATCTTCTCTCCTACAAGACAAACGCGCTGTGCCCTTGTGTCCAAAAGCTTCTTCCCAATACTTGAATCACCCTCTCAGCCTTTTCTGAACCACTCCAGCATCTCCAATCTCCCAGGGTAGGGATGATACCAGTTTCCTCTCCATGGTGTGAAGCAAGTTGACAATCTTCCTCCATTTCTTTCCCTGTATCATTGAGTTTTGTAGCAGAAACTCTTTGCTTTTTTTTTTTTTTTTTTTTTTCAGAGACCACTTTAAGAAGTTTTACAGGAAATTTCTCCATTTGGATAAAATATAGTGACCCGTCATTATAGACAGACTCTTCCCAGTACCTTCCACCTTTTGAAACATCTTTGGTTTTAAAAGCAAATTATGTTGGTGTCCTGTTTCTTAACTACAAGTTCCAATTTCCCAAAGCCATTTTAGAAAAATAAAACACAAACAAACAAAACTATGGCAGCACTAATGGCTATTACCCAAACCTTTTTTACATGACTTCATGGCCATGCAGATAGAGGTAGTTATGCCTATAGACCTGCTCTTGTAGTAGACTAGTTGCCTCGTTTTTGGTTAGCTGTGAATTCCAGGTAACTGGTCAGTGCTCTGCAGAAGTGTCCAAGCCACATAGCCACAGCATCAGCTCCCCAAAACCTGGTTCCACCCGCATGCAAAAACAGAAGAAAACCCCTCAAAGAGGGGACGAGAAGCTGTTACAGGCGTAACAGCGTGTTCTCCTCATTGCACTGCCCTTTGTGGTCCTTTGATCTCTGCAACTGCAGAACACTAATGGCAGCGCTGGGGTCTGGAGTGGCTTAAAGCCGCTTTCTTTACTGCTAGATTAGGGCTGAGGGGGTATGAAATCTGCAGGCACAAGAGCTTTCTGCTTGTGGCAGGAACGAGTACGCTCCGTGTACAGGCCAGAGCAGCAAACTGCTTTTATGAATGGAGTTAAAAGCCACAGATGCCGTCAAGTTGTTGCTAAGAAGCTTTTTTTTTGTTTGTTTATTTATTTCTGGTGCCCCAAGTGCTCCAGCCAATTTAAGCCACCGAGCTCTGGAGCGCGGCACAGCACTGAAATGGAGCAAATGGGCAGGAAGACAAAAGAGCAGGTTCCCCTATCTGTTCTCAGCCTGTATTTAGTTGAGCAATTAGACAATTTCATACCTGTTGTTATTTCTGGCACGCTGCATTCGTCTCATGGGAGACTTTTGGAATAACACGGTGCTTTTCTAGGGAGTGTCAGCCATCAGGCAAACATGCCTTCCAGAACTGATTTTTTTTTTTTTTTTAAATATGTAAGTAATTGTTTCTTTACAGTTTGGCCTTTGCCTTTGAATGACTCACATTTCTACCTTGTCAGCTTTCAACATCGGCCCTGCCCTCCCTGGCAGTGCCACGATCCTCGTGGTTCTCCCCCACGGCGCCAGGTCGCGCGGGGTGAATTCAGGAAGGATCCATGTTGTCTGCGAGTTGTCCACATGTTCTGCTCTCCCGGGCTGCTTTCAGGGGCCAGAGGCACTGGGCGCACTGCAGCTAGGAAACAGAATAAGTGAGGTGTGAGCATACCTCGATAACCTTCAAAAACAGGTTTGTTTGTGGTTTTTTCCTCCCTTTTGGGCAAATCCAGATGCATTTTCAGAGACAATGATTGACTCTGATCCCCAGCTCTGCTTCAGTGCCAAGTGTCTCATTTCTGGTCCAGCCTCCTGCAGTGCAAGTGCTCTACAAACAGACAGACAGGAAACTTAAACTTCCACAAAACTGCTCCTTTAGCGTCAATCGCTTTGAAAAAATACTGCCCTCTTTTTTACTTCTATTTTTTATTTTGTGTAACTTCTCCTCCTTCAGAAAAATAAAATCAACTTGAGGCAGAGAGCAATTATGGAAAATTTTAGGCTGAATGGTTAAAGTGCGGCCAACTTGTAAAGTAATTGAAAACATAAGGATACAAAGGGAAACTGCACGGCAACCTAAGTTTTCAGATGAAAGGTGCTAAATAAACGGAGGATACATTTTACTGAGCTCCCCTCTCTCTGATATGTTGTGTTCTGCCTGCTCCCTTGACAGTTCATTAATTTTTTTTTGTCCCATCAGGCTGTTAAGTGCAGATAAATTTCAAGCTATTATGGGAACACCCTAGCAGTTTGTATAGAGAGGAAACTCACTGTTTCCTGTATCATCCTTCTGGGGATCTTGAAAGAGTTCACAAAAACCATTTAAGCAAACTTTCATTGCTGGATAACGGAAGGAAAGGAAACTGTGAACAAGCAAACAGCACTTAGTTCCATGAGACAAGAGATACTCATAGGTCATTAAAGAGAAAGTAAAGTCAATCCATGCAACACACACCCGTCCACTTGTACGTTGAAAGAAATGGCAACTTCTGCAGCGTCAAAATATTCCACACACGTGCAATATTTCTGAACTCTCAAAGCTTAAATCTTGCAACCTCCCCCCAGGGTTACACATAGATAAAAGTCAGAAGACCAGTGAGATTTCCTGAGGCTGGCTTCAAGTGAAGAATTCATTAAAAAAAAATCCAGAGATTGAGAGTAAAAGGAAGTTTCAAGTATGTACATACACCTGCCACTTCCAAGCCATGGAAATTTGGGAATGCCACCTTAGAGGTTATCCCTATCTCTGAAATTTAGGATGTGGTGTTGGTGTGTCCTCATGAACTGCCAGACTGTATTTCCAGGATATTTCCAGGATGATCCGTTAGAGAAAAAAAAAAAAAAAGGCAAGTTTTAGCTCAATTCAGTGTCCCAGAGTCCCCTAAAACTCCTCAGAGCTTCTCCAGCCTCTGCGATCAGAGGTCAAAGTACAGATCACCTGGGGATATCTTAGAAGGAAGCTCAAGGACAGAGTGAATTCTGAAGTCGGAGACACTCTCCAGTTTGAGCCTGAAAGACAGTAAGAAAAACACTTGGAAGTTTGTGGTGTTTGTTTTGTACCTGTTATTATAGTTAAAGAGAGCATTTCTGTTTCCAGTGGTGCTGACTGGAAATTTTGGAATGGCATTTAAGAAAAAAATCATTAATGAAAACATTTTTTCTGGCAGATCCTGTAACGTACATGCCTAGTCTGACCAAAACCTCTTTTGTTCCTGTTAGAGTGAAAAAAAATATATGAAATTTTTGCCAGCTTGGAGAGAATATTTCATTCAAATTTAGGGCAATCCATTCAGGGTGGTTCTCATTTATTTGGGACTGGAGCAGGCTGTGTTTGCAAAAAATACAACTGATTTTGCAAGAGGAAACATCTAAACTCCTCAGAAATGGATAGTCTGTCTTCAAAGCTCTGTGCAGCACCAGCACTTCCCTGGGGAGACTGTTGAATCTCCCAAATAACCTTACTGCTAAAACCTTCCTCTCCTCCAGTTTTTCTCTTCCTGATCTTAAGCCATAACCATCTTACCAGCTTCGGAGCTTGGAAATCATCTCCTTCATTCAAATTGTTACCTCTGAGCTCCTATCCCTTCCTTCCCACAATCAAAGAGCTAGTGTTATCGACACTGCAGGCACTCATGTGTTGGGAGAAGGAGGAAGAAATTTTGTGTTTTTTCTGTGATATGGCCCAGATAAGTGCCAAGATGTCCTCCTGAAGAGTATCAGCACACATTTAACAAAAATACTCCAGAAAAATGGGCTGAGACCAAATCTGAGAGTCTTAATTTCTATTCTGAAAGATGGAGGAAGTGTTTTCTGATGTATTTGGTTCACTAATTATGGGAGACAAAATCAGAAATAGAAAACTTTTGGTCTGAAGATCTGAAAAGTAATCAAGGGATTCAATGGAAGCAGGAAGTACAAAATCCTTTCTAAGGGTCAAAAGTGAGAACCAGAGCATAACTTACCCCGAGAGAGACATTATGATAAAGGGCCTGAGCATTATCTGCCATCAACCCCAAGCAAAATGAGGTCTCAGCAGTTATCTGTGCAAACTAAAGATTAAGACTGTGGTTTAATGCTAGATTCCTGATTGATCTACTGCCTATGGCAGATTTAATGTGTGGATTTGATTCTGCAAAAACTTTTCAGTTTCCACTTAGGGTTTTCCACCAGATCAGGTAGCTGAAATGACTAATTCTGGGAACACACAATGCCCAGATGAGCAGAAGGGTCCTTTTCGGGAGCAGCTAGACCCAATTGTGGGAGTTGTTAAATCATTTTAGCTGTAAAGGGAAACTAGACCCTTCAGAGCAGCTGTTCTTCACAGAGAGGAACTTCCCCTAACCAGGTATATGAAAATTCATGACTAGGTGATATTCAATTCTAGGAATAGGGAAAGGTTGTTGAGAAGATTAAATATTCATTAATTACAAAAATTGCGCTTTTGACCATTCTCATCTAAGTTTTAGGGGAGAAAAGTGATTAAAGAACCCCAAGATATCTGAGTAGTTTGCCAGGAAATTTAATTCCTTCACTTCAATCGAATTAGGAAATGCATTTTAATTTTTTTATCTCTCAAAGTTTAAAATGACTTAAATATAAGACACTTTAGAGTCTGCAGCTGTTCGGTTTTGGTCAAAATTTCAAGTAATTAGGATAAAAATTATTTACCCTGTTCCTTTCAGCTCCTTGCTCACAACTACAAACACAGCCTGATCGGAGTTATTCTTGCAACCTGGGTTGCTTAAGTTGTTTAAATAGATTTCTATTTCAGAAACAAAATGTGAGCCAACAGTTTCACAATTAAAGGCTCGAGGGCTACAAAACTTGGCTTCATTGAAGACTCAGAACATTGTTTTTATTATCTTAATCACTAGGTTCTTTACATACTAATTTTCCATTCCTTTGCCAACCGGTGCCATTCCAACTTGCTTTTCCCTCACCCAGGTGAGTGTTACTCATCTTTTCAGGGGAACATACAAATACCCTGAATATAGTCAACACCATCACGTCTATTTTTGCCACTCTTTGTGGACCTGTGCGAGCACTGAGTCATTGCTGCAAAAGTCACTAAGTGAGGTGTAATTTCTTTGAGCAGTTTCCTCAGATTTTCCAAAAAAACAGAGAGATCTGGTTTTCCAGATGCAGTTTTCATGACACAGGGCTAAACCATGTGGGATCCTGTCTACACTGGGACACAGAATATTGCAAACCCTGATTAGGCACCGTCCCGATTAGGCAAGGGCAGAGATGAGATAAGGTGCAGTGCGTGGTACTAACAGGCCTTAGCAGAGCAAAGAGTAAAGCAGATCCTCCAGGGAAGGCTGCACAGGCTTCGGGTCCCACCTGGGCGATCAAAACAGCAACACCTGCATCACTTCAGTTCTGCCGTAGCTACGAGACTGCAGGACAACAAGCCTGTATGAAGAGAAATAAATAAATGCTGAGTTTAAAGTCTTGTTTTAGAGTCAGTCATTCACAGGCTAAGCAACTGTAGTGTAACGAGGTAAAATTCAGTATTTTGTTCTGCATTGCACTAGCCCAGTCTGCTATCATCCATAAATGTATCAAATGTGCGACTGTTTTGCTGTGAGGCAGTAGGGAGCAAAGGCATTTCTCATGTGAGACTTCAGCAAAATCAGCTTTCCAGCACGTCTGCAGGAGTCTGTAGGGCTGGAAAACACACAGCTCCTGGGCCTGGTCTTTCTATATTCACTAGTATAGACTGGGAATAATACTAACCACTCAGTAGTAATGTAGCTTTATAAGGTAAAAATATATGAATGAAATCACTTGCTTGAAATTCATCTCAGACTTAAGCAGTCTCATGTATTTCAGGCTTTGGTTCAAGGTTTTGGTTCTTCTCAAACCTTGTAGGACCAAAATATATCCCTTTTCCCCACCTGGCTTTGAATACAAATGGAGCAACCAAGCAAAAATATTCCTTGTGCAGCAATGAAAAGCCCATAAATCTCACAGTCAAGAGTTAATGTGAGACTGCTTGAAAGGAAGACTGACTAATCCCAATCCTTTGCCCAAACTGAGAGAAAGAGTAAACAGCACAAAAAGAAGTTTTGATCTCTCCTGACACCACTGTGAGGGGAGAAGTGACTGAACTGAATCCTGCAGTTCTCAGATGCTGTCAACTAGTATTTGAACTGCCTTTAGTACTTAACTAAGGATGGAAAACCGTTGTTCTTTAAAGTCTATCAAGTCATCCCTTGTCAAACATAAACTACACCGGAGCTGAATTCCTTGCAGTTTTATTACAAAGATAATTATAGACCAGGTAAATTCAAAAGGCAGCACAATTTTACAGCTGTTAATACCATCCCTTAGCTATGCAAAGCAGGGAAATTATGTTTAGGAAATCTCAGTCTTTAGGGCACAAAGGATGAGACCTCACAAGAGGCAGCAGCAACAAACCCATCCTATGGCCTGTATTAGTGCCTGGCCACCCTCACTGCAGTGGGTTGGAGACTCCATCATGAGTGTTTCTCTTTTGTAAGGGGATAAAGGAGGTTGCAGGTGTTTCTACCGTAAGGTTCATCTCTTAGAAAGTGGCAAAGTTGAGTTTGTTTAGGACTGTGGACACTGCACTGGTGTGACCTGAGCCAACTGGCTCCAAATGGGTAAACTTGGACACAAGAGTGAGCAAAGGGCTTGCTCCCGCTCTGCTTCGGCAGGTCCAGCCCAAAGCTGTTTTGGAAACTGGAAAACGGCTTGGAAAATTCAGGCCTGAAGTCAAGTTTGGCTCCCAAAGGCCACCTAAACTAGGCAGCAAATCTGCTTGTCTGGGTTCCAGTCATACTTGCACACGCTATCCTGCCATCTTCTAGACCTTCTCACAACTTGTTTGAGTGCAGAGAAAATAGCTTTTGTTGGCTTCCTTGCGCTTACAGCTCTTATCTGATGGGCAGAATTCAGGGTCACCCCGATGCTTTTTTTAAAGGGAAAAATAAAAAGCACCAAGGGACACGGACCGTTTTACACAGCCAGGCAAAGTTCTAGTTTAACGACAGCAGATGATAGGGCCGGGTGGGAAGCAGCAGTTTCACACACAGAGCGCTGTTTTTTCCCACCAGGAATGAACCAAGTGCCCTCTGCAAGAGATACGCTGGTCTCAGGAGGTCGGGATAATCTAGGAATCCCTGCGTTTGCTACGGAGCAATCCACACTAGATCTGAACGCTGGCAAACAGCTACATCCATTATCGCACCACGATGCTGAAGCATTGCATTAATTCCTAAGCAGCTGTCCCCTGCTCCCCAAGCCCTTTCAACATGCAAACATTTAACCGTCCGAGGGAGGGGAGAGGGAGGATCAGACGCGGAGCCTCGTAAAATTCCTTCGCCCGCTCCGCCTGCGGCAAGTTATTTCTTTTGACACCCATGTCAAATAATGTCGGGGGTGTTGTTTGTTTGGCTTGGCTCCGCGGCGAAGCTTCATAACAACTTTGCAAGCCAAGTACCTGCGAAACGGAGCGCGGAGCGACCTGCAACCTGGCGCATCCCATTGCATGGGAAGGACTCCTTGCTTGACGGGGCCATCACGAGCCCTCACCATCTGGGGGCTGGACTCCCGCTCACACGGTGGCTCCCGGATCGCGTCCAAACATCCACGAGCAAACGGGAAAACTGTCACTTCTCCCCTGCAGAGACTCCAGGATGACGCTCCTTGTTATGGCTTAACCATACGGCAACCAAAGGGCAGTCTGCAAAACGTTTCTCGGGTATTTTAAAGCATCTGCATTCTTGCTGGGGGGGCGGGTACCAAAACACCACGTTTTAGAAGTTGCTCCTAGCACCAAATTGGAGGTTTCCAGCTTGTGCTTTCAGTCCTTGCCTAGCCCTGGTACTTGAGGCCAATCCAGGCAGTATCCCCATTCCACATTATTTTGCAGCACTGTGGACCTAAATTTGCAAAGTTCCATCATATCTGAGGGAAATCTTCCTCAAACAGACACTGAGCGCGTTCGCCGAAGCTCTGCTACTTGTGTGAGCTGAGCCCTGTGGTGACAGCCACGCTTTCCAACGGCCGTGCTCCGAATTAGCCTAAAAATAACATACACACGGATGGAACACGCAAGACTATCTTCCGTTTGCCTCGTTTAGGGTTTAAAATCGGGGTGTTTTCGTTAGAATCAAAATCCACGCCGCCCTTCAACAGCACCCTGGCCCCGCGCTGAGTGGCGGCGCAGGAAACGCCTGGAAAGCGGCGAGCGGGAGCGGGGGAGGCCGCGGCGGGCGCGTCCGGGACGGCAGGTGGCGGCCGGAGGGGCGGCCCGGGGCGGCCCGGGCCGAGACCGGGACCGGGACCGGGACCGGAGCCAAGGCCAGTATCGGGCCCGGGCCCGGGGCCGGGGCCGGGGCCGGGGCCGGGGCGGCCGCCTCAGGTGGGCGCCCCTTGGGCAATGCAGACGAGCCCCCGTAGCGCTGCCGTCTCCCTAGCAACAGCCCCCCATAGCCCCGCCCCCTCATTGCATATTCATGAACCTCAAGAGCCGGGGGGGGAGGAGGAGGGGGCAGAGGGAGGGGCGGGGGCGGGGAGGGGGCGGAAGCGGAAGCGGGGAGACGGTTTCCGAGGAGCCCGGTATAAAGCGGCCGCCGGTGCCCGGTGTCGCCCGCTGCGCTCGAGCTGCCCCGAGCGACCTGGTCCCTCCCTTCTCCTTTCCCCCCTTCCCCGCCGGCCGCCTCCCTCCCTCCCCCCACCCCGCGCCGCACGGAGCCGGTCCCGGGTGCTGGGGGAGACCCGGGGGCAGGTAAGGGGGGCGGCGGGGGAGAGGGTCTGGAGAGAGGGGGAAGGCGGCCAAGTGTGGGGGCCTGGTGAGGGGATTGTGGGGAGAGGTTTGGGGTGAGGGAGGTGGGAGAGGGTTTGGGTGAAGGTGATGGGGACTGTGGAGGTAAGGAGGTGGCTAGGAGCTGTGGAGTAGCGGGGAGAGAGACTGAGGAGGCTTGGGGGTGATCGACATGGGCTGTGGGGTTGAAAAGATGAGAGGCTTTGGGGTGAGGGTAGGGAGAGGGTTTGGGGTGAGGGAAAGGTGGTTGTGGAGGAGGGAGAGTGTGAGGTGAAGGTGATGTGGGACTGTGGTGGAGGTGGGAGGCAGGAAGGAGGTTTGGGGAGAGGGCCTGGGTTGAGGGAGATGGGCTTAGGAGATGAGGAATGGATCAAGAGCTGGGGGCTGTGGGGAGAGAGGTGGGGAGAGATTTTGGAGGTAGAGAAGCAAAGAGGAACTTTGGGGTGGGAATGGTGTGAGGAGGTTTGGGGAGAGGGTTTGGGCTCTGAAGATGAAGAAGGGGTCAAGAGCTGAAGAGGGAGATATTGGTCTGTAGGTTGATGGTTTGGGGTGAGGGAGGTGAA
>PTEX01000085.1:0-40723 GCA_003342815.1 Eudromia elegans | reverse complement strand
CCTTGCCTTGCCTTGCCTTGTCTTGCCTTCCCTTCCCTTCCCTTCCCTTCCCTCCCTCCTTCCTTCACTCCTTCCTTCCCTCCTTCCTTCCCTCCTTCCCTCCCTCCTTCCCTCCCTCCTTCCCTCCTTCCTTCTCGCTCTTTTGCTCTCTCTTTCGCTCTCTCTTGCATTCTCTCTTTCCCTTTTTAGTAGTCATCTAATTATTATTTGACCAGTAACTTTCATCCTAAATCGGGCACTGCAGCTCTTCAATGATTCATGTTGACCACGTTCTGCACTCTCGTTAAACCTCTCCAGCGCTGAGATACGTCACAGTGTCGGAACCACTTTTCATGTGAAATCCTGCAGGGCTCTCCAGTTGCTGCTCTCAAGACTTCACTTTCCTCTTGAATACCTGTATTTGAGCTCAGTCTCCCTCTCCCATGTAAATATTTGCTGTAATTCTGGCTCTGCTCACTCTGAACTTGTGCGTTCATCTTCACAGTGTTACTGTTACCCAGTCTGGAGTCGTACCTGAAACCATTTCATTTCAAATAAATCCAGGGCCTGACAGCTGCAGTTAGTATCCACCTGCTGCCATTACCACTTCTTATCAGTTCTTTGGCTGATTGTGATTTATAACTAAAAAATGGTATTAATTTTTCATTTGATATCTAGCAACCCACCATGGGAAGTGCTTTCCCGGAGGGCAAATGCTTGCTGATTTGGGTAACTTGATCAAAAATTGCTTTCCTCAGAAAACTATAAATATTGCAAGAGAGAGGGTATTTTGAAAGCAGTATGTGCAAAAAAAAAAAAAAAAAAAGAAAAAAGAAAAAAAGGAAAAAAGTTCATGTAGAAATTAATAAACAAGACAGAAGTTGTGTGTTAATTTTCACACATGGTTTATGATGGCAGTAGACTTTAATGCAGCTCTTCATAGCTGGAGAAAAGAGATACCTCTGTTATCTGCAAACAACAATCGAAACTATGTGTCAAGTTGTTTCTGTAGCCATCCTGCTTCTCAGATTTAGTGTGGCTTCGTTTTCATTTTGGTTTCTACTGAGTCTGCCTGATTTATGGCTTTGGTGTCTGTGTTTAGTGCAGTGCCGAACCACGTGCACTATCCTCTCCATAAGAAACAAGCCCCATTACAGGATTGGCTGTTTGTGCAGGATTCAAAAGTAATGTTTAAGCAGTAAACTTGCATAAAAATTGGTGGTTGTCTCCTCTAACCTGTTCTGCCTTCTCATTAGCAGGCCAGCTCATACCCATGGTCCATCCCAACCTGCTTTTCCAGGATCAGGCTTCCCAAAAGTTTAGGCATAGGTGAACGTACATGAGGGAAGGCACCTCTGGAAATAGCTGCCAAGTGGCAGAATTTCTTCATAGCCCTCCCACGGTCTCACCTGCCCCTCAAAAGATGGAAGTCCCTGTCTCTTCCATGTCTTCCTCATCCATATCAGTAGAAGTCTCTCACTTTGGTGGGGAAAGGTCGTTTCAGGCCTTGCTGAGCCATTGGCCTCACTCATACTTTGGAAAATTAAATTTTAAAAATATTTAAATTAAGCTGTTGTCTTCTGATTTTATTGCATCTAAACGATAAGTCAGCTAATTGCTTTCAAATTTGGGTGTTTTCATGTGTGTAAAATTTGCATTTGGAATGGACCGTTTTCTTTTGAAATCCGACACAGTTTTTAAATGGCTACAGGGAAGGCAGAGGCAATTGTATAATGATATCTCTGGTTGGGCTTGTTTTAATTGTTTTACCATTACCCAACAAATGACTCATGTGTTTATTTTCAAATGGCCTCTACAGTCCTCAGATCAGGATAACTTGGTTGGCAAGGGTGAGATGGCGGGGAAGGCATTGCCCACTAAAAACTGCAAAGAAAAGGAAACTCAGCACAAATTACTACTTGTGCTCCCCTCCCACACACAATTTCTGCTGAAAATTTCTCTGAGTCGGGACCTTCCATCAGTTTCGGGCTAATTTGGTTTTAGTTGCATGTTTGCTCTTCTTCAACCCCTAGAGAAACCATGAGGTCAAGCTGGGAGAAATAGTCCTCCATCAAGTGAGACCCTGTAGGTACTATAGCGTGGATGAGTGTTGAGTGTGATGAGTATGTGTCACATACTTGTTAGCCTGGAGGAAGAGGCTGGCCGTGTCAATGACAGTGAGTTTATAGAGCACAGCAGTGAATTTGTGCTCGGAAGTGTTTAGGGACCGTTGCTATAAGCTGTTGTGACTATGCATCTTTGTCTCTAGGTATGTACTTGGCAAAGGCTAAAATTAAAAGATAAATCTGTTCTCTTAGCAACATTATCTGTTTTGCAAGCTGCAGAGTCTGTTGATGATTACAAAGTTTGTTTCTGATTAACACCCAACCTTGGTCGTCACCTTTTCTGTCATCTTCCATTCTACACGTGTCAGAGAATTCTGCCATGTGCTGCCACTATGAGTCTGCTTAAAAACCTTCTCCCTCTTGGGAGAGGCCAAAAGAGGACTTTAATCCTTTGTGTTTTGACTTATTTTTGTGCTTTCTTAAGTCTATTGAATGGCTTCCGGAGGAGGGAGAAAGGTGGGAAGAGCTTGACATCTCAACGTGAAGGCTTGAGAGCCATTATGAACAGCAGAGTTTTCAAGAGGAAAAGTTGTGTTTGAGTCAAACTAAAGATGATCTTTTTTAACTTCTACCCAGAGGTAAGAAGGAGAAAAAGAGAAGCTCCAGTTTGCACGTTCCTCGAAAGATCAAAGTGAAATATTGTGGAGGTGAACGCAGGATTGTCCCTGGCTAGAGAAATGTTCAGTGCAAGGTGGAATTAAACATGAATTTCCTCAACCGGAGCCAGCATCCCATCCCTTGACATTTGCTTGCCTGGGGATGCCAAGTGAGGTGTGCAATGTGAAGGAACTGCAGTAAGGAGAACACGAGAGAGATTTGTTCCCGAGCCCCCAGTAGATAAGTGGCCAACAGTCTCATGGTAAGTGGGAGACTGCGGATGAAATCCCAGCTGTGTGTGGGCAAAGAGTGGAGCTGAGAGCCGATAATTAAATTTGGAGTTCTAATGATTTTTAAGAACTGAACCTTTGAGACTCAGAAACAACAGCAAAAAAAGGTCTTATTCCAGCCCTTCTGCGGAGAACTTTCGTGCTTTTCTTAGTATTTATTTTGATGTACTCTGGAGATCTTTGCAATGGGATTTCGACTGCTTCCTCAGCTGGTGTTCCAGCTCCGTTATTTGCCAGATATGCTTCCCAGAGTTAGAAACTGCTCTTAGCTTTCCTCCTCCTCCTCCTCCATGCCTTTAATTCAAGTTATAGCTAAAAGTTTCAAAGGCAATTATAGCGCTTCTGAAGAAGCCAAAAGGGAGAGCTTTTCTTTTATTATTATTATTTTTAAAGCACCTAGGCTCTATAAAAGAGTAGAATGAGCAAAATGTCCATATATCTTTGGAAATAACAGAGAACGCCCATGTTGATGATGGATCAAGTATCTGCACTTGCGGGCAATTAATGACTGCTCAATTTAGAGTTCCTAAAACAAGGAAATATATTTGCATTTCTCATGCAATTTGTGTAATCTTTGTGCCAGACCTCGTACGTAATGGAAAGAATCCTTTCCATTATGTCATGGGTCTCTCTTGGAAGAAATGCTGCCCCCATTAGAGGAAGCTGTAGGAGCACACGGTTCTTCCCAACCACGTGCTCCCTTGTAGCTACCGAGATGAACTGAGCTGTAAACCGTGGTCACAAAGCAGTGTTGTAAAGCTCTTTATAACCCACCAGCACAACGTACTCTTCTGCAAAGCAGTTTTACAGCATTCTTCAAGCCTGGCCAGGGAAAGCACGTTAGCACCTCGCAGGCAAGAACCGTGTTTTAAAACATGCCACTCAAGGAGGTTCTGAGCTCTGCTGTAATGAGAGCCCTCTGGAAAGATGCTTGGCATGTTGTAAGAATGAGACAAGCCCCATTTGTAGTCTGGGGAGGTGATATTGGATGAAATTGCGTCTGTATTTTCCTCTTGTTATTTATACCCAATTACATTGCCTTTGACAGCTGATATAATCTCTGTGTTATCTCTGGTATGTATAGGCTCCCTCGGGCTTCTCATGAAAATGAGGCATTTAAGATTTCCCTGGAAAATTAGATTTTACCTAAGTACATCCACATTGATTACAAAAGGTGTTGCAACAGTCTCCACGTTTTGGGTTGCATGAGCGTTCCTGTTCTAAGGCCCGGGCTGCTGCATTAAACTTTCTGAATTTTCCCTCCAAGGAATTTTTTTCCCATCTGAGTTACCTGAAAGATTTAAAAATATATGTGCACATATTTAAGTTTGAATAGAAGCTGTCCGTCTGCTCTAAATAGAATGGGAGACGGAACTATCTTTTCTTCTCTTATTATTAAATAAGCAAAAGCAAATAAACCCTGCAGCTCAAGTTATATCTGTGATTGCATAGTGCGCTTACTGCTTGAGTATTGTTAAAGTCTTTATGGGATAATACAGCCTGTAAAAGGTTAAGCAGAATTTGAGTCTGGTCTGTCATTAGGTTCTTATTTTAAGAGCTTTTCCTCTAAAGAAAGCTTGTGGGGGGCTGTCGTGTGGATATAAGTTTCCTTATCCTGTCAACTTGTTCAGCACGTGGCTCTGTCTGAAGGAGGAGGGTTTGGGGGTTGAATATTCAGAGATTTTGTGACTGGTTAGTGCAAAATAACTCTTTATGGCCTTTCTACCCCACAACATGGTCGGAAAGGCTGTAATTTGTAGACAGCAGCCAGTTATTCCTCTCTGAGCAAAGTTGTATTGGGTTCTGCTGACCTGCTCCATGCGTTCTGCGTTGCGGAGGTCAAGAAAATGCATCGTGGGGCGTAAAAATCTGTGCTCTGGCATGAGTATCCTTTCCACTGGGAAATTACTACCCTGTGTAATGTTTCTGCATGATGGAGCCTGTGCATTAGAAGACACTAAGAGGAAAGAATTCTTCCCCATGGCCAAACCCAGCATTTTTTATTACTTCCTTGTTCAACCCTAGGCTACCTTTGGCCGAGTGGCTTTCTGATGGTGTTGAATTCTTTGTGAAATTAGGCAATGAAAGCCTTCTGGTATGAACTGCTGAGCTGAGGCTGTTCACTGTTATACCTGTATGAAACTGCCACCTTTGAGGACCGTGGGGAGGAAAGCTGGCCTTGATCTAAGGCTTCTTATTAGGGAAGTGGGACAAGCCCTCAGCTCAGGGCAGCAGCTGAGATTTCTGAGAGCAAACAGCTAAGGAGCAGCTCTGCATCAGGTGTTCATCACTGGAGGATGCTCAAAAGTGATAAAATGCTCGGAAGTTGCAGGATTCTCCTGGATTTGCATTGCGTCAGTGTGCAGAGCAGGGGCCAGCAAGGAGATTTCCACAGAAAGGAAGAAAAAGTGTATTTGGCTACCCGAGATGTCTGCCGATTGCTACTGAAAAGATGCATCCGTCCCAATGTGCCATTCCTCATGTTTCTTCAAATGCCAGTGAATAAATTGCTGCTTCACTTCTTCTAAGTCACTAATAGCTCATGAAGTCAGAAAGAGGGATGTATTCTGAGTTTTCGTGGATATGAGTGGGAAAAGGAATTGTTTGCCAGATTTGTATTATCTGCCGTGGTTCAGCATTTCAAAATCTTCCTATTTAGCCTTTGCAAAGAAATGCAACTTTTAAAAAACTAATAAGGGCAGTAATGATAAATAGAGGAGTGGAAGGGAAAGGAGGAGAGATTAGCTTGAAGGCAGTCTTGGCGATCGTACAAGAACATCCATAAGTAGGAATTCAGAACTCGTGCTTAAATCAGATTGATATATTTAAAAGCATTTTAAGTAGAGTGTAGAGCCCAAGCAGCCAAAATTTGGTTTTAGTTTTCAACGTTTGCGTTTCTGAAGTTTACTGAGCAGACTCAAGCAAAACCTTTGCTTTTCGAAAGCAATTTTCATGTCATTGGCAGCATATGCTGAATACTTCCATACATCTACCGAGAGAGACATTGCCTACAATGAGGCTTGTTGCTAGTGCTGTTCTGCCAGGCTCTTTCACTACAGTCAAAAAGTGTTTAAAGCTCTTGAATAAGTCTTAGGCATTAAGGCAAATCAGCTCCTTCCAATTTTATATATTTACTATTTTAAGAAGTAGTGGGTGGGAGAGGGGGGAGCATTGGAGGTGCATGTGTTTATATATAGTGGAGGTGGAGTATAGCAGCTATGGCAGAATTTGGTGTATCTATTTGCCCTGATTAGTTGAAAAGAAGCAAATGTCTAACTAATTTACCAAAAGTGTTTACGAGTACTCGCCACATTTAAAATAGAGCCTGGCTGCAAATTCTTGTAAGAGATGTATCATCGGTGTGATAGGCCTGAGAGAAAAAGTACTGGAAATAGTGAGTCAAAATGGTTCCTTAAGTGTATGCCCTGCACTAAATCACTGCCTGTTAGAAGAATGAAAGATGAAAGGAGGTAAAGAGATTGTGAGTGGGGAGCACAGTTACATCTCTGGACACCTTGGCCAACTGTTGGGAGTACGTAGGCCATGATGGCCACATTTGATGGGTTTTGAGGGCTGGACAGGGAAATGGAGATCTACATTGACACCCCAGAGTGGTGGGGAAGAGCCCCCCAGATGCTTCTCCGCTTTGGTACTTTGGACCACACAGAAAATACAGAGCTCTCCAAAGGGCATCCCACTACTTCTCACTTGGAGCGAGCAGGGCTACAAAGAATGCGGTTGGTTTCCCACCAACTAGGATGTTCCAAGAGGAACATCCTTAACTATAGGTGCTCATATCTTCTTTGGCCAGGCCTCTGTGGGATCTGAAAGAATTTGCCAATGAAATGCAAGCTGTGATTTCTTACCATGGAAATGGCTGATATTAAACCGAATGAAACACACTGTTAGGATGTTGGTTGACTCGGGTAGTTCTGCTTGGAGCACTTGAGCGAACGCAGTGCAAGAGTAACAAACTAGTGTCATTAGAGACAAAAAATAAGGACAGCTTGGGCAGCACTTCCAGCATATCTTTCTTTCCCTCAGCATTGTATCACCGGTGTACCTGGGCATAGATTTATTTTTTAGTGTATGCACTTCTCACTTGAGAAGGAGGAAAGCACCGCTATTGCCCTTGGAAGCAAACTGGAAGGCTGCAGATTTTACTGTTTAGATTAGTGGGTTTAGTTACTACAGAGCAAAGAAAAATGCCTGGAGCCAGTAATTGAAGCCTTTGCACTTCGGAAGCGCACCAGCTTGGATTACTTTTGAAACTTGTCCCATTACTGTTAATGGAACCTGTTCATAAAATCTGTTTTCCCAAATGTTCGCCAGAATGAAAGCATCACACAACAAGATGTATGCCTATGTAGAGATATCTCTTTTGTCCTCTGTACTTCTTCTATTATATCAAAACATATGGAAGAGAAAAAAATAGAAAAAAAGAAAAAAGAAAACACATATGATGGAGGGAAGGTAGAGAAATTAAGAAATGTCACCAAGAGAGGGTGTAAAAAAAACATGTTTCCATGTATGTCATTTCCCTCTCTACAGTATATCAAGTGAGCTGATAATCTGTCTCCTTATAATTGGTTAATGAGAATATTGCAGTCTTGGCCAAAATATGACAGGCTGAAGTTGAGATGCTAGAAATAGAAGTGAGAATCTGTGCCCTGGACATGGCTGAAGTTGTTCAAAGGGGTTTTTGGGTGATGTCCCAAAAGGTACTAGAGGACCTGCACCATCTGGGCCAAAAGGTTGTCACAACAATACAGGGGAAGCCGAGACAATATTCCTGAGTCTTTTAATCTTTGGATTTGACTGTCTGCAGAGATTTCAAAGGAAGGACAGAGACCAGAGGAACTGGGAGGAGGTGGAAGATGGGTTTCCAGAGGGCAAAACGAGAGCAACATGCTGCAGAGATGAAGGTTGGGCTGATGGGGTTGACAACACATGGGAAGGGACAAGAAAACAACTCTTCTCCTAACAAATTAGTTTGCTTTTGAAGCAAGGTATTTTTGCAACCAAGTATTAAAGCATCAGCCTTTTCTTGGCAAGTCAGACCTGGTCAGTCAAAGACTCTGGGAAATGAAAATACCTCTTCATGACTGCTGTGGATTTATAGCTCTCCATCAGTTCTGTTTCATCTTCTAAATATCCTTTAAGTACTCTTATTAACATACTTAAAAAATAATAATAATAAAATATGGCAAATAATAAAATATGGCAAATATTTAGATAAATTGCAGCTCCATTTAATTACTATATGGTGCTGAAGGACAGGGAGAAAGGAGAGAGGTTGAGGAGGTTAAATTGAAATGGAGCCACATGTAAGAAGTTTTTAAATCTCTCTGATCTTGGAATATCCATCCCTTATTTTGTGCGTTTGAAATGTCCCTTATGGGAATTTATGAAAGCACTTTGGAAATAGCTTTTCAGTTATCAAATCCTCGCTTTAGGCTCATTGTGAACATAGAGGATAACTCAGTGCTCATCTACGTTCATTCCTGTGTAGAAAGGAATGAGATGTCTTCTTTCCCTGCATGGATCTACTCTCCATCTTGCAGTCAATGTAATGGGGACCCCAGAATAAGAAGGTGGCACAGATGGTTGCATGGTAGCAGAAGACCTGACATTTGAAGAGCAGTGTTTAGGATTTGCACTGTAGAAAATTGCTTCTTTTCACTCCTATTTTGGTAGGTTACAGGGAGGAAAAGTACCAACACAATGAACCATGGAGGGATAATCTAATGTAAAATTAGGGTTTTGATCAGAGGAAATGCATGACTAATATTGCCTTGTGACCTGATGAGTTGCTTTCATTTCCAGAGCTGCTGTGAGGCCTAATGGAGATCCTCTTGCCTCTGATAACAAAGCAAAACCTCCCCAATTAGCCACCTGTAAAATGGCAGCAGTAGTTGTTACTTAGCTGGGAGGATTATTATAAAGTCTAATTAGTGGCTTCTTTGATTTTTTGGGGAAAAAAAAGAACTTGCTGCATAAGCACTGCTTTGATTTTTCCTCTTTTAACAACATTTTTGATTGAATCTACTTGTTGTGGAACCGTTCTCGGTGCTTTCAGGGTTGGGACAGGTAATCTGACAGGGGTTTGCTATCTCAAAACATCCTTATTCCTGGCCAACTATAGGCACAAAGGTTTCTCCTCTAAGTGTAAGAGAAATGATGCTTCACACTCCTTTGCCTCCTTTCAGGAGGAAGCTCTGAAGGGGAATGATTTTAGATGTGAATGCAAAGCAAATCACGGCGCTTCAGTAACAGCCCCATCCTGCCACCGGTTAAGGATGAGAGTAGCTTTGCACTTTGAACTTCTCTGGTAAAGTTGCTAGGACTGCTTGAACAGAAGAGTTTTCAAGACATCGTTACCTACCTTTTTGACAAGCTTAGATGATTCTGTCTCATCAAGATTTTCTTTCTTTCTTTTTTCCTTTTCTTAAGTTTCTCTCTTTGACAGTGTTTCAAAACTTCATAGTAAATTGGACTCACCACAGTAAGTCTCCCGGGAGACTGACTTAATGGACTCTTCTCCCAAGTGTTTTTCTCCTTAAATATGTACTTAGTAACTTCGACTATGGGGAAGCTTCCTAAAAGATATAAATCCTCCTGTTTTCCATCTTGTTGAAGAAGGCCTCTCAGCCTGGTCCCCTCGGAGGAGCCAGTCTGATGCTCAAATGGGTAGACAGAAATGCTGTAGCTCAGGCTCCCATCTCTGCCCATCCTCTTTCCTACTGCAGTTCAAAATCCACACAGGATTTAATTTGATGGCTGCAGCGTAATATTCAGAGAAAATCATGGAAAACAAAGATATCCTAATTTTTTATTTAGGTAACTTGTGGTTTCAGCAAGCAGAGGGTAAGATTGCAGCTCATCAGAGGTCACATCCAGCCCCTTTCCATCTTGGATGTATGAAATGGTGCTTGCAATTGATTTAATAATTTAATAGTATTATGGCAGAAGACCTTCTTACTGTGTATTTACATTCAAAGAACATTGGGATTTTGTTCCAAGAAATCATTTACCGTTGTCCACTGTTTTGTCCAGGCGTGAAGTGCGATTAAAGAGTGTCTCTCTTCTCCTACTACAAGGAAAAGTTCGCAAGGACATCTTGAAATTTAGTGAGATAATTATGGTTCTAGTGTAATTGCTAGGCAGGCCGTACCATTATCATTATTTAATTACATGATTAACTTTCCTTAATTTCTTAAATCATTAAGGAAAAAGAAGTGTAGTTATATATTTGACCCTGATTTTGACAGTGATCCTTGCCTGGAGCAAAGGCTTCTTTTAGCTGTTCTAAGATTATGTAATCTCCACCTTAGTTTTCATTTCACACTTGATTAATTCTAGTTAGTTTATGAATTTGTTATTTGTGGCTAACTCCCCAGGATGCTAATTGCTACTGTAAGCCACAGACACTGCTGAGCTAATGTATTCTGGAAATACCAGGCAAAAAAAGGATATTGTGAATGCACAGTTCGAGAATGAGCCTCTGGTTAGTAAATTTGAGGTCTTTCCAAAGTGAGGAGTCCCTTTTTTCTCCCCTCTCCTTTCCTCCCGTCTCCATTCCTCCCTTCCCGTTCCCCTTTCCCATTCCTTTTCTTTGTGTGGAAAAATGTTTCATTGGTGGTTTCCACCGTAGTAAAGTTTTTACTGTTATTTGAAACCTTCTGAGGAAACACCTGAAACACTTAATGCGAGACACAGTTGTCTGTGCTGCCATCCAGAGGGACCTGGACAGGTTGGAGAATTGGGCCGAGAGGAACCTCATGAGGTTCAACAAGGACAAGTGCAGGGTCCTGCCTTTGGGGAGGAATAATCCCAGGCACCAGCACAGATTAGGGGTTGACCTGCTGGAAAGCAGCTCCATAGAGGGGGATTTGACACCAGGTTACCACCTGGTTGACACCAAGTTCCCCGTGAGGCAGCAGTGTGCCCTCATGGCCAAGAAGGCCAATGGGCTCCTGGCTGCATCAGGAGGAGCGTTGCCAGCAGGCCGAGGGAGGGGATCCTGCCCCTCTGCTCAGCTCTGGGAAGGCTGCACCTGGTGTATTGGGGGCAGTTCTGGGCCCTCTAGTACAGGAGGGACCTGGAGCTCCTAGAGAGGGTCCAGCATTGAGTGACAAAGATGATTAAGGGACTGGATCTATTGTATGAGGAAAGACTAAGTGAGCTGGGCCTGTTTAGCCTGGAGAAGGGAAGACTGAGAGCAGATCTGATCAATACGTGTAAGTACCTAAGGGGAGAATGTAGGGAGGATGGGACCAAACTCTTCTTGGTGGTGGCCAGTGACAGGACAATGGGCAATAGGTGCGAGTTGAAACCCAGTCAGTTCCATGTCCATATGAGGAAGAACTTCTTTCCTTTGAGGGTGACGGGGCCCTGGCACAGGCTGCCCAGAGAGGTTGTGGAGTCTCCTTCTCTGGAGATTTTCCAAACCCACCTGGATGCCACCCTGTGCTCTGGGTGTCCGTGCTGGAGCAGAGGGTTTGGACTAGATGATCTCTAGAGGTCCCTTCCGACCTTAAGCCTTCTGTAATTCTGTGATTCTGTCTTCAGTGTCTATTTTGTGTGTGACTCTGTTGATGGAGGGAGGAAAAAGGATGCTGAGAGCAGATGCAAATTCAACTTTTGCCTCAGAGTCAGGGTGAGTTTCATTGTGACTCTTTGTATGGCTCCTCTCACACCCGCTCTTTGGGAGCATGGGAGCACACTGAGAGCAAATGTACCACCTCGAGTAAAAGCTGGGCGTTATTTCTGAAGCCCCGAAGAGCTGTGCTTGCTCCGCACCACGTTTCATCAGCAAATGGGTGTAGAGAAGGTGCTCAGAGTTCACGATGATGGTGGTGCCAGTTCTGGCATTTGTCTCCTGAGAAAGTCTACAGAAGTGGTCCTGTGCCTCGAAAAGCATCTCTGGTCACTCTGGATTTTCAGAAGTATTGGCTGGCTCCTAATCAGGACACTGTTTGCGACGTTTTCTTGGGTACTAGGACTGTCCATGCTGTTTCCTTGCTACATTTGGGCTGAGACTTTGGACTTACTTTGGAAAACGTGACTATTAAGATCCTGAGGTTGAAGCGATCAGCTTCATAGATGCTTCTGTGTTACTAGGTGGTCTAGAGCACATTGTCGTCCCTTTCTCCATGGTGCCACCTACCAAATGAAATACTTACCACCTGCCTCCCCCAGAGTTTCCAAAATAGTGAAAAACTGTAACGCTGCATATTAATGTACCGTATTAATGGGTGTACCAGCGATTAGAGGCTGACTTTATTCAGAAAAAAAGAAAAAAAGAGTTCTCTAAGAACTTATTAATCTGGCAACTGATTTTATTAACTTATTAATCTGGCAACTGATTACGTCCAACTGTCTATGTGGGCTAAAACTCAACTATACTTCAAGGATTTTGGTTTAACTTGAGTCAAAATGAGCTGATTCCCAGACCCTTGCCACACTTAGCGGATCTTTCTGGGATCCTTCCAGGCTTCCGTGGTCCTTCTGCCCTTCACCACCTTGTGATACTTCGAAGTTTGGCTTCAATAACCAAGTGTGGAGCTTGCAGGTATTAAAATCAAAGCAAACATTAAATCAGGATGTGCTGGGGAACTGTTTAATTTGATTAGCATTTTGAGTGCATAGGGAGCCTGAAAATTTCCTAGAATACAGATGCACTCTAAGGCACCATGTGCCACGGCAGCAAAAGATATTACTTGTTTAACATCAGCACTAAATCATGTAGTGCTGATGCTGTTGTGAAATGTCAATTTTACTGCTATTTCCAGCGCAGCTTGATTGCTAGAAAATTAATGCATCACTACTTCAGAAATTCTTTCAGATTTTCTGTGTGAAAAAGAAAAAAAAAGTAATCGTTAGAGCTGGTATTCCGAAGAAGAAAGGCTCCTCTTCATCCCAGACACCGATTTTTAAAATTAATATGCAGGTTTTATTCATTAAGGTCAACAGAGAGGGAAGAAACCTCAGACTTTCAGGCTTTAGCTTAGAATGTTGAAAATCGTGTGATCCGAGATCATTCCTTGGGAAAGGAGATTGCAGCTCTCTGCTGTGCATGATTAATGAAGGATCTTGACTTCTCCTATGAATAATATCCTGGCTTAATTAAAAAGTATGTAACCAAATATTTAAATCGGAGTAAATGTAGGAAAAATACCATCCTGATTTAATTAGATAGTAGTTAAGAAAGCTTAAATCACTCCACCAGTTGAGAAGGGGCATAAAGTATTAAAAAGAGTGAACTCCTATCTTAGAAATGTCAGAGCTTTGAGAGTGCACTTAAAGGCAGCTCTGCAAGCAAGTGCTGAAGAGGACAACCTCGAGCAAGAACTCCAGGAATCTCCTACCAAAATTTACACAGCGTTGTTCAGCCCTTAACAACCTTATATTTCTCATGTGTAGGTCAAATACAACTTCACCTCTGCACCAAATAGACGTTAAAGTTGGAAAAAAGTCTACTCTTAAACCCGGATTTCACAAGAATACTTGGATTTCAGGGCGAGCTCCTCAAAAAAGCCAAGCCCGTAACTGTTGTAAAATACCAATAGATGTTTTGGACCTATGTTACTATTCATGAGCTCTCTTGCACACTTTTTATTGGTCTTTAAATACACCACGGCAGTCTAATGTGCTGTTTTACTGAATAAGAATTATTTATTCCCTGGTGCGATACTCTGGGTCCCCAGCTTTAACGCAGCCACATCCGATCCTGCGGGTGGAAGGAAGGTTGAATTTCTCATGCTGAAGACACTTTGACAGTGAGGTCGTGATTCATGGAGCTGTAGATTTCAGCTAGAAGGCTGATTAGGGTGGAGTAGGATTTCCATACCTTTCTTTTGCTTTCTTAGATGTAGAATTGCAATTCCTAAATGGTGTGGCTGTTTTATGTGCAGCATGAGATGGAAGAGGAAGTGTGTCCTGGACAATCACTTCCCATGAGTCCTGCCTAGGGATGCTCTAATGGGACGGTTGACCAAGTTATTTGGATTTAGCTCTAGGATGCTTTTTTTCCAACTTCCAAAGAGGAATTTTGCAGCTTTATGTGAATTTCATGAGAATATATTGCCTTACGTTTCAGATTAGTTTAGGGTTAAGTGTAGGCTACTCATTTGAAGAACAAAACCAAGAACTATGGGAATCGAAAAATGGAAATAAACACTGTAAACCGTCATTATATCTCTGCAAGCTCATGTTTTTCTGAATGACCTTTTTAAGGCACCAAAGTTGATAGGAAGATCAGGATGTCAGGCTAATGGCCAATGATGGTGAGTGAACCTTCTTCTTTTCTTCTTTTCTTTTTTGGTTTTCCTTAGTGCATGTAGAAACATGGCACTTTTTTCTCCTGCAGCATTTCCTCTACTTTGTGATGTGTCTTAAAGGAAAATAAATCGTCCCACCTTAAAAATAATTAGTATGGCTGCAAGGAAAATAAATACAATTAAAAAAGCAGCGTAGGCACAGGAAAGACACCTAGGAAAGACTCATAATTTTAGTGATTTCTAATGTGAAATTTTTCTCCCATTATCATTATTAGTACTACCATATATGATTGGGAGATGTATTTCTTCGTAGAGTATACAAAAAGGTTTCCGTTTTATCCAAAGGTAAATAGTTAAATGTTCTTTCATAAGTGTCATTACTGTCTTAGGAATTAATTCTTCGAAATGCAACATTTGCTATTTAGAAGTAGAGAAGGGGATTTTTGCAAAATCTCTTTTGGGAGGATGCTGAGTATTTAGATATTCAGACAGACGATTCAGATCTTCTTTTTATTGATGGAAGGACCTGTTGCTTAAATGACTAGATTGGAACAGTAGAGAAGAAATCAGCCTCGTATAACATATAGAAATCAATCATTACTCCATATAAAGGAAAGCAACCTTCTACATGGGAATTTTGCTGCACAGTCCTCCAACAGCATTTACTGCTCAGTCCACCACACGGACCTGCCTTCAAGCAGAGTAATAATCATACCCAAGCATCTGGGATGCTAATGGCATGGAGAACTTCTCGTGCGTGTCAGTAAGTCACCAGAGCTGGCAGGAAGCCTCTAACACGATATCAGTCACAATTAATGTCATGTCATAAAAGACAGGGTGATGAAATTAAGAGGAACTTGCAGATAAATTTGGAACAGCAGCGATGACGAATCTTTCCTCAACTGAAAATACAGGACTTTTGTTTGGAGAGAAGGGCATTTCCAGAGGGGAACTCCAATTTGGCCCTTTTCTTCTTTTTGTATGTAGATAAGGATGTTTTACGCTTAAATTACATTCTAAATGAAGCGTTGTAGCATCCTCTGACAGTGCAAAATTCTTCTGCAGCCAGTGCCAACCACGTGGCTTTATAAGTGGAGCACTTTTGACTTTAGCACTGGCACCAGTGCCTTTGAGGGAAAACCCTGCTGCAAATGATGGGCAATGGTAGGGCCTGTGCTTGAGCTGGCGCCTTTGGTAGGCAACAGGAAATATTGCCTTATAAATGCTATGTAAAATGGGGATACCTTGGCAGTGAACATTTACTAATATACAGAAAATAGTCAAAAAAGTCCCCAAATATTGCGAAGATAAATTCAATTTTGGTGATGGGGATGTTTTTGCCTACAAAAGGTTGAAAACCCAATCGGCCTATAAACGGCAAATGATGGACACGAAGCTCTCGAAGAGTTTTAGGGCTGGCGGGTAGCCCAAGAAATTAAATTTCAGCAGCGCCGTGCACCTAGAAAAATGTTTAACCAGGTCGCCTTCGATCTTGGTGTCCGGTTGCTGGGGCTGTTCTTCAGCAGTGGATAACAGCAGGCTGGTTATGATTTATGGATGGCTTAGAAAACTCCATCCGAGCGTGTGATCTTGCATTCCATTTCGTGGCAATCGCGGTTTGCTTTGAGGACGAAGTGCTGACACCCCTTGCATTGCTCTTAAGCAGCAAATTGATTTCTGCGTTAGAAAACAATGTGGATTGTTGTGCCAAAACTGGAGGAAAGCATCAGGGTTATTTTTGCACCCTTGTGCCTTCCTATTTCTGCTACACTAAGTCAGGCTTGTTTGGGAGTTAAACTCTGAATGCCTAGACTGCTTCTCAGCTGATTTTTCCTTTGATAAGAGTGGATCTGCTGGAATCAGTGGACATATCCGGGCTGCACTGGAGAAGTGTTTCTGTATGTGCCAAAATCAACAGCGACCTCCAGTTTCTCATGCTGCATAGGCAAGGTCTCCCAAGGCCTTAGTGGCACGACGTGCCTGGGGAGAACCATTGCTCCGTGTGACTGATGCTGCTCTTTCTTTAGCTTTATAATCCCCATCGAACGGGGCAGCCGAGTTCCCCGGGCTCCCATCTTTTAGCCCGAACCGCCCTTTCTTTCCAATTACCGTCAGCGGCTTCGGCCGGTTTTGTAAATCGTCTTCTTCAGCAGGTTTTCTTTTCCCCCATGGATAACGCCGGGATGTTGAGTGATTACCTTGCTGCACGCTAATCTAATAAAGCAACGATTGTCAGGTGCTTAGGTACAAAACGAGAGAAAAGCCTCTTTAGATTCTCTACTTAATAAGATTTGCTCTGTTTTCTATTAACCACAGCCACAGTTTCGTTCATAGCTCGCAGAGCAGTTGCTTTGCAGTCGAGTCTTCCAAAATGAATGCCCAATTATTTTTTTCCCTGGCAGTTTTTTCAGCTCTTTTAAATTGCTGCTGGCCACAGGGGAGTCTTGTCACCTTGTGCTGTCTCCAGCACCGCACAGTCCAGCCAAGCGCATCCAGTCCCCCCAGGTCTTCCCTGCTTCCCATTTGGTACTTTCCACTACTTCCTTGCAGCATGAGATTTCCTGAGCTCATCCTGGCCTTTTTCATGTATGTTTATTTTAATTTAAAAAAAAAAAAAAAGAAAAAAAGATAGAAATGGCTCTTTTCATTTGCTCAGTTTGCCTTGTTAAGGAGAACGTACAGTAAAAAAGCAAGCCAAGTCTATATGAATCCAAAAGATTTATCAAGGTAAAAAATGGCAGCTGCTAAATTTGAATTTTCAGTAATATAATTAAAATTATGGAGCTGTCTGGAACAGACAGTTGATATGTAATTTTTTGTATATAAAACTTTGCTTAATTTAGAATAGATCTTATTTATTTTACTAATAATCAGTGCCCACCTACTTCGCTTTTCTTCAGCTAGGTGCTCCTTAACACTATCCAGCATAAAGCCCATTGTCTGTTTACAGCTATTTTTAACATTACCTACTTTTTAAATGAATGTTTTCTGCTTGCCTGCAGTTTGTTTTGCCTTACATCGACTTGACTCCATTGATTTCAACAGAGTTAACCATAATCTTCGTTTATGTGGGAGGTAAATTGTGCTCATTTAGCTAATCCTCTCCATGCTTGGGCTGGAAATGGAGGGTAATGGATCTTAGTCACTGTTATGTTTTCATGCAAACTGTTAAAGCAACATTTTATTTGCAGAACTTCCTGTACTCTTGGAAAATAGCAAAATTCATAAACACCCTTTCAGCTAGAGAAATGCAAACCTGAAACATGCTGATTTCACTGTGTGCAGTCCTGGGAGAAAGGAGGGCCTCGAGTAAGATCAAGGAGGCTCTAAAAAATATCAATGGCCACAGACATTTCCAGTTGTGTTTCCTTAATAAATATTCCCCTAATGCATCTTTTTCTTTTCTTTCTTTCTTTCAACTCCCCTTTTGGAAACAAAGGTGGGTAACAGTGTGATAATCCCTGCTTGGGCAGTCAGGCAGAGGAGCGTGCCTAAGTAGGGAGGATAAACCATGGCACTCTGTCACTATCTGGTTTTAATACTAAACATAAAACAACCCCATAAGCGGTGCGAGATGTTTAGACAGGTATAAACCTAAGGGGGTTGTCAGAGCCCAAGAGCGTCCCTGGAGATGGCTCTCCTACCATGCCTTGGAGACATGTGCACTAATAGGGTGAAAATGTAGGTGAGGTCTTCAGAGAAGAGGAGGAGGCCTCACGGTTACAGGCCCTGGTCCTCCAAGGGGACTTTAACCACCCCATATGTGCTGGAGAGACAGCATAGCGGGGCACATCTAGGGTGCCACATGCTGGGCTGATCTTCACAGTGCAAGAGAGATGTGGACCTGCTGGAACAAGTCCAGAGCAAGGTCATGAAGCTGGTCAAAGTATGGAAGCTCTTGATGTATGAGGAGGGACTGAGAGAACTGGGACTCTTCAAGCTTGAGAAGAGAAGGGCCAGGGGGGATCTTACCAATGTGTATAAATACCTAATGAGGGCAAGAATGAAGAATATGGCACCTATCTACTCAGTTGTGCTGAGTGATAAGCGAAGAAGCAAGGGTTGCACATTGCAATACAGGACATTCCACTCACATATGAGACAAACCTGTTGTTTCTGTAAGGCTGATTCAACATGGGAGCAAGTTGCTGAGAGAGGTTGTGGAGTCTCCGTTCTTGGAGCTACTCATAACCTGATTGGATTCAGACCTGAGCAACTGGCTGTAGCTGACGCTGCTTCGAGCAAAGGCGTTAAATGAGATGATCTCCAGAGGTCCCTTCCAATCCATCCAGTCTGTGATTCGGAGATGTGCCCAGCGCCAGCACGTGTAGGGAAATCTAGTGGTCTTCTCCTTCACTGTTCCTGTTCTTGGGGGTGATCAATGTCAAGGAAGAAATTTAGCAAAGGGCTTCTCTGGTACGCAGCTTGCCCCCTCCTACTGCTGAGCTGTCACCAGAAGATCCTTAGAGCTGCATGGAGAATGATGACTTTGAGTAATATGAATACATTTAGGAAAGGAAAAAGAAGGAAATGACTGTTGGGGAATTCTCTTGGTTCATCAAGCAGCTTGCTAAGATTGCTGCTGGGAGATCCCCTGCATGTCAGTGTCTAAAATGACGCAAAACCATATAGGAAACAAAGCACAATGAGGGAATAGGAGGGTGAAAATTAGATTTTTCTTCGATGTGACCACAACAGTTCCTTCAAGTGAGAGTGCCTTGCCTTGTCTTGCAAGAGCCACAGGCTGTTTTCTACTTTTGCCTCCCATATAAGCTAGGGATTAACATATGCTCAGAGCAGACATGCCCATCGCAGAGTCTGCAGCAGCTCTGCCTGCACCGCACGCCTTTCTCTTCACACTGCCCTTCCCGGCTTTCTTGAACTCCCATTTGTTTTCCAGTTGCTTTGGAGAACTCTAGACGAGGTGTCTGCCGTTCCCCGCTCACTGTATTATATTACTGCACATCCGTCGTCCCCTGTTTACCAGCTTTTGTCTCTGCTGTACAGGCATGGTTGAATTGAAATAGCCTTTTGGGGAAACTAGGCTGGCAAATGAGTAAATATTTGAGCTGCTGAGCAGTGAATCAGTTTTATAAAAGCCCTGAGTCCAGGAAGATGGAAAAACTCCTAGTTCTTGCAAGCCTCTGATTGGAAAATGATCTACATTGCTGCAGACAACCAGTGGCTATTTTGACCCTATAAAATTAGATCGCTGCCAGAGACTTCCTGCTCTTCCAAAACAACTCATTTGTCATCTATTTTACATCTATGCTATCTAGAAAAGCCATAAATTCTGTTCTTGTCTTGGCTTAATGTTTTGTCTTTGTCTTCCTTGGACATCTTTGGACATCACTGGAGATTGCTTTGGAATAGTTGGAGTTATTTAACCTTCAGGCTTCGGATCGAAGGGGGACCCTCCAATCTCCCTTATCCCGTAGGAATGTCCAGCTCGCTCCTGTCATTCCCATCTCTCCATTGACCACTGCAAGTTATGGCCTTGAATGCATGGGATGTATCAAATTTGTAATGAAAATATAGCATCCAGTCTAATGCCTTACACCTTTTGGGAACCTTTTGCTCTTTCTGTGAGCTCCACCACTTGGGTTTGGTTACAGAGAGGCACCAGTCTTAAATGAAAAGGACCTCTTCCCATAGAGGTCCTTTTACACACTAATCATTTTTGGATCTCTGTGATAAACTAAACAATTAAACTTTTGAAATCTGTCACTAAATAATATTTTCTACAGCCTCCAGTTAACTTTTTTTTCCTTCTTTCCTACATACCTGGTGTTCTGCAGTCTTCCCAAAACAGGGCCATCCAAATTGCATCCTGTTTATAGGGTTTGTCTTGGAAAATACAGAAGTAAATTATTTCCCTTCTTTTTACCTGTTGTGATTGCAAATTTCTTTAACTCGACACAACATATAGAAGATGAAGTTTCTTCTTTCCTGTGTCTCTTGCATTCAGGAACATGAGATTGGCCTCACTGGGCCAGCTGGGCCAGTCTAGTCCACGATCCAGCAGCGGCCAAGAGGGACCTTGGGGAAGAGTGCAAGACCAAAGGGAGCCTGCAGGAGCTTTTTCTGTAGCAATTTATAGCCCACTCAAAAAGCAGTGGTGTTTTCTTTAATAGACCTTGATGAGTTTCTCATCTCTCAATTTGTCCAATAATTTTTTTTTTTTTTTTTTTGAACTCTGGGAAACCTTTAACGTGGGTAACGTGTCTTAGCAAGAGACTCTGCAGCAGCTGGCCTATGCATCGGGTGGTGAGCTACGTGCTCTGCTTTCGCTCTGCCATCTGCCACTTTTGTTTGGCTTCCTCGACAACGGCTGCTCGAGGAGACTGGGAACAGTTGGTCCCTGTTCAGCTAATCCAGGTCACTCCTCATTTTATAGATCTGTGTCATAACCCTCCTACACTGGGTTCAGAACTACTCATTTTTATAGCAGCTCTTCCACCACTGTAAGAATGGCTTTTTTTTTCCCTTTGAATGAGTCTACTTGTACTCATTTTTATGGCTTTCTATCAAAATAAATGAGCCTAGCTTTCCAAGTGGTTTACATGGTGCTCAACAGTTCGTAGTCCTCATAATTTATCCCTGTGCCTGTGCCCACTAGGAATAAAGGGAGTGTAACATTATTTCTGTGTAATATGTTTCTCTTCTTTGTGATCTCTTTTTCTAAAAAGTATAAGTTTAGACATATATATATATAAAATGTCTCAAACAGCTTAGCAGAAACCACAGCAGCATTGGCACCTAATTAGTTCCAGGTTGCAACCTTATATACTTAAGCAGGATTTGTCAAGTAACATCATTCTGTTTAGGATTGTTTTTTGTGGTGACATCCTTTAGTAAAAAAGGTTGTTCTCCTTAAGACTTACTAAAAAAAATAAAAAAAACTTAATTATCTTTTAGGGAAGCTGGTTAGGAGGCCTTTTATGTAACTCCATAAGGCTCCAGGTGAACTTAACCCACTTTTTCTTTTGCATGCATGTAATGATTTCTTGTCCTTATACAGTAGGAAACATTTACCTTTGCATAATAAGAGCAGCTGGTCAGTTGCCTGGATCTGTGCAAATACTGACTGGAATGGAGAATATTGGGTATGAGCACCTTACTGACAATAACACAAAGCAAATCTTCTCCCGTCTTGTGTGCATCATGCCCTGGCACAAAACCAAGCCACCAAATGAGTAGCCTCTTCCATATGCTTGGTCTTTTAAGCCAACAGCATCGCATAATTGGCTTAAAAAAAAAAAAAAAAAGTTGGAGATAATGTAAAGGAAACCAGACGACACAGTATTTCATAGCCTGAAAAGAGATTTTTAAAGTGAAAATTGGGTTAGTTTGGTTATATATTCTACTACAGCAGAAAAAATATCCATGAAACTGCGGACAATATGGAATAATGTGTCACTGTGTAGCCCTAGTCACTTGAAAGTGCTCAAGCTGTAACATTAAGTGTGTTTTCATTGGAAATTAGGTATGTACTCTAGAGAAAGGATTTGGAAAGAAACTGTTTTCCCCAGTTTTGGAGAGGCAGTGGCCTGGCTGGTAATGACCACAGTTTCTATGTAGAAATGAATAATATAAAAAAAAAAAGTTAAAATAGTTCAGCCATCATTTTAGGTATTCATAAAAATTAGTCACACTGATTGTCAGCCTTCTTCTTCCCAGATGCCTTAAACAGTGTTTATTTTCTCAAGTGACAATGTTATCTGTGTTGTCTGTGTACCATAAGTGTTGCCTTCCTGTCCCAAGTAATGCCTTTTGTTGTGATTTTGAGGATTTTCTTCAGCAATCTCCCTTTTCTGCAGAAGCAAGTGACACCTCCTTCAAATGAGTTGAACTGCTGAAAAAACCACCAGTTGATCTGAATTCATAAGCCAAATTGTGAGTGAGAAGAGAGTTGTGAAAGTGATACTCCGCAGCAAAAATAGATGCTGTGAGAATGAAACTCTTGGGTAACTATCCGTAGTATAAATTGTCCTCTGAACAGGATCAGAGAGGTTCTATTTTAAGGGTCTATTTCTGTTCATCAACTGATGCAATTTATCAGCATAAAAACAGGAGCTCGTATTTGCGTTGCGACCTCTTTCTTAGGTCCTTAGCTTCTGTTTAACCATGGGGAGGAGAAAATAAGAAAAAGATTCCTTGCTGTGTAAGCTCTCTCTGAATTTCTGTTATTTTGGCCTAAGAGTAGATGTTAGATGATTATTTCTTCATCTTTTTCCTCTCCTGTCATGGAGAGGTAGACTCATACTCCCAGAAATAGCACACTCTCTCAAGCGAAGCCTCCTCTCTCCACATAACACCAATATATTCTTTAAACATTTCAGGTGTATTTCATAAGCAGCAGAGAATTCGATTGCCTCATGCTCAGCAATTAATTATTTGTTGTGTGTATAAATATAGGTTGGGGTGGATTACCACAATTAACTTTGACGCATTAAATAAATAGACTTTGTACAGCAATTGGTGGCTCGTTGGCACTGCTTGGAATAGGTTTCAGTATTTCATTGGTCTCTGGGAGCAAACTTTAGTTTTTAATTTTGTAGAACACTTTAGGGCAGCCTAAGAAAAAGGACTTGGAGTCTGGAAGCTGCAGGCACTTGATTTCTCCCAACCCAACAGCTCTTCCGTGCTCATGGCAATGATGTCTTTCAAAGGCAGCTTTAAGGGAAACCGTAGGTCCTGCTCCTCAATAGTGCAGATTTGGTGACTGCACGTTTCCAAGAGATGAACTTTGACCAAGCTGCTCTGTGTTTCAGAAAGTTCAGAGGCCAGGTCTTCTTCACTACTGTCACTCAGTATTTGGACTTCGGGCAGCATTTTTCCCTTGTGTTCCCTTCCCTGGTAATCAGAAATCTGTTTTGTTTGACAAATATATAGTGAGTTCTCCTTGTACAGCAAAAGCCATTGGGCTCAAGTCTTTGGTGTAAAAATATTCGGAATGACTGAGAAGAGCAGACTTTTTCCCCAGTCTTACCATATTTGCTACAGCTGTGCCTTCTGTTCAACTTCTGCCTTCATCAAGACCTTCTACAAGAAATGGTAGCAGTGAACATGTCTTGTAGAGAGCAGCCAGATTTTGGAGTGGTGGATGAGTGGGAGGAACAAAGTCTTGGAGGAGAAATGAACTTGGATCTCTGGTAGCCTACAGTGTTATTTTCACATCATTGTCATGTAAGATGCAGAGAAGTTGTGAAGGAAGACGTGCAGAACATTTGTGATGTGATGAACCATGATAGACTTTGTTGCTTATTCTGCCCTTTCTTAGAGATCACGTCTAACCTAGAAAGATTCCTCTTACAGGAGCAGTTGGTTATTTTTCATGATATTCTGTTAAGCCCTTGCTTATTCAGTGGAGGGAACAAGAAGAATCCTTGTTCCTTTCCTCTCTAGATGATTTCTTGAGCTAAGGTTTTGGGCTTTTTTTTCCCTCAGCTCTATAACAGACTGCCCTTACCAAGGAGACGGACCTTTCATGAGATAGACTTGTGAATTGTCTCTGACACGCTGCTGTTGTCTGGTGGTGGACAAAATAAACCCTTTTAGCCTTTATCTGCTCCTTTTGGTATCTGTACAAATTCAAACCGTAGGGTTTGATGTCATGACTGGTTGAATTTTAATAGAAATTCAAATAGAACAGTAATAGAAATTTTGGTGGCAAAATGGGGTAGTTATTACCTACAGGCCAGGAACTTGAAATCACCTCCCATTTAGCTAGGCAGTGCACTAACTTGTGACCACTGTTCTGTGAATACATCTCCTTCCTAAATGACTCAGTGGTGTGAATACTTTCTTTGCATACAGTTCTATCTAATATTCTTAATAATTCTTAATATTCTTAATAATGCATAATGGAAGAGCATCTACATAATAAACATCTATTCCTGGTAGATAACGATGATAACTAAGTGCCTCCGTGTATAAAGTTGCTTCTGTATGTGGCAAGTCCTACACTAGCATTAATTGTGGACTCTAGTGCAATGCGTGGTGTAAGTCTTAATCAAGCTGTCCCATTCTGATAAGTTTATCTAGTCTTATTATTATTGTAGAGCTTCCAGCCTCGTTATAGTTAATATCGAGTACATGTGGATACTGTGAGTATCTTCTACATAGTGATACTCTTGTTAACTACAATGAATAGCAGAGGGGAGATGACAAAGATAAGCATGATCTTTGCTCTGTAAACACTGCTGTGCATGGGCACAGCTGTCATAGTGAAAATCTGCAAGAATCTCCTGCTTTAATTCCAGGAGGAACTGAAATACGAATGAATTTCGTAAAGGGCTGATAACATCTGTCCTCACTGCCTTTTGTCTTCCCCCTCTTCTGTAACCACCTGAGAATGGAGTTCCCAATAGGTCAATTAAAATCTTCCTGTGACATCCCGTGATCACACCTGACCTCTGTCTCACTGAGCATTGGTTTCATGATGACACTGGCAGGACAAGTTCATCTCCTATGGCCTCTATGGAATAAACAGAGGCTCCTTTGGTAGTGGCCAGTTTTTGCCAGAATATGACCAGATTGTGGGTTGGGTTGGTTTTAAGAATATGTCATTGAGCAAAGTAATGGAAAATTTAATACAGAAAAATCTATTAAAGTCAGAAGGAAGAAAATACCATGACTAGCCAAGGAGAGAAGACCTTTATAAACCTGAGCATATTATTGAGGATTTGAAGCCATTTTCCTGACACATTCCTCAACTGGGGCCTGCAAACTCCATTGTCTTCTTGCTTTTTTCACATACACCCATAATTTAACTAAATTATCCTCAGGTAGAAAGAGAGAGGTACCTAGTGAGGCATATTTTTGTGGGAGCTCTGTATGTTTAATGGGAAGGAAAGCCAGACTAAAACAAGACTTGGAAAGGCTGCATATATTCACAATAGCTGTATGATGAACAGAAATTACATGCAATCATCCCATTGTCCTCCCAGATCAATTGGGGTTTAGCACAATTGGTGTTCCTCCAGAGAATAATAATTTTTTAAAAGGTGTTATATATATTTAAATAATACGTGAGGAATGCCTGCTTTTCTGACAGAGTGCTTAATGTTTTGGAGACTTAATCTCATGCATCACTTTTATGGTTACCCATACTTAAGTCTTGTTATCCGCAGTCGCTTCGTGTTGCCTCCGTGGAGTCCCCATGCTGGGGATTGCTTTTTACTGTGTGTTATCCAGCGCTAAAAGCGACGATAAAATAAACGGTCCAGATGGGGCTTTAAAGATATGAGCTGTGAAGAAGGGCAGTCTAAACACACAGCGAGCAGTTTCTGACCCTGCAGCAGCCTGGGAAGTGGCATGCCCTTTCCCAGGCTTCTTTCCTACCTTGGGACCAAAGTATGAAGAGAAATTCTGTTATCATGGTCATCTGTATTTACATTTTTGATGCTCCTGTTTCATAAGAAGGCTTGAAATGCCACCTTTTAAAATACTCCTTGACTGTGAAAAGTGAAAAATCTTGTGGTTGTTCTGGAGTTTTAGGGGAAGCTCCTCAGGAATCGGTTAACTTGTAAAGGGAAAGGGGGTCAAGGTGTACCAGGATGCTGGAGCAGAGGGCATCTGTCCATCAAGCAGACCAGAGCCAAGATGCAGACCCACAAGCCAGCGCTGTAGGTCGTATAATTCACATTGTGGAAGCAGGGTGACATTCCCTCTGACGTCTAATAGAACACCAAAATCTAACAGAGCAGCACTTCTGTCACTTGTGTGGCTAGAAGGCTATATCCGTCTTCAAAAGCTGTTTATTTTACATCAGATCGTTTCTAAAGCAAGCAAATATCTCTTTGTACTAGTAGTTTCAGTGTGTAGGTGCTAAAAAGCTGCCTGTTGCTTGGCGGGTACATCGGTGGTTTAAGTAAGTACAACGTGTGCTTGAAACAAAGATAGGAGGAAGAACGTAGATTTTATTAACTGCATGTCAGGTCGTACATTTAAAACCCTAAAATTCATAGCCTAGGTTCAAACTACGGGAAGTCATTTACCAAATCAGAGAGAGCTGTAACTTAAAGAATAATAATAATAATAATAATAATTTTTTTAAAATTGGTTCTGCGGCAACCTTAGCATAAAGATGTGATTCAAACAAGCCACAGGAATGTAGCAACTTTTTTTTTTTTTATATGATCTCACTTTTTCTGCATCTAATCGGGTGTTCATGAAGCAACTTCAAGTCAACGTTATAATTTTGGGCTTAAGAAAGATAGAGGTGAAGTCTTAATCTCTTTGCTGCTGGGGACTGCTCATAAAGATCTTAAAGAATAAGCAAATACATAAATACCATTTAGCATGGAAACCAGAGCAAATATATGTCTTTTCTCATGATCATTTTGCCTTTTTAATTTATATAGCATAATATAATATAAGGACAGAGATTGCAAACATACTTTTACATGTTCTCTTAACCCACAGCACTGTCTCGCACTGAATGGTTGAAAGTCCCCTGGCCCCAAACCTTCAGTCCAACATTATAAAGGTTTCAAAATTTCCAAATTAGGGTTGTTTTTATTTTTTTAAAGGTGGAATTACTTATGTGCATGGGACTAACGTGTGTCCCTAGGCGCCTCTATCAGAGCTCGAAGAGTAAAACAGCACTTCTAGCCTCTCTGGAAGATGACTTCATTTTTGTGGGGAAAAGAGTGCTTTTAACCACAGGCATTTGTCATTCTCCACTTCGCTTGAGTTCATGCGGTTTGATGCATTTCTGCATTCCAAAGCCTTGCTTGCACATCCGCATTGATAATCGTGCCTAATATCAGAGAATTCTGACAAAAATACCATCAAATTGGCTAATTTTGCTCTGGCACGCTTGCTCGAGCACATGATGTGTAGCCCTTTCAACGAAGTGGTCTAAGTGCTAAATTTATTATTAAAGTCTAGACTAGCTGGTCCAAATCCTTGTGTATGTCTAGTACAAGATGGACTAGAAATCATGGAAATCATCTGTCTCAGGGTAATCATTTACCTCATGAATATTATGTTATGTTTTCCCCCCAATAAACTATTCACAGCTGCATTCAGGAGTAGTTGAGTAGTAACTAATAGAAAGATAAACTAATGTTAATTGGGCAAGTTAATAAGTGACTTTTGGGGTTATTGCCCCTCTATGCGTGTTCAATTATTTGCCCAGCTGTTGTGGGCAATTCCTTGCGGAAGCAGCAGGAACCCGGCTCTCTATGATTACAACCTGGTTTAAAAGAGCCCCAAATGAACTTTTACAAGTTTATTTTGCAACAAAGCCAAAAGGTGGAGAGCTAAAGATAAAAGTGATCACGTCCAAGTGTACGAAGGCATCAGGTGGAATATAAACCCCTGCTTGAGGGATGTATTTAAAAGGGGTGTGTGGAGGGGGAACTTTCTTTTAAAAAGAAAGCCTTTTTGAACTTGACAATCTTCCTTCCAAGCACCCACTTGAGCAGAGGGGACCTCCCAAGGCACTTGCTGTTGCCCAACACATCCAGAGAAGATGAGTGCAGAATTAGAAATCTTGTGCATTGAAGACATTGGGATTTTGCATTGTTTTCTTGGTATTTTCTTCCCTTTTGGTTGATTTATCTTTTTGAATCAAGTTTCTGACAAGAACAGTGTTCCGGTGTCAGAACTTCATATTTTCCTTTAACAGGCAAGCAGAAGAGGGGTTAGTATTTTTAAAAGCGTTTTAATCTTTGCTAGGGTCTCCTTCAAAAGAAAAGCTACCCAAGGCAAGCCATCCAGTTGAATACAGCTCATTTTGATGCCTGTTGCAGCAAATATAGTATAAAATGTTTAGGCAAATGAGGCCTTCAGGTTTGCTGCATCTCATGGAAGGAGAGAAACAGAAGGAAAGTGTTGGATGAGCAAAAAATATCTGAATTCCTATTGCAGCAAAAATGAGGATAAGGGGGAAAAAAATACCACCATTTCTTCTATATTTTTTCCAAAGAGTTGTTTTCCTCCTCATCATAGGTGGATGGATCAGCATACGCTTTCATAGCCATGGTGGTTCTCAGCTGATGGTCTAATTCAGCACTTGGTCGTGGCAGATCTCTTGTATTCTGGAAGTCTAAACGAAATGCCAGCTTGAAGGGCTGGGGACCTGCTGACTGCCTTTAAAACAACAATATTACTTACATTAATAACGATTTTCTCTTTGAGAGAGCATGCAGCAGTCAATGAAATCCTCACTAGCCGTGTTTGCTTTTACCGTGCGAGCACCGGTTTCCCGAAGCACTGATGGGAAAGCACTCTATAAATATCTGGCCTTTGGAAAAGAGAGACCCTTTCTTGTGGTTTATGCATCCTCAAAGTATTTACTGAAGCAGAAGTGCCTCCATTTGGGCGTGCTTTTGCTCGTTTCCTTTCCCACTTAGCGGGATATTAAAAAGATGTCCTTGGGGGCAGGCAGTGAAATGTAGGGGCTGAAAGGCCACCCGGAGAGCAAGAAGATGGCCTTTGAGGAGCTAATTCTGCTGGAAACCTGGCAGGGGGAAAAATTGCTTTCTACAATTTCATAAAAGGTTTCTCCCACCTCCTTCTTTCTTTTTTATTCCTTTTTTTTTCACTTTTGAACCCAATATTGCCAGGTTTTCCTGGGCAGGGCTAGCCGATGTTCCAGTGTTATGGGGCTCTCAATATTGTGGATATGTTGTAGGGGTCGGGAGCTCTGTCCATTAAACTTGTGCTTCCTGCATCTAATCTTGCTTCAAAGGCCTATTTTAGCTCTTGGAAAAATTAAGGGGCTTCTCTTTTCTTCAAATGTCATTACTTTTTATAGCATTGCCATAAACTCTCATGCCTGGCTGCACAAGGACGTGTCCGTAAGTCCTTTTACCTCTGAACTAAAGGAGTGCTAAGAGGACAACACACAAAATGAGGGTCAGGAGGAGGTTTAAAGATTGAGGACGGCCACTTTCCATCACAACTCTGTTCTCCTTCATGGCAAACGCTTGCTTCATCACGTCATTAACCCTCCAACATAAAGGACAACAGCCATCCTACTTCATTACGTATTAATACAGGGGAAAATAATAATACACATGAGAAAGGATTAATTGCATCTGTGTTTTCTCTCTTTTTCCATTGTTCCACTTCACTGAAGCAATGTAAAGATGTTATAGGTGCTATAGCAGCTGTTATGTAGAGCCACATGTCTAATTTGAGCCTCAAAGTTGCAGAGGAGGTCATTGAAAATGCTCAGGTTCTCTTTCTTTCTAAATTTTGGTATTGCTGTGTCCTGTTAGAGAAGTGTTTTATGAGAAAAATTTCTTGACGAGTGAGTAAATAAAAAGTGGCTCTGCTCTAAGTGAAAGCATTAGGTCCTTGTGTACCTTAAAAAAAAAAATAAATAGTGGAGTCATGGATTACAACACCATCATTAAATCATCGCTTGCCAAATATGAGTAAATAACAGGAATAAAGCTGTTACGATGGTCAGGCCAGCTTAGTCAATAGAGCAGGGACACTTTTCTGACTCATCAGTTAAAATTAGAAAAGGAGCGATGATAGATTGCACGCGCACAATACAATAAAAGAAAAAAGCCGAAGCTTTTCATTTCATTCTGATACTTTGATTTCTTTCATCCAATTTTCTGCTACTTGGAAAGAAATAATATTCCTTAGGGTGCTGTTCAGATGCCCTGTTATTACGAAGAAGTTGTGTTTGTTCCCTTATTGCTGTTTGCAGACTGATATTTGGGGTAGATTTTTTTACTAGGGATCCTTATGTGGAAACCCTGTATATATGTTGCTTTATACTTAAAATTCTGCAAGGGCTCCAGCTGTTGCCTTTGGATTCAGCAATGAACACGTTTAGGTCTGCGATTTTTTTAAGGGATAAATGAGATAAATCTCATTCATAAAAATGAGATATGCTCCATGATCCTGGGATGAAAAGTTCTGCAAATTAATGCAGTCACTTTTTTTCTTTGTTTAATTTTTATTTTGCAGATAGCCTTAGTGTGTCAGGAACTTCTTACAAGGCCAAAATTATACTGAGAGGTGCTATTCTCCTGGTATTTCAGTGGCTACATGACAAAAAGAAGGAAATTTCATTCTATTTTTGTGACCCAAGTAACCATTTCATTTAGTAATGCTAGACAAAATAACTCAAATACACACAGGACTATTTTTCTTTTGCTATTTTGTCTTCCTTATAGCCGGAGAGCACTCCTTTCCCCTACGTTATCCATGATTTTTTCCACATTTGTTTAGCTTTTCTCTTTAAAGTTTTTAAAGGAATTATTATGATTCCGGTTAATCTGAATTTAGGAAAACTTCTTTATGCTTTTGCTAAGTGTAAAAACTCTGTTAAGACTTTGCTGAGGTCATTAAGATGAGACACGTATTACTGAAAATGTGATGTTTCCACAAGAACGTTTTTCCTTTTTATGCTCTTTTACTATCAGAGTAAATCTTTTCTCTTTGTCAGAAGGTTGCTGGCTCAGCAAAGCCTTTCCTCATGCTGAAACTATATTACTGAGATATAGGAGTGTGCTGTAGGAAGTGATTGCTCAACCTGAAGTACTGGTAGAGCGATTTTTCTAACCTGTAGCGAAATTATCTGGAATAATTTAATAAAACCACCCTACAGCCTTGTACCTATGGTCAGATACATGTCTATATCTCTTATAAAGCCTTCTACCACTCACTATAAGTCATGTATTTTTTCACTCTTGCCTAAAAAAGCATCCTTTGATCTATCTTTTTTTTCAACTTGAAAAGTAGGAGAGATCTTCTAAAGATCTTTGACTTAGGAAACTGGTACTTCTGTGAGATGAGCTTATGCTGTGCAGCAGCATACGTGGAAGGGATGCTAGCTTTCTGTATGATTTAGTATGACACAGTGAAGTAGATGCATAATTACTGCATTTGAGGTACAGAAAGTCTATAATCCTGCATGCACTTGGTGCAATATTCTCAAATATTGCCCTCTGGGTTTTCCCTCTCAGCTTCTAGGTGTCTTTGCTTGAGCGGGGAGGTTGGACTAGACCATCTCTGGAGGTCCCTTCCAACCTCAACCCTTCTGTGATTCCCAAAGGGAAGACCAGGAGCAGAGCCGCTATACATCTCCTCCTTTTGGTCATGTTGCTTCATAGAAGCAGAAGACACTCTTAAAACCAGAAGGAACCAGGAGGCCACATGATCTCTTCACCAATGAGCAATAAATCTGGGGGCTTTGGCAGTTCGTTGATGCGCCCCTGGATGGCAACCCCTTAGCATATTCATAGATCTTCCTCCCTACTTTGGAGTCATCCGTGAACTTGTTCAATGCGAGCCCCATCCCATCATCCAGGTCACTGGTGAGGATGATAGACAGCATCAAATCCAGGGTTGATCCGTAGAAATATCGCAGGTAACCAGTTGTGCAAAGTCCAAACTCAAGAACAGCTCTTTTCAGTTATGATCAAATCATTTCTTTTTGCCCTTGAAAAAAGGAGAGTCGTTACGGTAGGCGAGGGCTCTCTTTTCTTTGAAATGGGAAAATTCAATTCTTAATGTCAGTTTTCTTTGAATGTTTTTTGGTAATTTTTATGGAAACAGAGTAGAACAGAATTATTACATTAAAAAAGCAGGAAAGAAAAGATCATTCTTATGTTATTTTTGTCTGCAACATGATATTAAGCTCTGTCCTAATAGGCTTATTTTTGCCCCCTCGTTTATTTCAGTTCAGCTGCAGATCGCCACAAGCACTGCTGCAGTTTTCAAGATAAAATGCCCTTTTGAAAACCAACTTGTGACATGCAAATGCCAGTAACGGTCCTGGTCTGTGTGATACTGAGGTGTCTGTAGAAGATGAGTTTCCCAAACCTCCTATGAGTTTGGTTGCTGAAAAGTTATGTGAACTTAGTTCAGGGTATTGGGAAAACAAAGGGGGCAGCTTCAGTGTGTGGGCTGAAGAGCTGGCTGCTTTTATTACAACATAATAATCCCCTGTGATTCATTTCAGTTAATTTAATAAACAGACAGATACAAATTTTCATTATTGTTCACACAGCATAGCCTACGTAACAGCAAAAGATCAAGCTGAATTCCCATGCCCTCAGGGGTGGCTGCTTTGGATGCTGGACTCCTCCATGCTGGTGATGAGGCTGGACCGGGAGAAAAGGCCACTTGGTGAAAAGATCAAGATGAATTGGGGAAAATCTGGGGAATGGCAGCATGCCCAGACCATGCACGGTGTCCTCTGCCAAAGCCTTAGGTCTTGCTACACAAGTGTCTACACAAGTGTCTACACAAGTGTCTACATAAGATGGCCCGAGATTCCTCTTTCTTGTGCCTGAAGACACCTCAATCAATAGCTAACTATGTAACTGTTGAGGATTACAGGACCTTCCCTGGTCCATTCTCGGAGAGCAACATCCTCCTCTCGAGAGAAGGTGCATGGAGCATCTCTGCCCACTTGCCCACCGGGAAGCGAAGCCGTGGAGTGACTCGGCAGCTCCTATTTGTGTGGGTGCTGCTGAGCAGTTGTGCATCCGAGCAAAACCCTTTTTCTTCTTTTAATACGATAGAAGGTGCTAAATCATGCCGTTGAAGGCAGTGGTCTGTGTCGGAGGAGTATGCAATATCACTCCAGCTTTAGCTGGTTAATCATTGATAGATGCGACGGCACCTGCTCCTTCTCCTCCCTCCCTTCCCTGCTTTCATGGTCTTTCTTCCCCATGTGAAGCTCAATTAATATGACCCATTATTTTAGAATAAAAAGCATGATGTGAAACTATGCAAAATAAAGTTTGCAATTGCATGGCTTCAGTCACCTTGGCAGGGGGCACTTTTATCCCTATTTCCACCTGAATATCATATCATAAAAAGGCTGATGAAAATGAGGTAACCTGGTAGGATTAGCTTGTCCTGAATGGTTGTTGGAGAAAAATATTTCTCCGGTTTAAGGGACATTTCAGCAAGCTTGCTGCAATCCTGCAGAGTGGTTCCTCCTAAGTCTTGTGCCATCTAACCTGCTCCCAGATTTATCCCTAGCAATTGACAGGTAGATTATCGATGCAGCTGAAAGCTCCTGTATTTTCTATGGAGCAGGGGGTGGCGAGGAAGCAGCCTTTCAAACACAAATCTGAAGCTCTCATTGATAAAACTGGAGATACATAATTTAGGGATTTTTTTTTTTTTAATTCTGCATTTCAGCAGAGGAGCAAAAGAAAAGCATGGAAAGAATTTGGCAGTCAAAAAAGTGTGCCCTTTGTTCTCATTTCAAAGGGTTTTGCCTTCACTCGACTAAGGTATTTCATTTTTAAAGCAGATACCTGCTCCAGTGAGCCTATTATTGGAGAGAGATGGCAGCGTGTTATTTTTTCACACTGCACATTTCGTTACTGAAACTGAAGTAGTTTCCTGGGTTAAAAATAGTGACGCTCTGGTAGGACGTTTTTCGGCAGTAGATCTTCAAGTGGTGAGCAGAGGACGTCGGGATCATCCTCCCTGCTTTACGGATGGAGAAGCAAAGGCACAGGCTGAGCCCAGGCAGGAATCCTCTATGGATTCGGTGGGAATAAGCTTGGAGAAAGTTGCATCTGTCCCAGTGAGTTGGACGTTTCCTCTCAACTGTTTCTTTGCTGATTGGGAACTAATCGAGGGATATTTATGGTCCTGATGACACTCGGATAGTTGCTCTTCACTTATGGTATCAGCCCTGGTCGTGTTAAGAACGGTGTAATCGAGACCCTGGATATTTCCTTTAGCTCGGGCGAATATCCAGGTTGCTGTGGGTCGTGCTGGAGAGCTGAGGTTGAAGCATCTGTGGCATTGGGAAGGGGGGGCTTTGGGCAGCAATTAGAGCAAGAAGCGAGATTTTAGCTGCTTTTCCAAAGAAAATTAGCTTTCTGATGAGCTCTCTGTCCATCTGTTAGTCCGAAACTTTTCAACACGTTGGCCAGTTCCAACAGTATCACAAGGATGGACGTCTCAAAAGTGCTCACGTCCTGCAGGGCAGCAAAGGTGTCAATGATTCAGAGGTGATTTCTGCTCTGGAGAGGGGGTCACGAGAGCCAGGCTTGGAGATGGGGGATTCACAAGGGACACGAGCCCATGAGCACCAATTTGGCAGGAAACAGGGCCACTTCTGAAAGAAAACTGGTCTTCTGTGCGTATGCAAGTGTGGTCCTGCATCCGGGCAAGTTTTCTATACATTTTTATCTTTCCATTCTTCCACTTCTTTTCACGATCTCTCTCCCCAAAGGAGAAGGGGAGGGGGGCTGCCTACAGCAAGGGTAGTAGCTGCTGAAGTCCATCATCCTTAGGCTAATTAAAGCAGAGGCTCCTGGTTGGACCCTAACACATTGTCTCCTTTGGCACCGGTATTTTTGTCGAGTTGGGTCCACGTGCAGGGAAAGGATGCGGGTGCCAAAGAGAGACTTGGGACAAGCTGTTTGTAGCCGGCCATAAATAGGAAGCCGTTTCTCCATCCTTGAGTTCTCTCTCACTTTATTTGAGCTATATTAAGTGAATGTTATGCACAAGCTATTTTCAGAGAGCGATAATTATATTAAATTTTCTTTTTCCGGTATTCATTCCTTTTTTTCCCTCTCTTCTTTTTTTTTTTTTTTTTTTTTTTTTTTATTTTTTTTTATTTTATTAAAAATTTTTTTTTTTTATTTTTTTTTATGTATTCAAATGCTGCTAAGATATTGTCCAGACAAGAGGATGATAAAATCTGATCATCTGTTGCTGTTTGGTAATGAAAGCAAAATTGGAAGATTGTGCAGCAGCTTGGAAAGCGGGCACTTTGACAGCTTTTATTTTATTGGAGTTGTTCTAGTCTATTATTTAACAAACGGTCGCTTTATTGCTTAAAGGAGTGATTGCAGTATTTCACAAGGAGCTCATTTTTCTCCAATTTCCATTCACTTGTGCGGCGCGCTTCCGCGAGCTCGGTGCTCTGCTTCTCATGCTAATTCCTCTTCGCTGCGGCTGCCCCAGAGCCGTAAGGAAATTTGCCATTCCCACCCCCTGGCCTGCCTGCCACACGCAGTACATCAGCAAACCCTGGTTGAGCATCTGAGTTAGCACCTCAGCACAGGCTGCTGGCAAATCCCTCTGCTCCAGCCTGCAAACCTTTGCTGTCACAAATAGACCTTATTTATATGTACACCACACCTTTTTTTTTTATTATTATTATTTCCATATAATATGCAAATATTATCAAAGCTTTTCAGGCTCCGACTCGTATTTATGTCCAGTGACAGCCAAAGCTAAGTGTATATAGTAGAGGGGGGGAAAAATAATGCACACTATAGCAATCCCCATGAAAATCAACCCTGATAGAAGAATTTCAGCAAGCAGTTCCCCAGATTAATTGAATTAGAGTGGATATGTTGCTGGTTTATCCCTTCTATTTTTATCTTTTGTTTTTGCTGATAATGCCTCTTCACGTTGTCTATTTGGGAGAGATGGAATAGCAGAGACCAGCCAGCGTCCTCAGCCTTTTCCTGGTGTTCAATCAGCATTTTGCCATTTTTTCCCTAAGAGGAATCACACAAAAGAGTAACTGATTCTCCGAGCCATCCGCTCGGAGGGTCTGGCTTATTATAAAGCCCCAGAATGAATTTTCTGCTGTGGATGGTGGTCTGGGTGACCCACCGGCTGTACAGAGCACTGAGTAATATTTGCTCTTGCAGCCACCAGCCTTTTGCTATTGCTTTCACTACAGTTCTTTATTACCTGCCACATTCTTTATTTTTTTTTATTTTTTAATATTGGTGCTGAGGCTGGACTTGTCAGCTGGATTTTGTGCAAGATGCCTTTCCCAATCCCTTTACAATTTTACAATACCTTACAATTTCCCTGTTGCCAATGCACATTTTAGAGCTAACTTTTTAACACGTACATATATACAAGGCTATATTCAAAGGTCTGTAGTGGGAATCTTCTCCTTAACTTCAGATAAGTAGAGATATATAGAAGACCTTAATGTGCATCCCAGCCAGCTCCTTCCTCTCTCCTTTTTTGTCCAGAATTGGCACAATCAGAGGAAATACTGGCTAAACCTCTGGACTCACCCTCACGGGAGATGCCCCTGGAATGTTTTGGGCAAAGGGCACTGAATTATCAATGGTCTCTTTTTCCACAAAGATATTCAGTCCTCTTTAGGTCACTTGTAATTCATAAAGATTCAGGCCACAAGTGGAAAAATAGATAATGTAATGCCATGGGAAAAGCTGTCATCACTGTCGTCCTCTCCCAGCTGGAAGCAGGAAACTCTGGGAATATCAGTGATTATTCTCTGGTTCAGCCCTATTTTGTAGCCCAGCCTGAGCTGGTCCACAGAGCTTGGAGCAATAATTTAAGAGAAGATGCTTTGCAGAAGCATTAAATCTGTGACAACATGAGAATGGGCAGCTTGAGGTGGTTAGAGGTTTAAATTTGGGCTTAAGAAAATGAAAAGTGAGAAAGCGGTGATTTAGTGCTGGGGTCTAGACACATGGCTGAGAATCATGAGCCTCCAAGCTTTACATGTGGCTCAGATGGTGACCACTGAGATAACAATACTTTTTTGTTAAAAACAAATTGACCCCGGGTCTATTCATGTTGAAATGGGAAATATGGTTTTAATCTTAAATGGTATTTTTTTTTCGCTGTACTGCAAGGCCCAGATTCTGCATATTTAGTTTCCAAAGAACGCTGGTCTTTAAATGGTCTTTAAATCAAATGTGTGTCTTATATATGAATCTTATTTCTTCTTAAAACTCTCTTCCATTGCAGTTTGCCTGTAACCTTTTAAATCTTTTCTAAAATCTGTTTAATATTTTTGTGATTTAATATGCGCTCCCTGTGTTTAATTTGTTGGTGCTTGACAGTGTTCTGATTAAAACTTCCATGGGCACTGATAGTCAGATATGATGCGAAGGGAGAAAAAGAGAGGGGAGATCTAGGGTGTTTTTCAGCCTAAAAGGCTAATTTAGATTAAATGTGAACTGGATGTGGACCACTGCCGTAGTATGGTCACAATAACCAGCCGGATGCCATTTAAAAAAAAAGAAAAAACACTAATAAAAATCTGTGGAAAAAAAACACCACTAATATCCTCATTTCTTTTTATGAGTCAATACTGACAGGCACTGATACAGGCAGCAGGGTCACTCGTGATGTTTGAACTATATTGGGTAGTTCAGGCTGAATGTGCGGCGTTCAGCTGCAGTTGTGCCATAAAACAGTGAATTAAACTGCCTTAAAACCAAGTCTTTGTCAGTTTGATGGGGGTTTTTTTCTGCAAATGCCACACATTTTGGGGTGTGTTCCTTACTGGGATTTTTCTGTCTGGCTTTCCTGTCCCTTCCAGGGTGCAGACCTTGGTAATTCTATCTCTAGTGCAGGACTTGGGATAAGGAGCAGGTAAATGTCCATTCAAATCAGTCTCACAAAACAGCTCAGTCAACATAAAGAAAAAGAAAAAAAAAAAACAAGTTCCAGAAGAAAGCTCTAAATTTTTGTCCTGAGATAAATTTGTGCGTTTTTCATCACCGTGATGGTAAAAAATTTGGTCTTGGATAAGGGTGTTGTCTTGACCACCTTGAAGAGTTAATGTCTCTATAGGTGTGATCAGCAGAGAGACAGCACTGAAATTATTTGTATGGGAGAGAAGGAGTGATAAACTTTTTGATATAGTTATCGAGAGTGCTTTTTTTTCTGTTTACTTGGAGGTTTTTTTGTTTTATTTTTGGCATTGATCTTTACCGAGCATATGTTTGAAATGTTGAGTGGGATAGACCCCAAATTTTTATTTTAATAAAAGTCCTAGCTTCTTTTTCTCCCGACTTCTTATAAATAGAATGCTTCCTGGAGTTTCTATAGCATATCAATATGCCCTATGCATAGCTAAAGCTTCTTGTCCCACCTTCTTATAGTCCTTCGTGAGCACCAGTCCTTCGTAGAGCACTAACTGTGCTGTAGTCCCTTGGTAGCTCGTGTCTTCTCTAATATCTACCACCACTTCTATACTGAGCACGTCTATTTTCCATACCGACCTCTAGCTAGCCCAGCACAGCGAGTGGTTGGCCTGGTTCCGTGCTGCTAATTCAGGACCTACCCAAACGTAAGGTAGGTGCACAAATATATAATGAAGGTATCAGTCAAAGGAAGCCCACGTGAAAGTCGTGTTTACTGTAGTAATTTGAAGATTCATTCAAGGCATTGAATGAATGCCAATAGGTACTTGGAGTCATCTCTTGAAACTTTTAATATGAGGAAAATTCACCAGTTCATCAATTTTTGAGTTCCTAATCTTAGGTTTTGATCAGAGCCCATTTCCTAAAGATTATTTTAAGTGTAAATGGTTGGTAAGAGACACACTAACAATGATGAGACTTAATTAATTGTCTTTGTCTACCAGCCTCTCTGATCTGCAAAATGCCTTTGCCAGAAGCATCACTTAAAGGCAAAAATACAGTGCTGGGAAATCAAAAGGGGAAGGAGAGAAGTGCCCCTGCGATGCGCTCTTTGAGACGCCTTTTGTCGCATGATTTATTGGTCTCTCAGTTTTGTTTCGAGCCCCGGCGTTGAGGACGGTGCCTCACAAAGCAAAGAGCAGCCTGGCTTGACAGAGATGCATGTGGGTCTGTGATGCAGAGAAAGCTGGAAGGAGAAGTGGCGGAGAGTTCAGGAGAATAAGGCAGCCTTTCCCTGCACCTTCCGCCCTTTTTTAAAGCAATGTGTGCCTAACATGCCTTCAATTCTTCAACTATTCATTTCTCAAGGCCCTTTGACTAATCAGGTTTATATCTGCTTTTGCTCATTAATTACTACTTAGACAAAAGTTTAACTTCTTGCCATAAGTCAACTAAGCCATAAGTCAATGGCAAGATAAACAACCTGCTGGAGTATCTCCATGCGTTGATATTTATCTTTACAGAGAATGTGAAACAAGATGAGTTATAGAAACCCCCACCTACGTTTGCAACACCTACGTGCTTCTCAACTGTTTTTATGCTCTCCGAAAAGGGATGTGGTGTTACAAATGTGCCTGCAAAATATTGATAACAATAAAAAGACTTCCCCTTGAATTGCCACAAAGTTGTAGGAGGTTTTTTTGCATAATTATCTATCTTGAATATTATAGGTCAAATTGGTCTCTCAAGCCCCATCTCTGCAGGCACTCAGAGCAATGAGATGAGTAGCCTGGGAGCAGCTTGTCCCATCCTACAAGAACAACCCAAGAGGTGGAATGGAGACACCTTTGGAGATTTATTTTTCCCCATGACCTTAGAGAGGATCTTGCTTTTAAACAGCTGCAGTCGGATGAGAAGAATCCTGTTCGTGGGATTGCTGTGTTAGCGTGGAGCTCCTTACGTGTCCATTACACCTTAATGGTGCTTGTTTTATGGAGCAGATATAAGGAAGAACTATATTGCACCTGATTAAAGAACTCTGTTGTTGCACATAGATTCATTAGAAACTAAGAGCAGATCGTCAACTCTTTTTATCACAGACCATTAAGTGTCATTCAACTACACTATTACTACCCTGAAGGCATTAAGGATATATGTTTCACTTCTCTAGAAATTCAAACATGGGCTTCATGTAGAGAAAATAGCAAGGAATATCCCAGTGCTCATGACCCATGTTGAACTACTGCATAGATGTAGTTTCCTCAGAAGGTCCTACTAGGTGTCCATAACTCCATCTTGCTGAAAAAGCTGAAAAATCCCCAAGGATGGGAGGTTCATTTTCTGCTCCAGCATTGGGTTGAAAATAGCAGTAACTCTCTCATGTGGTGCCCTCCTGGCCCTCTTCTTCCTAGTACCTATCAAAAATGCAGAGTTTGTTGTTGCTTTCCAAGCTGCTTGGTGTGACACCCCTTGGAGGACGATCTGCGGTTGCTGCCTCTGGCTCCCTCTTCCTTCTTCATAGGCCCCTCATGACTTTGAACAGGTTGGCTGAATAAGTTGGCGAGGTGGTTGAGATGGGACTCTATGAAACAAGCCGTGATTGCAGTTTTCCACAGCAAATCAAAGTCTCGGCCTTGTCTCACCATAACTCCCTCTGGACTTGAGCATAGTCAGCAAGCACTATGTATCCCCAGTGGAAGAGCCTCATTCACAGACATTCATCCTGAACATGAGCACCTCTGAATAATATTTTTTCCCTCCCTAAAACCCATTTGACCGATGCCCCAGACTGAAAAAAACCAAATCCACTCTGTCCATTTGCAGTCAATGGCTGCTGCTCAGCCTCACAATGTCCCTCTAATGAAACTGTTATAAAAATTGAGCCCACTGCCAATTTTTGGGCTAATATAATTTTATTTGTATAAGGCAAGCAAACAGCGCTGGGTGCGCGGGGAGTCTGCGCTCCACCAACACGCACACCAAATGCCAGTTACAATCTCCTTATATAGGGTAAGAACACCAATTTACTGGAAGCCCCCTTTGTTTGTTTCCTTGCATAAGGAGTTTCTTGCTGTGCCGGCGCCAGCTGGTCGTGGTTGTCCTTGGTGCTCCTTCCAGTC